>CM053756.1:38399063-38423497 GCA_028658305.1 Pachyuromys duprasi | reverse complement strand
ATGGGAGGGACATTGAATGGGGGAGAAAACAAGCAACAGGACAGGAGCATACCAAAGAGGACCTATGAAAGAATCAGTATAGCAATGTATCAAAACAGATATTAAGACTTTCGGTTAAGCCCTTGGCAGAGGGCTGGAAGTAATTCCTTCCCTTCCGAAAACAAAAGCTGCCTGCCACTCCATGCAGGTTTCTGGAGATGAATGTCTCCACAGAGTGTAGGGAGGGGAGTTCCAGCAACCTTCAACCCGATGCTCACGCTCATTCGTTACCCAAGGGAAGACAGTTTGTGACTTTCGTGTCCTCCTCTGATTTCCCCCCTATATCTGGTCTGGGCCCTAGTTTGGTTCTGACATTAGGATCACAAGATGGGTAAGTCACCCATCCTTTTGGTATCTGTTTTTCCATTTGCGAAAATGGAGGTAATGATACTCCTGCCAACCTTCTTCCAAGATAATACAAGAACAGCAGAAACGAAATACAGCCAACAGCCATGCCACCCTGAGCATGGCAACCTCATCCGAACTTCAAAGCTACTTGGCTATAACAACTGGAATACACATGGGAAGCAGTGAGTAATTATAGAAAAAATACCGGATCATCCCTTACATTTTATCAAAAATGGTATGCAGTTTTTCTCCTGGGGTGGTCTTGGTGATTTTCACATCCCTGGTTTATAGCAGCACACAACACTGTAAATCACACTGCAGATCCAAAGAATATAATGAACAGAAAGGACGCACAGCCCCTGTGAGACATACTCACTAAAGGCACTGATGTTCAGAAGGAGCCATAGAAGACTCTCTCTATGAGACAGCAGAATCCAAATGCAGAGTGTGTAAGTTCCTCTAAAGTAGCCTACACATAATTTTGATATTTAGAATGACATTGTCAGTATTTAGGTGGGAAATGGTGTATGTGAATTACTAACAAAGAAGGTTAAAGTTTAAGAATACCATTTCCTTTGCTTTGGTGGTAGATAGGTATATCTTAGTAAAAAATCCATCAATGCTGTAGGACTCTGGGACTTTTTTAAAAGTACAAACGTGTTTGGGCTTTTGAACATATGCTTTGTCATCCCTGCCTAAGGCAATGACAGAATCCTTAATGAGTACCAGTACCCCAAGGAAGAACAGGATCTGTAAGCGGAGCAAACTTAATACAGTATGACAGTGTATAGAAATGGCAGGGCAGAGATTTGAGAGACCGTCCAAGAAGAGACGATCATGGCTTACAAAAGATATTGCACATTATAAACTTAATGTGCCAAATATTCTTTGGGATAAATGGCAATCGTTCTAAATTAAACGTTACTATGAGTGTTGGTAGTTACTTTAATTAATAATACTATGGGTTCAGGCACTGTCTATTTATCCTAATTCCAAACCGGGTCAAAATATATATTCAATATCAAGGTCAATTAGTGATTTCCCTGGATAGAGAGATGTATAGAATTCAGCTCTTCAAGGACTGACATTTATTTAATATATTTTTAATATGCCAAAAGGAAAACACACACAAGGTTTTCAGGCTAAGAAGACATTAAATGCTTCCGGCTGATGAAGGCATTCACAAATGGAATTATAAAAGAAAAGAGAACTTATACATATACACAAATCGGTAGAAAAGGCAACATATGAAGTATAATCCTGATAAGGAAAATGAGTATATATAGGGATTTTAAAGAATGAATAATATAAAAATAGGAGGCTCTAAGCTATCCATTAATTTAATCATTCATCCAACAATTGCTGAGCCTACATTGCACATCAAGCATTATGTTGTTAAGTGTTGGGAATGTGAAGAAAAAGTTCTCAGACCAAGTGTAGACAGACAAAAAAATGTTACAGAAACTGAGAGCTGGAGAGCAGCTAAGCTCTCAGGAGCACTTGGTACTCTTGCAGAGGACCTGGGTTCAGTTCCCAGCACCGACATGGTGGCTCATAACCTGTAATTCCTGTTCCAGGGGTATCTGACACCCTCTTCTGGCCTCTGTGATTACTGCATGCATGTGATAAACATACATACATGTAGGCAAACACTTATCACATAAAATATGTAAGCTTTTATAAAGTTACATCATAAAAGAAAATCTCCAGTGTAAAAGGGTTAAAGTAAATATTTGAGATAAATTTTGGAGACATAATTGACAAATAAATTATCATATATTCAAAGACTACAAAATGATAGACACACAATGATTTCTGCAATTAAATTGATTACAACCACTGTCACTATACCTAATCACCATGCATGTGTATGTTGAAGGAATACTTAATATCTGTTCTTCTCATGAATTTTAAATAAGTAACACATTATTAGCAGCTATCATTACCATATTATAATTAGATAACCAGAACTTATATAGCTTAAAACTATAAGTATCCTTAATTAATTTATTCTCATTTTCTTCGTGCACCCCTAACAACCACTGAAACACTCTTCTAAAATTTAGATTTCTTCTAGAAGACATACAAAAATGAGATCATTGTGTATTTGCCTTTTTCTTTCTGTGATCGTGCCCAGCACAGTGTCCTCTGGCTTCGCCTGAGCTGCTGCACATTCAGAATGTCAGAACAAAGTGAATCTTAAACAGTGAGAAGAAGCTGTTCTGTGAACAGTGCAGAACAAAACAGTAAGAAAAAAAAAAGTGCAACAGCCTGAAGCACAGAAAGAGGAGGAGCATGCAGGCTAGTGTGGGTGACATTACAAACACAGAAAACCCCAGCAGGAAGGAAACAAAGGCAGCTGGGAGACACCTCACATGCTATGCCAAACAACTCTGAAAGCAACAAGATCACTTGGGTATTTTGAAGAGGTCTTTGACAGTAGCAATTTGAAAGGATTAAAGAGGATGAGCTTGCAGCCAGGGTGGCCAGGCAACGATCCAGTTGCACGTGAGAAACAATGAGCGCCTAACAGGGTTACCAGGCTAGAGCAGGCAGGAGCCATGCGAAACCCATGAGGTGAAAACACTAAGACTTTGGGAGTAGAAGGTATTCGGCACCGTCTAGAAAATGGCTTCCGTGGCTAACTGTAAACATTGAAATGTGTTCAGCAAGATGGAAACACAGTGAAAAGAAGGTGCTTGTGAGAAAGGATGAAGTGCGTTTTGAGCTGTATCGAATGTGAGGTGAGACTAAAATGTAAGTGAAAACATGTTCTGCAACAGAGTGTAAGTTCAAAACTAAGGATAGGTAAGTCATTAACAGCACCTTCAACCAGCATGAATGCTGCGTTAAGGAAGGGAACCTGGAATCAGGCTGTTTCTTGAAGAAGCCAATAAAATTACCTATGTGCTAACCCCAAAGGGCAAATACTGAAAATATCTAAATTGCCAAAATGAGTATCAGAAAAATAGTGAACTTCGAAACATTTTAAATTTTAAGAATTAAAAATTAAGCAATATCAAAGCATATAGAACAAGAATTAAACTGTGGATAATTCTACTTAAGAAGCTATTTAGAAAGACAAAATGACTTCTATATTGTAGAAACTAAAAATATGTCTATCCACCTTTTTAAAAAGAGATTTATAGTGGAGAATACATCAGAAAAGTACCTAGGAGCTATGGATGAGCTTGGTCACTTTTTAATGGACTCCTTTACTAAATCTTCAAGTGCTAGATTAAGAAAGTAGCTTTTCAAATTTGAATAAAACAAATCGAAATATCTCTTAACATTGCTGTCTCCCTCAGTTCATTATAATCCTCTTGAATGAAAGTCATATAATTTATTTTGAATCGCATTACCTAGCAGCACATGGCATATGAGTTTAATACATTTTTGTTGAAGAAAAAAATCAGTGAATTAAAAGTAAGTCAGAGATGGTGCTGGAGAGATGGTTCAGTGGTAACAAGCACCAGCTGCTCTTCTGGAGGGTTCCAGTTCAGTTTCCAGCACCCCATGATACCTCACAACCCTCTGTAACCTCAGCGCTAGAGATCCAGTATCTTCTTCTGGCCTCCGCAGGCACCAAACCATATGTACATGAAGGCAAATCATTCATGCACATAAAATGCAAGCAAATAAATCTTTTTTTAAAAATCAGAGAAAGATACACTTCAAAAGCAGATAGAGAATTCAGGTATTATCATTATTATTATTCCAGGAAATCGAAATTGTGGAAAATATCATTTAGTCTAGAGAACTTGGACAAATTTGTAAATGAAAATGCCACAGAAAGTTATGCTTACATCGCACCTATCTCCACAGTAAATGTTGGTGAAGCCATTGAATGGTACAACTACCTTGGAAAGCTTCCTTCTAGACCCACTGGAAGCTGAATAGATGTCCCCCTAGGCGATCGCACCGCTGGGAGATGATGCACACATATGCAAATGTGCTCATATGTTCATCAAAAGACATACAGATGCCCACAACAGCCTGTTCCCAACAGTTCTAAACTGGAGACAAAGTAATGAGAATCAAAAGAATGTGCTACAAAAACCCTCCACAGGATTACGTGTTGTTTGATTCTATCCATATCAAGTTTTGACTCAGACAGCATGAATTTAGAGCAGCAATCAGAATGGTGATTATTCTTAAGGAGTGATCAGTGATTCATCAGAGAAGAAATCTAGCTCTGGTAATTCTGTTTCCCTTTCTAGGCATTGGATACACAAGGGTCTGATAGAAATTTTCACTGAATTACATACTTTTGAGCTGCATGGTTTTCTGAATGCATGCTTATAATTTAGTAATTATAAGTTCATATAAGGGCTTGCAGGATGGGTCAGTGGATAAAAGCCCAATGACCTGAGTTTGATAGAGAGAATATATCCTCAAATTTTTCTCTGACCTACACACACACACAAACACACACACACACACACAAACACACATACACACACAAACACACACACACACATTAGCGCGCAGTATGAGCACTAATCCCACACAGTAAATGCATAAGTGTAATAAAAATTGTAAGTATACTTAAAGTTGAAAGAAACAAGAATGTAAGTAGAGCCAACCGCAATGTGATTTCTCTTAGCAAATAGCACTGGCGCAAACCGTCTGTGGACCTGACCTGCTGATTGCACTTCCCACATTAAGGGGATGGTAAGAAAGCTGGATACACAGTCCACTTTCTGCCTGGTTAGAGAAATTGTATTTTTTAAAGAAAAAAAAATACTGACTGCTTGAAAATAAACACAAAAAGAAAATGCTTCTTTGGTTTGGCCATCAGAAAGGCCAAAGCTAAAGGTTCTTCACAGTGAATGATTCTGTGTGCCCTCAGGCAATGCTACAGTTCAGAGGCTTAGAGAAAACTCCCTGCTAAGCTTAGTCCCTGCCCATGTGGAATACCTCAGCAGACACTCTGCTGGGCAAAGCAGAGCTACATGCAAATTCTCACATTTCTCTTCCTGACATTCAAATGAAGCTTCAGAAGCTGATAAAGCCACTCTGGTAATGGGGAGGGAAGGAGCTAAGAAAGAGCAGTGTTTGTTTTCTTGAGATTAGGAAGCCACATAGCAAGAAAGCCTATGTACTCTGCTCTTTGGATTCTGTGTGCGGTTGGCTTCTCTCCCCAGCCTTCCCTCTGCCAAGACGCCACATGCTGACTACTTCATTGGTCACTGGGCAGCTTCATGTTCTATTGGAAGACAAACAGTGTAAATGCATGCTGATTTAAATGTTTTTCCCCAACATAAATCAGGAGATGGGAATACTTGACCATGACTGACCTGAGGGACAGAACATGTTGAACAAGAACAGATGGCAAAAAGAAAAGAAAAGGAAATTTTCAGAAAAACAGAGTTTCTGGGATTTTAATCAAAACATCATTAAACAGCACAGAGAGCTTCCCACTGCCAAGCTATTCTAGTTTATGTTAATAGGTCAGACTCAGTAAAGGGGAGAATAAAAGAAGTGATCATATTCAAAAGGCAAATGGGAAGCCATTGGGTAACGGTATTAAAAAAACATTCTCCAAAGTATGTATTAGGGGCCCTTAATGCATACCTTGGAAAGCTAAAAGACAGCAATGTGAACACCAGCAACTTCAAATAAATCACCTATGCAAACATCAGTACGTGTTTGTTTATTTGTTTGTTTGTGTCTTGAGATGGGATCTCACAGCCTGTTCTCAGACTCAGTATTCTCCTGCCTCCATTTCCAGGGAAGTTAATCATCCCTTGTGGGATGATATAAAAGTTTATTCTGTTCAGCATATTTTCAGAGATTCCTTCTCAATGATTCCTATGGGGAAATGTTTGAGATGTTTTTATGCCTACTTATAAAAAAAATGAAATGGCTAATTCTGCAAAGACTTGTACAGACCAATACAAAGGAGTGACCGCAGGTGTTATTAGACCATCGACAGCCCCCTTGAGCTCTTAGGGAGCTCAAATATTCAATTGCTTTCTCATGCATGGGCCAGGCTGGGGAAAAGATTCAAGATTGGATCATGCCTCCATATATTTTTTTCCCCAACATTCTTTCTATGTGTTGTCAGTAGCTTTAGCATCCGGTCTGAAAGACTGTTAAAAGATTTTCTTTATGCACTGTCCTTCTGAATTAACTCAACAGAGAATAGACAAAAAGAAAATAATTGTCATACCTATAATGGCTCAGATTACAAACACAGCCCTTAATTGAGCTGGAGAATAAGAGTGATAAGAAAGCCTAAGGGTGAGGAGAGGAGACAGAACTGGCCAGGCCGCCTTTACGACAAGGACCGGAAAGCAACACTTTCAGAAATGTCAAGTACTGCCAGTTGTGTCCTCGCAGGGCTCAGAATGCCAAAGAGGAGTTCTGGTTTCTGGTTCCTTGTTATCTCTTCTAAAGGAGAAGCCTAGAAGCCATGCCTGAGGAGGTAGAAAATACTTAAAGCAAGTACCTAGACCTCCTGGGTGGACCAATGCCTCACCCCAGCATTTGATGTCCTTCTAATTACCAAAGCTCCCAGACCACCCAATTGACTGACTCAATATCATTCTTGCTGTCCCTGCACTCTGCCTTCTTTCTGTCCCTTAGGCTGTGACCTACCAATCTATGACAGAGTTCTTTCAAAAACTCACTCTCTGTGGTGCATGGATTTCATAGGAGATGAGAAAGGGCTCAGCAGAGTGCAGGGAATCTCATGAAAGAAGTGGGAGATAGTAAGACCTGGAGAGGACAGGAGCTCCACAAGGACAGCGACAGATACTAAAAGTATGGGCACAGGGATCTTTTCTGAAACTGATACTCCAGCCAAGGACCACTCATGGAGATGACCTGGAAACCTTGCACAGAGGTAGCCTATGGCAGTTCAGTATCCAAGTGGCCTCCATAGTAATGGGGACAGGGACTGTCTCTGACATGAGCCGATTGGCCTGCTCTTTGATCACCTCCCCCTGAGGGGGGAGGAGCCAGAAGAAGACAATGCAACCAGTCCTGATGAGACCTGATAGGCTAGGGTCAGAGAGAAGTGGAGAAGGACCTCCCTTTTCAGTGGACTGGGAGAGGGATATGGGTGAGGAAGAGGGAGGATGGAATTGGGAGGGGAGGAGGGAGGAAGGTACAGGGGGAGTACAAAGTGAATAAACTGTAATTAATAAAAAATAAAAATAATTTTAAAAGACAGGGCCCAGAGTACTAATTTATTGGAAGCTTTGTGTGACTATAGCCTTCTGGAACCCTAACTCCTGAATTAAAGCCTGCCTGAGGCACGAATGGAAACCTCCATGAAGTTCACAAGCCCCCACTTCTCCCCATTTCACGGAGGCCAAAACTATGGCTTGAAACTGAAATGTGGTCCATAAAAGGATCCAAAGGACAAAAATGTCAGAGATGCATGAGAGAAAAAGTGAAGCTATCTTGAGTAGTTCAATCTACTTTTCATAACTTTTCAATCTACTTTTTATGAGAAGCATTCTAAATATGACCTCCTAGTAATGCTTGCCTAATGGTTGCTTTTCCAGGAGAAATTTTGTTTAGCTTTTTAGTTTAAAATCCAACAAGTGCAAAACACCTGCTTTGAGGAGGTAAGTTAAAGCTGAGCCTCCGAGTTCTGATGTTTATTCTAAGCAGGGGGCAAGAATAGGACAGATGTTGGTAATAGGGAGTGGCAAGCCCAGGCACACTGTAAACTATCTCCTTATATTTAGAGGCATTCAAATCCAAATTGGCCAAGCTAAACAAAATCCCTAGTCTTTTGTTCTGAAATATTAGCCCTCATATTTCCCTCAATAATGCAGTCTACTCTATGCTTTATATTCATAGCATATACGTACTTGACCTTGGGAAAGATTGGAAAAATATATAATACATACATATCCATGGGCCCAGTAAACCTACAATAAGCTAATAAATAAATAAATAAACAAATAAATAGTAGGTGGCACATTTCCAAGTCAGAAAATTCAGACTCATTATAATGGAAATAGCAAGAGCTGACCATAACTACAAGGTCAGAATTCCAATGCAAAAATCCTCCAGTCACAGGCAATTTCAAGTAGAATAATTAACATAACTTCAGCTACAAAATGAGGATAATAATTCCGACTTT
The DNA here is from genome assembly GCA_028658305.1 of Pachyuromys duprasi. Lineage (NCBI taxonomy): Eukaryota > Metazoa > Chordata > Mammalia > Rodentia > Muridae > Pachyuromys > Pachyuromys duprasi. The sequence continues at coordinate 38,415,006 of CM053756.1, read as the reverse complement.
CCAGGGCATTGATGACGTTAAACGGTTCAGTGAAAAACGTCTTCCCCACATTGCCTCACTTGATCCAGTTCTGTGAACAAGCTCCAGGCCATATTGCTTCCCTCAATGTTTCTCCCTGTCTTCTCAGGCAACCGTGGGTATGGGATTTAAATTGACAGGTGCTTCCCACCTCACCCAGCCCCAAATGCACAGCTAAGATTGGGGATCAAAATAAACATGCCTAAAATAGAAATCATTGTTTACACACACACACACACACTTTCCCTTGTCTTGTTGTGTCTGAATGATCCTGATTGTCAGCTGCTCCATATAGAGCCCCGAGAAACAGCCTTGCTGCCCCGTCATTACATCCTCCTCCACTGTATTCCTGTTTCCTTGTCCTTAGTAGAGCACAAGTTTTGGGAAGGGGAGGAATGAGTGTTTTATTCCTACAAAAACATGTGCTTGTGAACACACGAGAAAAGGACACATAAAGGCAAACACAGATAAGAACACAGGTGTGTTTTTTTTTTAAATCATACTGATCTTTTCTTTTCCCTGTAATTCCAACAAAGACAACTATGTAAGATTAAAATCTCATTCGCCAGTTTACAACTTTCCAGTGGATATTATAAAGTATTGTGAATAAAGCTCACGCATGATTAATATCAGTGTTTACCGATGAAGAATGAGCTCCCCTGAGCCTTGCTTCTTCCTGTTCCAACACTCAGGCGCCCTCTGTTCCTTCAGCACAGTCAGTCACTTGAGGTTCCAAGAGCGCTGCATGACCTGGGCTCTCATCTTCCCTTGTTCGCTCTGGACCTTGCCTGGACCTTTTAGATTCTTACATCTCATTCTCTGGTGTGCAGACCCCACAGTCTTCTACAGCACATCTTAACGCATATTATAAAACAGTTGCTCTCTGTTGTGCTTGTATGTTGACACAACTATGTTTCTCACTAAATCGGTTCACTGGGTCCCAAATATTCCAGCACTCCCATGGACTAGGATTTGCATAAGAGTAGCTCCAAGTCCTAATGAATTAATAATATCCATCTCTACAAGTAAGGAAATGAGAACACCGTGAGAGTCACTGCTGGGAGACGATAATTTACTTATCTACAAAACAAAATTTCTAATCTTGGAAAAAATATGGTTGTGATTACAACTATTAAAAAGGTAAGATCTGCTAAGCATTGAAAGGAATTGTTTTAACTGTGTTCCAAATGAGGCTAATGAGATCTGTTTATAAACTATCCTTGAAAATGTTCTGGCCAAGGCCTCTTTTCAAAAACTAATGATGACAGCTTTTGGCACTGGCATACAACATCATTCAGACTTTACTGAGGTAAATCTTAGGCAGTGCTAGAAAACACCTACTTCCTAGAACAGGAAGCAAGACTTTGAACCTAAGGTAGATAAAGATGCCCCACAAGAGGATGCTTTTCAAAAGCCAACTTGGTGTCTTTGCGTTAACAACTTAGGTCAACAATCTGGCCATGACTACATTTCAGTAACTATTTACGTGGTGGAACTGGACTGTTATGAGAAAATACAAAGCGAAAATACTAATTTTCACCTAGCTCTGAAGTCTGTTTTCTCCCAGAAATTGTTAGATACTTATATGCTGAAGTAAGGAGAACTGGTTAAAAATTAAGCTGGGAAATATAAAGTATAGGAAGCTTATGCCTCGCAGAGAAGGGAATATTTCTAAATATGTAGGTAAGAGATGTCTAAGATAACTGAGAGATGAGTCAGCTGGCTCGCTGTCTCAAACATGAGACGTGAAAACCTGAGCTCCTCCCACCCACTATTTCCAAAGTAAATGGCATTCCAGTTGTTCAAGCCAAAAAAAAAATGTTTTCATCTTTAAATGTCTCTCTCTTATATGTCATAGTCAATCTGTCAGGAAAAAAAATCTATTTGTTATCCTCATTTATTCAGAATTTAATCTCTTCCTTCTTATTTCAAACCAGCCTGTGTCATTTCGCACTCCTTCCTCAACAGTCTCTGTGGTGGTTTGAAAGAGATGTATGTGCCTGTGCTCTCATGCTTTTGAATATTTGGCCTCTACTTGGTGGTGCTGTATAGGAGGTCTGGGAGGTGTGGCCTTGTTGTAGGAAATGTGCCACTAGGGGTGAACTTGGAGAGTTTAAAAGCTCAAGTGTGCTCTCTCTGTAGACCTTGCCTGCAATTGGAGCCCTCAGCTGCTTCATTCAAAACACCTGCCTATGGCCCTGCTTTCTTGCCATAATGATGGACTCTTCTCCCTCTGGAATCATAGGTCCCATCTAAACCTTTCTTCCATAAGTTGCCTTGATCAGCGCATAAGTTGTGTTGTATCAGCACAATAAAAAAAGAGTAACTAATACATTCTCCGTGCTCACTGATACCTTGGCCCATAAGCCTCCTAGCTATTTTTCCAAGAATCCAGTCATGTCCCAACTTAGGACTTTCCAATGTTGGCCTGTTGTTCTAGATCTATGACTGGACTCACTCTCTGACTACCTATTATATTCATTCATTTCATTCAGTTTGTGTGTGGATAGGTGCACATGTCAGATGCCACTATTGTGGGCAGAAGACATTTGCAGATACTGGTTCTCTCCTTCTACCATGTGGATCTCAGGGACTTTACTCAGCTTGTCATATCCCCTTTCTTGTTTTATTTTCTTTGTATTATTCATATTAATATATGCTATAATTATTACTTCAGGGGTATCTTTCAATGGAAGTTTCATTAAGGTACATGGCAAAATATTTAACTATTTAATAAATGGCTTAGAAGTAATATTTATCTACTCCGTAAGTGATTGATACTATGCAGTTAAAAATTCGAAGTATCTTAATGATGTACAAAATAATGTACTCTCTTCGGATGACAAAAATGCCAAAGAACACTTAAGGATCAAAGACCTAAAAGGGCTATAGAAATTGATGGGGCAAATACCCTGTTCCATTTGACATTTCACGCTAGAGATTTAAGGAAGTACGCCACTATACCTCAAGACTTAGTTGTACCCTGAAATAAATCCACACACTTATATACACCTGATTTTTGACATAGATGCCAAAACCATTCAATGGAAAAAAGACAGCATCTTCAACAAATGGTGTTGGTCTAACTGGGTGGCTACATGTAGAAAAATGCAAATAGATCCATACTTATCACCCTGCACAAAATTAAAGTCCAAGTGGATCAAAGACCTCAACATAAAACCAGACACACTAAACCTGTTAGAAGAAAAAGTGGGGAAGAGCCTTGAACTCATTGGCACAGGAGACAATTTTCTAAACAGAACACCAATAGTACAGGCTCTAACAGCAACAATCAACAAATGGGACCTCACGCAACTGAAAAGCTTCTGTAAAGCAAAAGACACAGTCGTCAGAACAAAATGACTGCCTAGAGATTGGGAAAGGATCTTCACCAACCCTATATCTGACAGAGGACTAACATCCTGTGTATATAAAGAACTCAAGAAGTTAAACAGCAACAAATCAAGCAACCCAATTTAAAAATGGGGTACAGAGCTAAATAGGGAATTCTCGATAGAGGAATATCGAATGGCAGAGAAACCCTTAAAGAAATGCTCAATGTCCTTAGTTATCAGGGAAATGCAAATCAAAAAGAACTAGAGATTTCACCTTACACCCATCAGAATGGCTAAGATAAAAAAAATTCAAGCGACAACAGATGCTGGAGAGGTTGTGAAAGGGGACCCTCCTCCACTTCAGGTGGGAATGTAAACTTGTACAACCACTCTGGAAATCAATCTGGTGCTTCCTCAGAAAACTAGGAATAGTGATTCCTCAAGATCCAGCTATACCACTCCTAGGCATATATCCAAAAGATGCTCAAGTACACAATAAGGACATTTGCTCAACCATGTTTGTAGCAGCTTTATTCGTAATAGCCAGAAGTTGCAAACAACGCAGATGCCCCTCAACTGAGGAATGGATACAGAAATTGTGGTACATCTACACAATGGAATATTACTCAGAAAAAAAAACACAAGGATATCATGAAATTTGCAGGTAAATGGTGGGAACTGGAAAGGATCATCCTGAGTGAGCTATTCCAAAAGCAGAAAGACACACAAGGTATATACTCACTCATATAGACATATAATATAGGATAAACCTACTAAAATCTGTAAAGAAACTTAATCAAGAGGGAGGACTCTTGCTAAAATGCTCAATCCCTATCCAGAAAGGCAAAGAGGATGGACATCAGAAGAAGGAGAAAACAGGAAACAAGTCAGGAGCCTGCCACAGAGGGTATCTGAAAGGCTCTGCCCTGCAGACAATCAAAGCAGATGCTGAGACTTATAGCCGAATTTTTGGGCAGAGTACAAGGAATCTTATGAAAGAAATGGGAAATAGTAAGATCTGCAAAGGACAGGAACTCCACAAGGAGAGCAACAGAACCAGAAAATCTGAGCACAGGTGTCTTTCCTGAGACTGATACTCCAACCAAGTACCATGCATGGAGATAACCTAGGATCCCTGCACAGATGTGGCCCATGGCAGATCAGTGTCCAAGTGGGTTCTATAGTAATGGGAACAGGGACTGTCTCTGACATGAACTGATTGGCCTGCTCTTTGATCACCTCCCCCTGAGGGGGGAGCAGCCTTACCAGGCTACAGAGGAAGACAATGCAGCCAGTCCTGATGAGACCTAATAGACCAGGATCAGAAGGAAGGAAAAGAAGACCTCCCCTATCAGTGGACTTGGGGAGGGACATGAGTGCAGAAGGGAGGGATTGAGATGGGAGGAGGTAGGGAACTACAAAGTGAACAAAGTAAATAAAGTGTAAATAATAAAGAATTTTTTAAAAAGAATAAAAGATGAAGGATATAAAAAATTAAAAGACTTAGTTGTAATTATAATTTTGGTTATCTTTGATGCTTACCCAAAGTCTCATGGAAGCTGATGAACTCACAAGACAAATCAACAGGATAGTTGGGTGTGCTTATGCTTCAGAAGATGACGGGCATTACAGCCCTGGCTGCTAACTGATATTTTCCTGTTCAAGTACTATATACAGAAAAGTATATAGTGGGGTACACCTGTAATCCTTGTTATTTGTGGGGGGAGGGAGAATTGTGAGGTTGATACCCGACCAGATGACTTAGAGAGACCCTCTCTTCAAAATTACAGAACTGTACCTGGAGCCTGGATCATCCACACACAGATCATTCCCTGCTTAGCTTTGCCAGTTTTAATACTCATGTGTCTAGGAATGGCTTCAATCCACCCATGACACATAAATAAATTAGCATTCTCACACTCTAGAGAGAAGTATGAATTTAGCACCAAATGGAATTAGCAGATGACTAAACACTAGGCTTTTTTCCCTTCCTCTCTTGTTTCTGTCATAAACACAACAGATGCAAGATGCTGGAATGTGAACAACTCCAGAAGGTTGATGTTTGCCTCTAATGCAGAAATAAGCCATTCAAAATTTCATTCCACAAAGCATGCCAAAGCTAGCAAGAACTCCTTAGCTCCTTTATTGCCATTAGGAGGACTTTATGACTAAATGTATCACAGAAGTCTCCATAGTTCAATGAAGCATATGGCTACCTTTGATGTTAAAGATTACTAAATGCCTTTTATAAATTTATAATAATGACATCTAAGGCCAAAACAAAATGCTGCCACATCAATGATTTGACATAACTACAGTTCCCACTAAATTCTGAGCATCAGTCAAATTTACAGTCCTCAAAGGTGTGAAACACAGCTCTATAAAAGGTGAATCAAAGGCCGGAGAGTTGGCCCGGCACGTAAGAGCACTTGCTGCTCTTGCACAGGACCTGGGTTTGGTTCCTGACACCCACACTGTGGCTCACAGCCATTGATAACTCCAGTTCCAAAGGAACCAACACCTTCACACTCCTGCAGGCACCAGCACATAGATGGTCCACACACATGGAGGTGAAACACCCACTCATGTAAATAAATCTAATTTAAAAATCGAAATAAGTTCAGAGGACATAATTGTTTTTGCATTAAATAGAAAAGTAATGTTCTTCCCAAGTCAGGAAGAGCACTCTTCAATTTCACCTCTTTTAAGAGCACAGCACACTTGAACATCTTTTGGATATATGCCTAGGAGTGGTATAGCTAGATCTTAAGGTAGCACTATTCCTAATTGTCTGAAAAGGCACCAGATTGGTTTCCAAAGTAGTTGAACAAGTTTACATTCCCACCAGCAATGGAGGAGGGTTCACCTTTCTCCACATGCTCTCCAGCATGTGTTGTCATTTGAGTTTTTGATCTTAGCCATTCTGATGGGTGTAAGGTGAAATCTCAGGGTCGTTTTGATTTGTATTTCCCTGATAACTAAGGATGTTGAGCATTTCTTTAAGTGCTTCTCTGCCATTCGATGTTCCACTATGGAGAAGTCTCTGTTTATCTCTGTACCCCATTTTTTAATTGGATTACTTGATTTGTTGCTGTTTAACTTCTTAAGTTCTTTATATATTCTGGATATTAGCTCTCTGTCAGATATAGGGTAGGTGAAGATCCTTTCCCAGTCTGAAGGCTGTCGTTTTGTTCTGATGACAGTGTCCTTTGCTTTATGGAAGCTTTTAAGTTTCATAAGGTCCCATTTATTGATTGTTGCTCTTAGAGCCTGTGCTGTTAGTGTTCTGTTCAGGAAGTTGTCTCCTGTACCAATGAGTTCAAGGTTCTTCCCCACTTTTTCTTCTAACAAGTTTAGTATGTCCATTTTTATATTGAGGTCTTTGATCGACTTGGATTTCAGTTTTGTGCAGAGTGATAACTTAGAACTCCTGCACAGAAGGAGCCCATGGCAGCTCAGTGTCCAAGAGGGTTCCCCAATAATAGGAACAGGGACTGTCTCTGACATGAACTCATGGGCTGGCTCTTTAATCACCTCTACCTGAGGGGGGAGGAGCCTTACCAGTCCACAGAGGAAGACAAAGAAGTCAGTCCTGATGAGACTTGATAGACTAGGGTCAGATGGAAGGCGAGGAGGACTTACCCTATCAGTGGACTGGGGGAGAGGCATAGGAGAAGAAGAGGGAGGAAAGGTGAGATTGGAAGGAGATGGGAAGGGGGCTACAACTGGGATACAAAGTGAATAAACTCTAATTAATAAAAATAAAATTAAAAAAGAAAAAACGAAGAAGATATCAGAAAAAATAAGCATAGCGCGCGCGCGCACACACACACACACACAAAGATAGACAGCTCTTAATTATAAGATCGTCGGACGACTATCTTATGTCCCGAAGGGTATGGAACCCTGCTACCCTGATGAGCATTGAACTTTCATTCTCATTTCTTTTTCACTCTCGGAATGTAATGAATGCATACTCAAAGCTGGTCAATTTCAGTTAAAAAAAAATTCAACTTGATCAAGGAAAACTATAAAATACCCACCTGAGATCAAGCCTGATGACTAAAGAGTGAATGCTTTCCTCCTGAGACAAACACAGTGTCCTTGTCACCTATTGCTACTTAACACTGTACTAGAAGCAGTGTTGAAATAATTTGAAATAAAGACATAAAAGATAACCAGGTTGGGAAAGAGATGGGTAAAACATCCTCTACTTGTGGATGGTATGATTTAGTATATAAGAAATTCTTAAGAAAAATCACATTCATAATAAAGACAATAAGAAAGATTGGTAAAACTATAGGTTGTAAGATAATATTGAAAATCCATTTTATGTATATACGCACACACACATATGTGTGTTTATGTATCTATAATACATATAAGTATGTATACATGCAATTTTAAATTCCAAATTGAAATTAGAGAAATAATTTCAACCATAATAAAAGAATGATAAAGTCAACAAAAGGAGACTGAAAGGCTCTCCTAAATGTCACCACTGAAAACCATAAGATACCATAAAGAATTTCACTAAGACAAAAGTAGATGGAAGAAGAGTCTATATGTTTTGGAAGATAGCGTGTTTGTAATAGTAAAGTAACCCAAGCAAAACTACAGGTTCTGTGGTATCCCTGTCAAAACTCATCAGGGGTCTTTGTTTTGTTCTGTTTTGCAGAATTAGTAAACAAGAGGATCCTAAATTTTATAGGGAAATGTAAGAGATCAAGAATAGACAAAAAAAATAATAATAAAACTTACAAATAAGAAAAGTGTTGGGGAATACCCAATCCAAAACTTATTACAAGGACTGGAGATGTGGCTGACATCATGCTTACTAGAGCACCAAAAGACAAAACAAAAAAACCCACAGCGTTACAACATAAGACAGATACAAAGGCCAACACAATATAATCCACAGTCAAACTAAATCCTTAGATTAATGGTTAGGGGAGTTCTCAGCGAGGGTGCATCAGAGTGAGTCAATGGAAACAGAACAATGTTTTCACCCAGTGGTGCTAGGACAAATGAATGTCTGTAAGCAAAGGAAAGAACCTGACTGCTTTTACTCCATAAATGGAAAACAAGTGAAAGGCTACCACAGTCCTTAAGAGCTACTCTATAAAACTCCTAGAAGAAAAATGTAAACACAAAATGCCTTTGTCACTTTAAACTAAACAATGGTTTTTCCAGTATGACAACAAAAGCACAGAGAACTTTGACCCCAAAAACCTGCATGACTCCTACAATTTAAAAAGGGAGAAGACGCTACAGAGAATGGTGAAATGATTTTATAAGCCGTATAAATCACAAAGACCTTAGATCTAAAATATGAGATAGTAAAATGAAACCATGGTCTTAAAGTAAATGAAAATGAAAGAACAACACAACAAAATCTCTGAGCTACAGCAGGGAAGGGTAAGTTTACATTAAATTATATCTACATGAAGAAAGAAAGGGGGTTGAGGAGATGCTTGGTGGGGAAAGAGACTTGTAAGTATGACAACTTGAGTTTGAGCCCTGGAGCCCATGTAGAGGTGGAAGGAGCGAACTGACTCCACAAAATTGTCCTCTGACCTCTACGCAGGTAATAAATTGATTTTTAAGTGAATTTGTCTGAATGAAAGGTATTAGGTGAGACGAGATGTGTAGTCTCCAACCCAATCTGGGACAGTAGTTGTCTTTGGTATTTTCTGTATAAAAAAATAATCAGAGTAATATCTTCTACTCAATTCTATTTTAAATGGCAGCGCTTTTATAAAGACGCTCTGACAGTTACACAGAGCGGAAGAAAAAAGTTGATGTTACCAGATTGCTTTATTGTCTGACACTTATTTTATTACAGCACAGGCCCAGCAGCTTTGTGACTTCAACGTAAATTCCATCTCCTCAGCATTGGCTCGTTTATTGGAGCTGACGCCCTCCTTCGCTGGAATCAAGGTTTTTTTTCTGCTCTGATTTGCCGGTTCATCTCTGCACACTGGAACTCTCATTACCCCAGGCCCTGCCAGCAACCGAGAGAGTACTGTGAAACCTTCATGTTTTACAGACTTTCACATCTGGTCCTACCGCTTTTCTGCCTACACAGTCTCTCCCTGAGCAGGGAGAAGCGCTTACGGACAAAACTTCCACACCAAGATGAAGCAGGGAGGCTGGGAAGCAAACTGAGGTCTTCACAGCTTTTTCTCTTGTAGGGAAAGGCATTTTTCTTTCTTTTGTTTTTATGAAAAAGTGTTTACGGGTGGTGAGTGTCTAGGCAGCCATCCGCGCTCCTCCAGTAACCCCTCAGCCTTTAATAGCAAAGGGGAAAACTCCTCACATTTCTGCACACAATGTTACTGACCTTACAGCCACCTCTGGCTTCTGTCTCTCCAAACACTGCTGACATATTTAAGAAAGTTAACGCAGATGGTATTTATGCTGCAGCCATAAAGAGACCCCAGATCACGATGCTGCTAGGCTTGAAATCAGCGCAGTTCCTTCAGAATTTAAACTGGAGTGACGCCCTGAGCTTCTGAGGGTAAACTTGATGGCTGAAGCAAGAACCATCCATTCAAAACAAGAGCAGAGATGCTGAGGCCACTTTTGGCTTGTTTACGATTTGGTCTTGCTAATCTGTACGGCCTTGATTTTTCTCGAACAGCACTGGGCAGATCTTCTAGCTTTCTCCTGTTCTCATCAGGTAATTTGTGTGTGAGTATGGCATGTTAATATTATGAACATGCACAGTTCTGATTGTTTGCTTTTTCGTTAACTGTAAAGTTAGCCTGTAAAGCAATGTGCCTCGTTACTGCATTTCTGCACACATGCCATTCTTTGTTCTCACCCAGCCCCTCCTCCACTGAGGCTTCCCCTAGCTCTCTAAGTATTTTCACCTAAAAGGCTGAGCAGTGATTTCCCCACGTGGCTCCTGCCTTTTCTAATTAGCCTTGCTATTTTTCACTTCCTCGTCACGTTATTTTGCATACTAATTTTCTTAGCATAGTTTGTGTTTGAGAAGTGATATTTTCCCTCTGTAAAGTTTTAAGTCACGTTAGACTTTATGTTCCTGCTTACTTTGATCTTCTTCCTGTCTCTGGTTTGGAGTATTCCCCTCAGTTCTCGCCCCCTGAGGTGACCTTTAACAAAGCCACAGTGGAGAGGACTAGAGAGCAGGACTAGAGGACTAGTGGACTCGGCAGCTAAACGCATATACTGCTCCTGAAAAGAACCTAAACTGGGTCCCAGCACCCACATCCATCTGGTGGCTCACAACTATCGGTAGCTCTGGCACCAGAGGAGCTGATGCCCCTTTCTGGTCTTTGCAGGCACCTGCGCTCACATACACCACACACACATGCTCATAATTTAAAATAAGTGTATATTTTTACATTTTTATTTTATATTAATCACAGGTTATGTACTTTGTATCCCAGCCGTAGCTCCCTCCTGCATTCCCTCCCTATCTCCCCTTCCCTCCCTCATCTCCTCCCTGCACCTTTCCAAGTCTGCTGATAGGGGAGGTCCTCCTCCCCTTCCATCTGACCCTAGCTTATCAGGTCTCTTCATGGCTGACTGCAATGTCCTCTTCTGTGGCCTAGCAAAGCTGCTCCTCCCTTGTGGGTGAGGGGGTCGAAGAGCCAGCCATTGTGTTCGTGTCCGAAATAGTCCCTGTTCCCCTAGTACCCACTTGGATATTGAGCTACCATTTGCTACATCCAAGCAGGGGTTCTAGGTTGTATCCATACATGGTCCTTGGTTGGAGAAACAGTCTCATAAAAGACCCCTGTGCCCTGCTATATTTGGTCCTTGAGGAGCTCCTGTCCTCTCCAGTTCATACTATTTTAAATGAGTACTTTTCGAAAACATGGTGGGAGTATGAACTGTCCTCATTTTCTAAACACTTTTGGGTTCTCCAGCCTAGAAGTGCAAGATTTCTCCGGTGTCCACAAATCCTATCAGCAGTTTGGATTCTCAGCCGGTGGTTCCCAACCCTCCTAATGCTCTACCCCTTTAATGTGCCCCTTTAATGACAGCCCCTCGTGTTGTGGTGACCCCCACCACAACATCATTTCCACTGGTACTTCATAACTGTAATTTTGCCACTGTTAGGAATTGTAATGTAATTGTAATAGTAACTACTATGCAGGATATCTGATATGTGGGCTCTGTGAAAGAGTTGGTCAACCCCCAAGGGGGTAGCAACCTACAGGTTGAGAACCACTGTTCTAGACGGTCTCTGTAATTGAAGGTCTACCTGGGACCCTGATTCTAATTACTGTAAGCTGGAGAATTTCGGGGTCACTAGGCGCACGCCTTTCTCTCCCCTCAAAGTCAATACTTCCTCAACCTTCACAGCTGCAGAGCCAGCTGACCCAAGTAGGCATGTGGCTTCACGGTTTCTGAAAGCACGCAAAGGAAAACTAAGTAAGAGCCAGCACGATGACTTGGCTGGTAAAAGTGCTAGCCATGTTCACCTTATGACCTAAGTTCAAGCCCCACAGCCCACACAGAGGGGAAAAGAGAGCACCAGCTCCACATGATTGTCCTCTGACTGTATGTGGTGTGTGTGCCCATATCATGAGCTAATAGTAAATTCTTTTAATTATTTTTAGGGAAAAACATCACTATTTTTGATCCTGCAGATATAATAATTTTTATATTTTACTACATAATTAGGTTGAGTATTCTTACAATTATGGTAATAAATTTTTAAAGTACTCATACAGTGTTTGTCCTATTACATGTGGAAAATCGTGGTTTGCAATAACTATCATTGTCTTTTCTCTCCACGATTTCTCTTTTTCATTTCAGTTCCAAAGAAGTATAAGATCAATGAAATATTCAATAGAGAGAGTTATCCATATTTAACATTACTATACACTATTACAGTATACATTATTAAAATGTATTTAACAGTTAAATTGAGTACTATATGGTAAGGCTCTTACAGTAGTGCAGGACACACAGTTAAGTGCTGTGTTAGTGTTTCTTATTAGTTGATTCTTAAAACCATGAATAATTCATTCAAAGAGCAAGCTCTGTGTCTAAAGGGGAAAAAAACCCACAAAGGCTGACAAAATGGCTCAGTGAGTACAGGCACTTGACACAGAGGCTGATGACCTGAGTTCAATCCCTGGGACCCACATAGAAGACTCCTAAAGTTGTCCCCTGACATATGCATGTCAACAAAATACATCTATTTTTTTCTTTGGTTTTCCTTATTTCTTTTTAAGTCATTTTTCTGCACCAGTTACCTCTTCCTGACCATACTGCTGTGTTTCTGCGATATCCGTAATACATAGAAGTGATGAAGATATTTGGACTAAAAGCAGGTATTTGAAGGGAATGACTCTGAGCTATGATGATCATGTGACTCCAGCACTGATGTTTTCCCTGCTTCCTGTTTGTGAATCTGGTGCTTTTCTATGTGAGAACTAATGAGAAAGGCTAGCTCTGTCTTCTCTCCATCCTCCCTTGACTATGCATTACATCACTGTTTTTCACTGGAGGATGCCTTCATTTGTTAGTCATTGAAAACGCCTCCCTCTTGGCACCTACAGTGCTGGTATTTCACACATACACTTTCCCAAATGTCGTTTTTGAAGAACCATTCATACATATTTCAGGCTCTTTAGCTAATTCTAAGATCATTTAACTCCTTGATCTCAGATCAAGTGCAGGCTGTATTCTTCTGTCCCTCTTGGTTTTAAAGTTTGTCCTCTAAAAGGGTTTTGGGAAATTTTGAATATCATTTGTGGGTATTTTGTGATCTCATTGTTATGAAGCCTCTGCTCACCAATGTAAACTGCCTCTGTATGCATAAATAAGCAGGACAGTCAGAGCTGGCCCTGAGGCAGGTCTTAAAAGATACACAGTTCTTTCACAACCCAGTATCTAGGATGAGTTAAAGACAGGATGACCACATACAACAGGTCACTGACCCTGTTCTGTCTAAGCATTTGGTGTCTTAAATGGATTCAGCAAGAGCAATCCCATAACATATTGTGATTCACTGTTGTCCATGCCTGCAGTGTTCAAATCAGAACCACATTATGGGTGAGGCGCTGCTTGCTTAATGGATTGTATCCATCAAAGAATGACATTCTAGGTGCTAGATGTGAAATATACTTTGGGGTGAGGAGATTTTTCTGGGTATATGTCAAACCATATCATCTTTTCTGTGATTCAAGTGGTCTTTGAAATTCTTTGTGCAAAATGTGTTATGTGCTCTGCCAAATTTCTCTTCCAGAGCCTCCTAGAACGATACCCTCTGATTATAAGGAAGTATGTATGGGTACTTAAAATCCCTTCCATATCCGGTTTCCAAATGTCACTGTTTTGCCTTGTGGCCACTTGGGCTGATAATAAGAGTAGGTTCCCCCTCTTGCTGCAAGTTAGTACCTCTCTGGATGGAGGCTTCTGCTCTTCCCAGCAGACATACATAGACTCTGTGGCCCTGCTCATTCCAAAACAAGGCTATTATTTTTAAATGACACCATTATTGGACAATTTGTTATTTAGCACAGTAGTAGCAGATAGAAAATGTGCTTACAAACACATGTTGCTTATTATATCTTTAGGGATTCTGGTATCTAATATAGGACTCCTGGAAAGATTGTTTTAATCTAAAGTAACAGATTCATATCGTATACCATATTATAATTATTTTTGTAAGCAGAGCAGATGAGGAAGCATATCTTTGGAACGGTTGGTTTCAACACTATACCGTAATTATTTGAGAAAATTGTGATACCGATGAGTGTATTCTTCTTGAGGGAAAGTACAAAGAAGGCAAAACCAGAGAGCAAAGTCCCCTGGTTATCGATATATATCTTGAAAAATAAGGTTTACTAATCAGATACAAATATAAAGGGTCGTGAGAATAAAAAGAACATGAAACTTGCAACATAAAGTAATTTCTCAAAAAAATAAGTCATAAGATCAACATAAGGAGACAGTATATACTTTAAAGTTTAAGCAAAGTGGCAGTCATAGTATACTATAAGCTTTCCAAAATCCTCCATATGACAAGGGTCATTATGACAGTTAATCTCAATTGTCAAGTTGATGAGATTTGGAATCACCTAGAAGATAAGCCTTCGGGTACATATATGAGGCGCTGAGGTAGCCTCTCACATGACTGTTAAGAATTATCTTTCTTGGGTTAGCTGAGGTGGGGAGACTCACCTACTCTGGGTGTCACCATTCCCTGAGCTGGGGATTATGGGCTACATAAACAGAGGATGGGCATTCACTTCTCTCTGCTACTTGATGGTGGATGCAATGGGACCAGCTCCCTCAAGCTCCTGCTGCTGTGACTGGCTGCAACTGGACTTGTGAGCCAAAATAAATCATTTCTTCCTTAGGTTATTCTCCTTAGAGCATTTTGTCAGAGTAACAGGAGCAGTAACCATTCCCAAAGTGACCCAAGCTTCCAAAGCAGGTCATTTGTATATAGTAGGTGAGCCAAGGTTGTACCCACATCTTACAATTTTGAGTGCAGTTGTTGATTGTTTGGGGATGGTGCAACATTAGGGCCAAAGGTTAAAATTTGAGTTTTCGGATTAAGGCTCAGAGTTTTAAGGAAGGTTAACAGTTATAAATGTGTGTCTCCAGTCTCTATATACAAGGACAGAGATCCAAGTGGTATCTTAAAAGACTAACACCTTGGGTGTCTCTTTGTGGAGTTTTTAGGTTGTGTAAACAGTGACATGTGGTGTCATAGCAACAAGTACACAAACTGTGACCCTTTAAAGCATGTTTGGAAAATATTCTTAAGAGTGTGCTTGAGTTCCTCTAATCCCAAAACAACACATGACCTACAAGAGAACATCCTAAAATTGCGTATTAATGCAATAGGTTCTCAAATGCTCTCACACTAAAAATGTGACTAGTTTTTAGCTGGTGTGGTAGAACAGTCCTCTTATAGCTCTTGGGAGGCTGAAACGGGGAGGTGTTAAGTTCCAGTCTAGCGGAGACTACACAGATAGAGCCTGCCTCAAACAAAGCAAAAGAAAGAAGCCACTGATTTTTAAGATATAGGAAACAGGAAGGACTTCAGATTCTATGAAAATGGAAATCATACACTGGATTATCACTAAAACTTTAAAAAACATGACACAAAGGGTAAATCTTATGTTGTATATTTATACTGTTGTTATTTTTCTCTTTTGTGTTAATTTTTTATTTTAATAACGTTTTGTGTTAAAAACCAACAAAATACAGAATTGGTGTTAGGGCTTCTTTGAAGGTCTGGTAGAATTCTGCACTAAAACCATCTGGCCCAGGGCTTTTTTTCATAGGGAGGCTGTTGATGACTTCTTCTATTTCCTTGGGGGATATAGGTCTATTCAATCTTCCTATCTGATCTTGGCTTAATTTAGGTAGGTGGAATCTCTCAAGAAAAATATCCATTTCATTGAGATTTTCAAATTTTGTGGCATATAGGCTTTGGTAGTAAGACCTAATGATTGTTTGGATTTCCTCAGTGTCTGTAGTTATGTCCCCCTTTTCGTTTCTGATTTTGCTGATTTGGACCATTTCTCTCTGCCTTTTTGTTAGTTTGGCTAGGGGCTTGTCTATCTTGTTGATTTTCTCAAAGAACCAGC
>CM053756.1:38332801-38398563 GCA_028658305.1 Pachyuromys duprasi | reverse complement strand
TAGCTTTAATATAATTTTCCTGTGTCTCCGCTGCATTAAAATCTCTTTTGCTTTTGGGTGTTTCTGGTGGGGCCATGGTGTTCTGATTTTTGTTGGGTGAGTTCTTATGCCGATTTCTGGGCATTTGTTTATATATAATCAAGGAGCTGTTTGTGCTTCAAGGCTGAACTTCAGACTGGAACTGTCAATCTCTTGTGTCAGGAGTATTCTTCAAGAAGATCAGGGAGTTCTAGTGGTTTGATAGTGTGTATTGTTGCCTCAGTTGACCTCTGTTGTGCGATCTGTGTGCCTAGCTTCGTGCTCTGTGCTAGAGGCTGTGAGCACCACAGGCTGGTCTCCCCTCTGGTCTGGAGGTTTTGCTCTTCCCTCTTTGCCAGAGGCTTTGTGTCCCCCTTTGATATGACCACTGGGGATGCTGCTCTGGTCAGGAGGCTCTGAGCTCTGCCCTGAGCTTGCTGCTAAAGGCTCTCTTCTGGACTGGAGCCTTGGTGCCTCCTTCTGGGTCAGGGGCTGTGTATCACGGTCTGAGATGGTATTTGGGGCACCTCGGTCTGGACCTGATACTATGGGTCCCAATCCAGGGTGGTGGCTGGGTGTGCCTAGGGGTGTGGGTCTGACCGGTGTAGCCACAGTATCTGGGTGAAACTCAGTCTGTCTGGGGTCCCTTGTGCCCCAGCCCAAAGCGGTGGCCGCTGGCACAGAGTGTTGTGCGCCCGCGCAGTACAGCCCAAGGTATCTGGGTGAAACTCAGTCCATCTGGGGTACCTTGTGCCCCAGCCGAAAGCGGTGGCCGCTGGCACAGAGGGTTGTGGGCCCGCGCAGTGCAGCCCGCGGTATCTGGGTGAAACTCAGTCTGTCCGGGGTACCCTGTGCCCCAGCCCAAAGCGGAGGCCGCTGGCACAGAGGATTGTGGTCCCGCACAGTGCAGCCCGTGGTATCTGGGTGAAACTCAGTCTGTCTGGGGTACCGTGTGCCCCAGCCCGGCTGTGCGCAGCCTGTCTCCCTCCAGAGTTTTTCCTGGGAATAGCTGGGTGTCCCTTGGACTTTTCCACTTGATTTCCCCACAGTAGGAATTCTGCTTACCTGACAGTCGCAAACGCTGGTGTTTTAGGTCCGAGATCTCAGTCTCCTGGTCGCTGTGCCTACACTACTGTCCTGCTCTTCAGACACAGTATCCTCCTGGGGCAGCCATCTTGTGTCGACTGATCGATTTCTTTGTTTTTAATAGCTGAGTAGTATTCCATTGTATAAATGTACCACATTTTCTGCATCCATTCTTCAGTTGAAGGATATGTGGGCTGTTTTCAGATTCTGGCTACTATGAATAAAGCTTCTATGAACATAATAGAGGTCTTGTGGGAAAGTAAGAGAAAAGAGATAAGGACCTGGAGGTGACAGAATCTCCACAAGAAGACCAACAGAGCCAACTAACCGGGGCCCAGAGGGCTTGCTGAGACTGAAGCACCTACAAGGACCACGCATGAATTGGACCTAGGCGGACAGCTTAGGCTTCATGTGGATCCTCTAGTAAGGGGAGTAGGGACAGTGTGAGACAGGGACTAACATGCAAGCTTTTTGATCACTCCCCCCCACTCCCCCCCACTCCCACAGGGGAAGAGGTGATACTTAGTCCTGATAAACTTGGTGAGCTGGGATGGATGGGAAAGGGAGCTTCTCTTTTCCTCAGAAAAGAGGAAGAGGGAGAAAGAGGCTGGGGAAAGAGGAGGGAAGGGGCTACAACAAGGATGTAAAGCATTTTTTTAAGTCTAATAACAAATAAATTTAAAGCAGTGTACTGGGCTGGAGAGAGGACTCCAAAGTTAAAAGCACTTGCAGCTCCTGCAGGGGACCTGACTTAGATTTTCAGGACCCACATGGGGACTCACAACCATCTATGAACTCCAGTTCCAAAGGATCCAAAACCTTCTTCTGACTTATGACACAAAACACACAGGCAGACAAAATAGAAAGAAAATAAGTTAATCTAAAAAAAAATCACTTGAAAAGGGAAGAAAAGAAACTACCCACTGTATGATATTTAGAAATACCGTGTAAACACAAGAAAAAATATGAAAGACAAAATAGTTCCTTCTAGCCCAAGAAATAGAAAAGTTGAGACATGGGACTGACATATTTTATTATATTATTGGTTTACTTTTATACCTATTATGCTTTTAAAACTAAAAGTTAAGTGAAAACATTAATCTCAAATGATTTAAAAATTATTGTCTATGAAGAATAATTGGAAAACAGCTAATCAAAGGACTGCTATTTTTCATTTCAAGCTTTTTTTTTAATACTCTGGGGTTTTGTATGTTTGTTTTGCCTTTTTGTTTTGTTTTTCAAGACAGGGTTTCTCTGTGTAGTCTTGGCTGTCCTGGACTCCCTTTGCAGACCAGGCTGGTGTCAAACTCACAGAGATCTGCCTGCCTCTGCTTCCCCAAGTACTGGGATTACAGACATGAACCACCATATCTGGCTTTATACTCTGATTATTTTAAAGCTTTGCATGCTAATATGATTGAAATTTAAACAATGAAATTTTCTAAAGGAATGATTTCATCTCAAATCCATGTGTAAGTAGAATTTGCTTTGGGTACGAGCCAAATACACACACACACACACACACACACACACACACACACACACACAACAGTGTCAGTATAGAAAACAAACAAACAAAAAAATCAATACTGGTTATGTCCCAGTTAAAATTTATCATCTAAAACATATGCTATTCTGTGGATTTTTTTCCCTTCACAATGAGAATTTCAAATTAGATTGGGAATGTTAAGAATATCAATGATTGGGAAGAACAAATTACATTCAAACTCCAATCCCTTAACCATCCATTAAGGCTCCATAGAGCTATCTCAGAAGTCTTCAACAGCTAGTCAACATTTTATATTTCATTTTGATTTAAACCGTTAACTCAAACATACACACAACACACACATGCACACATGCACACACGCATACAGATACTTGTCCTAAGCTTTTGAGGAATACAGAAAAAGTACTATCTTAGTCTCTATCATTGAAGTCTTTATAATCTTGTAATGCCCAAAACATAGATTAAAAATTAGAAACTTTAGACACAGAAAAGAGGAACATAAAGAGAACAAAAGAGAGATTTTTTTCTTATACTTCAGGAAACTATGAAGGAGAGGGCTTTTAAAATTAGTAGGATTTAGACAAGAAGCTAAGGAAGAAATTAATGGATATCAAAAGGCATCCTGAAACCTGAAAGGAAAGTGAGGCACAGGTCAATGCAGGCAGACACTGAGTGGCTGCACCTCTGAGTGGATGGAAGATGGTGGCTAAGAAATAGATGAGGTGACAGTGTGGCAGCTAACCTCGCTGTTCCTTAAGAGCTAAGTTAATAATTTTATAAATCACACAACAGAAATATGGAGATCAAGGCATTCTAATCAACAAGAGAAATCAAGGTTTACTATCAAGAAAAATAATCCAAAGTTATAAATGGAAAGAATTAACAGGTAGAAATGAAAGCCATGATTTATTAAGAAACAAAGAGAAAAATCTTAGTTGTTTTTATTTTATCTTATTTTAGTATTTTTTAGATGCCTGTTGGCTTTCTAATGAGAGAGAAAAAGAAATCGTATGGATTTGGATAGATGGATGGATGGGAGGATCTGGAAGGAAATATATTCATACTCAGAATATATTGTATGAAAAAAATCGACTTTCCATGTAAAAATCTAGACAAACATTATTGAGGAACAACATCTACATTTTTCAAGCAATGCTTACATTTCAAGTTCCCATCAGTATTTTATTGATAGCATGAAGGTGTTTCAGAAAATTCATAAGCAAACCAGACACACACTGATCTCCATAAGCTCAATATTTTGAATTATTGATCAAAATGGTTTCTATTTATTTAAAGAAGGAATGTGGATCTTCAAGTAAAAAGAAAAGAAAATCTTCAGTAGATGTGAAAGCTTCCGGTATTTCCAAATATGTGCCCCAAAATATGAATAATTAAGTTTCTGAAAGGAGAACATATTCACTTGTCAGACATCCACAAACAAGCACTGGAACTGAAGTCTCAATTCCTCAAGTCGGCACGCTAACATGATCACACTGTGAGCAGAACAGGAACTCATTAGACTGCCCCTTTTGTATCCAGAAAAGAGTGGCTTCTACATACTTACACCTACGAATCCTGAAAGCACTCCTCCTAAAAGTACCCATCAGCTTGGTAAGTTTTGAGGTGCTGATTTGCTATGTCTTAGAAATAAATATTTGCAAGACAGAGATTCAAAAGATTAAAAAAGAAGGCCATAAGCCCTCGAGGTTTGTACTGAATGCTAATGTGTTTGTGTATGATGGATTTAATACAGAACCGAGAGCAAATGACTTTCAGCAGCTGCACTCTAGACCTATAAATCGCTCGGATACCACAGAATCCATCCAGAGGAAGAACAGCTGGGTAATTTACACCACCCATGTTTGTAAGAAAAAGCTGAAAATACGGAGCCCAACTTCGTTTTATTTTTTTTTCTTCATAGTACCTACTTCTGCACAAATTAAAAATTGTCCTCTAAAATATATTTAGACAAACACATCTATTCATGTTTTGACATGTTGCTCCTTTGAAATGAAGAGTCTGTTTTAATGGAACAATTATATTTTATATTTATTGTATATAGTTAGTAGACACATAATCGATATTATATAAGAAACTGTAACTAAATAAAGAGATATACAGACACATAGACAAAATAACCAATATAACAAATCTTCAATTTCCCAAACTTTCAAGAACATGTTTTAATAGGATTAAAAACAGAAAGAGAGAACTTTTCCCTATAGCCAGCTGCAAGCTCCAAGAGAAGTCTGTTCATGCTCCAGCCGCTACGCTCTGGTAAAATCCTGGGAAAGGAAACACATTAACCAGATGACTTACCCAGCACAGTGGTGCCAAAAAATAGTGCTTAAGTTAATATACTAATTGCAAAGTTGCAGAGATTAAGTCTATCATTCTAGTTCTTGGATCGACTTTGTAGGAAATTTAGAATTTAATATAAGGGCCATTTTAAGCTTCCTAGAAGAAAAACACAAGCACAGAAATGTGCTCCATATTAAGTGAACTCTGGAGGTAGAAAGCTGCAGTCACTAAAGGAATATTAGCAACCAAATTACTCTTGCGACTTCCATTAAAGTCAATACAAAGGGGTGCCTGAGGACTGATTTTGCTCTCAAATCCACCACTGTTTGAGCTTTCACGAGTGACACTAATTCATAATGAAGCCATATCACCTCCATCACAGCAACGAGAAATCCCAAAGTCTCTACCGCGTGTAGCCACGATGCCCACTGTGTAAAACATGAACAGTGTGTGAAAATTCGTATTTTCAAAAGTACCTCCCAGGATCAGAAATATAAGTCGGCCTAAAGCATGATCATAAGGAATTCAACTGCCTGTCTTTATTCTCTAAATTATGCACTCTAGGAGATTCTGCCTTCCATATTATATAAACTCTGTAGCTGGGTGTAGCCAGTGAAAGAAGAGCCGGCAGCTTTCTCTGCCTGTCAATTGCATATCGGGTAGAAAGCAAAGAGATGGGCAAGGTTATTGTTAATTGATGCCTGCCCATCTCTCTTCCCTACGCTGCTCGCCTCTAATCACTTTATTTTAAAATTAGGCAGCTCTGAGCCCAACCAAGACTGCCTCTCTGTCAATTGTCCTGAAGGTGAAATCCATCTTCCTGGCACAGTCACAGCCTGGCTGGATATGGAATCATTCAGCAGAGTGTCAGAGAATGAATCCCCAGTACCTCACAGAACAAGTAGGCTTGGACTGATGAAGAATCGAAGTCCTTAAGTGCCACAGAGAAGTGAAAAACTTGAAAGGACACACTAAATTGTGTAAGTGTCATTCACATGAGCAGGACTGAAGCTATATTCCTCTCAGGCCCAGCCAGGCCACATACCATTCACAGTGTGTGACACCAACCAGCTGTATGTTCACACAGTAGATGGGCCAAAAGAAAACCTTGTGCTCTGGATCAAACTAGCAAATAAGAGCTAACACTTCATAAAGAGAAAGCAAACAAGGAACATTGTTTATGGAGTACTAACCCACCTCCCAATCTTTTTACACTGATATGGCTTTTCCCCCTACATATTGTTAAGACTTTGGATTTCTTCTAGAGCCTCTTTAGGAAGTTTAACCACTAAACAAAAGTACCTTTAATTGTATAATACTAAAGTGCTCTATCTCTCCAAGGACATCCCAACTGTTCAAGTTCAAACATCCTATCCTGTGGTCCAAGAGGCTAGAGAGATGGCTCAATGGGTAAAGCACATGCTGCAGAAGCCTACAACCTAAATTCAGATCTTCGGAGCATTGTAAAATGCTGGACACAGGAGTGCATGTGTTTATAATGCTAGCATACAGGTATCAGGAGATGGAAGGTGAAAACAGATAGCCTGGCAAACACAAACACAGCAGTAAACAGGAGAGAGACTGTCTCAAACCAGGTAGAAGGTGGGGACACATACATAAACATACACAAATGCACAAACACACACACACACACATCTTGGAATCCTAGGTGACCTACTTTATTTTAAGAACAGTAATATGGAATTTTTTAAATGTCCATGCTCCAAGGGGGCCTGCAGAGACTGATATTCCAAGTAAGGACCATTCATGGAGAGGACCTAGACCCCCTGCTCAGATGCAGACCATAGGCAGCTCAGTCTCCATGTGGGTTCCCTCTTAAGAGGTACAGGGGCTGTCTCTGACATGAACTCAGTGGGGGGGGGGGGGGCGGATGCAGCCTTGCCAGGCCACAGAGGAAGAGGATGCAGCTAGTCCTGATGAGACTGATAGGCTAGAGTCAGATAGAAGGGGAGGAAGTCCTCTCCTATCAGTACTAGGAAAAAGGCATAGGGGGAGAAAAGGAGGGAATGTGGGACTGGGAGGAGATGATGGAGGGGACTATAGCCGGATACAAAGTGAATAAATTGTAATAAATAATAAATCAAGAAAAAAAGAAAAAAGAAACTTTAACAATGAAAAAAGTCATAAGCAAAATCACTACATTATTAATTTGTAGTTGGGAAATTCAAACCATTTTAACAGAAGAGAATATTTGAAGAACGATGAAGAAAAATTTATTTCTCATAATTTATACAGCACTGAAACATCTTAATTACTTGTTAAAGTTTCTGACCTCTAATGAATCTTATCTTATTGAGGTCATTTTTGGTCAACCTCTTTGCTGATCCTTCGTGTAATTACAGGCTTTCCAAGAGGTGTTTAATAAAACTCTGTACCCCAAACCAAACCTCCACTATGAGATAAGCAGGAGGCTAACTCGTAGCCATTTATCAAGATTCATTTCCACTTATGGTCTTTTAACTCCAGACTCATGAACATGAAAGCAACTCTAATTGAATTCAGTGGGTTGTATCTTTTACAGCCATGGAAACAGAAGTGGGGGGACTTCTTGAGAAGAGTTTGGGGGGAGTGGGAGGGGCAGAAGACAGGAGAATGTGGGTGAGTACAATCAAAATACACTATATACATTCGGGGCTGCATCAAATAATAAGGTTAAAAGTATCTTTTTAATCTCTGAAATAATTTTTAATCCAATTGAGAAGTATAAAGATTATGTATGCAGTTCCCTTGTTTTGGTTTCAAAATCAGATACCAGACAAAGGAAGTGGCTCATCATTAAAAGCACTAACCACCCAAGTCTGACAACCTGGACTCAGATCCCAAGATCGCCATGTAAACGCCAGACATGGTGGCACATGCTTGCCAGCATGCTTGCCGTGAGATGGGAGTCAGAGGGAGGAGAAAGCCTCAGAAGCTCACAGGCTACCTGGTTTGGGAACACAGCACATAGGCAAATAGCAGGAGAGACTTTGCTTTACACAAGATGGAAGACAAAAACTCAGCCGTTGTCCGCTGCCATCCACATGCCCACACTGTCAAACACACACAAAAATAAAGTGTTTTGAAACTAAGTATCAAAAGCTTAAAAACAGTTACCAGTTAGGAATAGTTATAATAATATACAAAACAGGACTATTCACAGCATCATTTATGGGCAAAAAAAATAATCAGACATTAAAATAAACATATCTGGACAGAAATGCCCCCATGCAAGATTGTTTTTAAGGTGTAAAAGCAAAAATAAAAACTCAACAAAACAGCAATTGCTAAATAAATTATGGTGTTATTATAAGTCTATGTTATCGTGGTGTTAAAATAATAGTATAATCAAACATTTGGTACATTGAACATGAAAATATATAAGCTATAAAATTTTGTCTGGTTGAAATAGTACTGATATGATGACATATTTGGGACTTCTTCACAATAGCATATGGGATATAATAAGATGAGATGATCTGTCAAAGGTAGGTAACAGGTGTATAAAGATTCATTGAATTTTTATTTGTATATATTGAAAATTTTCAAATATAAGTTTAAGAAATAATCTGGTGCTTTCTCAGACAATTAAGAATAAACCTCAAGAGACAAGATGATCTGGGGTCAGATGGAAGGGGAGGAGATCCTCCCCCATTGGTGGACTTGGAGGGGGCGGGGAGGAGATGAGGGAGGGTTGGGGAGGGTGGGAGGGAGTGAGGGAGGGGGCTATGCATGGGATGCAAAAAACCTAACCTGTGATTGATATAAAAATAAATAAATTTATAAAAAAAAGAATAAACCTCAAGATCCAGCTATACCACTCCTAGGCATATATCCAAAAGAAGCTCAAGTACACAACAAGGACATTTGCTCAACCATGTTCCTAGCAGCTTTATTCATAATAGCCAGAATCTGGAAACAACCCAGATGTCCCTCAACAGAAGAATGGATACAGAAATTGTGGTACATTTACACAATGGAATACTTCTCAGCAATTAAAAACAAGGAAATCATGAAATTTGCAGGCAAATGGTGGGATCTAGAAAAGATCATCCTGAGTGACGTATCCCAGAAGCAGAAAGACACACACAGCATATACTCACTTATAAGCGGATATTAGACATATAATATAGGATAAACATACTAAAATCTGTACACCTAAAAAAGCTAAGCAAGAAGGAAAACCCTGGGTAAGATGATCAATCCTCACTCAGAAAGGGAAACAGGATGGACATTGGAAGAGGGAGACAACAGAAAATAGGACAGGAGCCTACTATAGAGGGCCTCCGAAAGACTCTACCCATCAGGGTATCAAACCAGATGCTAAGACTCGTAGCCAAACTTTGGGCACAGTGCAGGGAATCTTAAGAAAGAAGTGGGAGATAGAAAGACCTGGAGGGGACAGGAGCTCCACAAGGAAAGCAACAAAACCAGAAAGTCTGGGCACAGGGGTCTTTTCTGAGACTAATACTGCAACCAAGGACTATGCATGGAGATAACCTAGAACCCCTGCACAGATGTAGCCCATGGCAGCTCAGTGTCCAAGTAGGACATGAACTCATGGGCTGGCTCTTTGATTACCTCCCCTTGAGGCGGGAGCAGCCTTACCAGACCACAGAGAAAGACAATGCAGTCAGTCCTGATGAGACCTGATAGGATAGTCAGAGGGAAGGCAAGGAGGACCTCCCTTATCGGTGGACCGGGGAAGGAGCATGGGAGTTGAGGTAGGGAAAGTGAGATTGGGAGTGGATGAGAGAGAGGGCTAGAGCTGGGATACAAAGTGAACCAACTGTAATTAATAAAAGAATAAATAAATTTTAAAAGAAATATGTATAAAACATATGCTCATCTTGAAAATATAATCTGACAAAATGCTAAAGTTGACTCCAAATAGCCTGTCCTTATTCACAACTGCTTTTCCAATCAGACTCCCAGCTTGATACTCAATCTGGGTGTTCCTGAACTCAGGAGGAAGAGCCCCCATGGCAAAAAGGTAGGTGTTAATGTGGATTCTCATGGAATGTTCAGGGTGAACGCTTCCCTCTAAAAATCTCTCAGCCAGGTGGGCATTTGCTCACTAGTAGATTAAGTTTCTTTCTGGAGACTGCAAAGAGGTGTTAAATCCTGAACTATTAGATTCGGAAGCAGTAATTAGAGAAGCTGACATCTGGGACTCAGACAAATGACATCCACCAGTAGCCTATATTGCACCAAATATATCAAGTTAGTCATAAACCTTAGAGTCTAAATAACAGTGAGCCTTTTTATTATAATTTATCTGTTCTTTATTCACTTTATATCCTGGTTGTAGCCCTATCCCTCCTCCCCTCCCAGTCCTACCTTCTCTTTCCCTCCCCACATCCCTCATCTATTCCTCAGAAAAGGGAAACTCCTTTCCCATCCACCCTAGCCCATCAAGTTTCATCAGAACTAGGCATCACCTCTTCTCCTGTGGCCTGGTAAGGCAGCCCCCCCCATCCCCAGGTATGTGAAATGGGGGCAGGGAGTGATCAAAAATCTAGACAGTGAGTATGTGTCCCATCTAGTCTCCACTTCCCTTACTAGAGAACCCACATGAAGCTTAAGCTACATCTCTGCTGCTTCTTTGTAGGGGGCCTAGTTCCAGTTCATGCATGGTCCTTGGTTGATCCTTCAGTCTCAGCAGGCCCCTCTGGGCCCTGGCTCGTTGGCTCTGCTGGTCTTCTTGAGATGCTCCTGCCACCTCCAGGTCCTTTTCTCTTTCCTCCCACGTTTCCACAAGACTCCCTATGCCTTGCCCAATGTTTGGTTGTGAGTCTCAGCATCTGTTTTGAGGTGAACAATGAGCCTTTTAAGAGCTAGGAAGAGTCTATTAGTTGACATGTATAATGATGATTACTAATGATTAGAGCCAGATAATCATTAAAGCTAACTTCCTAATTAAGAACTCTAAATGATTAAGTTACTCAAGACCACACAGCTAGTGCCAGTCACAACCAGATAGAAAACCAAGTTCTTCAGGCTAAATGATGGTGCGTGGCTATAATTCCAGAACCTGGTATGCTGAAACAGAAGGACCACAAACAAGTTCAAGGTCAGTCTGGGCTACCCAGTTAAATCCTGTCTCAGACCAATAGAATAAAATGAAGTTGAATGGAATACTTAGACCACACCTCCCCCTCTCTACTCCCTGGGTCAGGGAACATCTCAGAAGAGAGGGCAGAAAGGTTGTAAGACTCAGAGGTCAGGGAGGAATGGGGGCAAAACTATATTCTAGACATCACATGACAAGTGAACTGGTAAACTCACAGCACATATGACTGCCTGCAAAAGACTTGCACACGATCAAGCCAGTCAACATTCCCGGACAGAGGAGCGGCCCTTGTGCAGCCGCCAGTAGCCGAGAAGCCACTGACAGCTGATGACAGCTAGGGAAGGACAATCAGTTTTCTTTAGGGGTGTGATCCCTGGAAGGTCAACCGTGCTCCAGCTGGGGATCTCACGCTCATGGAAAACACTAATCGCATTCAGTGTGGAGGGCGTGAAGTTGGGAGTGAATGTGGCAGGTATCCTGGAATTGGAAAGGGCAATGTGGGGTGAATATGTCTGAAATGCACTATACGTGCGCATAAAATTCTCAAAAAAGATTCAAATGTTCTTAAAGCATTTGATTCAATTTCCTTTGGTACCCTAAGTTAACAGAGTGAACTGAGGAAAGGTGAGAGAAAATAGAAACAGTAAAAGTGAGGGGAAAGTTCAAACAGGAAAAGTTCCACTCGCGGACAATGTTCTGTATTTATCATTCCTTAATAAAAGTTCCCCCAAAGCCTGAATATCACATAGTTATAGAGAACATATTCAATAATGTAACACTATAGAAATACACCCAGTTTTAGACATTTTTTACCTTCCCTGTTTATATCATAATCTTTTTCCTTTTTATCATTCTTTATTTTTTATTACAGATTTTTAAGTTACCACCTTTATTGTTAATGACAAAGCAGACAGCCATTTAACTATTTTTCAACTCCTAAATGATTCAATCAGATGGTCGGGCCTCACTGAATAAGGTGATGTGTAGCAGCAATGAAGAACTCGGAGTTTTAGAATTTACTGTCTAGCAAAAATGTTCACTTAGGCATTCTCTGTGCGCAGTAGGTTATTTGTTACCTAATTTTGTAACTCATTATGTCTCATCAGCTCAGTGTAGTTGCAAGTGCTTTGGTTTTTCTTGTGCAGCACCCTTACTAAACAGAAAATATACAAGCACCCTGAGGCTTTCCATTTATCCTTCTGAGTGCCTGGAGAAACTGATTTGATTACAAAGCTGAAGAAGAGACCGATAAGTCAGGCGAAAGTATGGGGAGCTGCTACTACATTCAGACTGTTTCTTCTGAGCCGTGTGATGTTTTACAATTTGCAGATATCTTTATTTATAATTCAGCAGGGACTCCTTATGAATAAAGTTTATATGGAATAAAAATTACTTTTCCAATATACTTCAGTTTCACAGATGATTACTGTCATTTGTGTCATATGGCATGAACAATCCCTAATGGAACAATTATTCATTATTTAATGGTTAATCATGAATAATTGATACATAATCAATTCACTCTTGTTCTGAATGTAAATATACCACAAGTCAAATGAACCCAAGTCAGCCTATCCTACTTCTCAGAGGGTTCAATTAAACAATGATAATGATTTCCAGGGAAATGATCTTTGATTATGGTTTTCAAGTTGACATTCATTCATCCATCAAAGAGACACTGAGTACTCACCACAGTTGTGAATAACAGTTTATAGAACTGTTATCATCAATAGAAAATATAAAGTTAAATAGTGCATTTTATCCTAACGCTATTACTAGCGTTTTTATTGCACAAAGAATTTTTACATTATTATCACATAAAGGAAATTAAAGAGAAAATAAAACTTTCATAATGAATTTTTTAACTCATACATTCTAATAGAAATTAATTCTATGCTACCTCTCAACCAGCTTGGTCCAAAATATATTAAACTAAAGTTTTGTAATCATATATTTGAATCCACAACTGCATAGAATAAACTGTTCATGTTGGCCATACAAAAATGTTCCTATGTTCAAAAAATCATTGCCTAGCTCTGGAGAGTCAAAGGTACTAACATGAAGAGTAAAAATAACCAGTTATTGCTCCATATCTGTATAGATTTACACACTTGTTTGGAAGCATTATACATTTGATCTTTTGTGATTGGCTTCTTCATTCAAGCATATTTCAAAAAAACATATGTATCATGGCATGTAAGAATACTTTTTAAAATTTATTTTTGTGGCATGCTGACATGCCAGGTGTATGTGGAGGCCAAAGGGTTCATGTGAAGGTCAAAGGTCGACTTGCATGAGTCAGTTCTCTTCATCTACCATGTGAGTACCAGGATTGAACTCGGCTTATCAAGTTTGGTGGGTCTGGCTCGCTCTTTTCATTTATTTTTATTGCCAAATACTAATCTATTTTATGAACATGATATATCACATTTACTCACTTATCTGCTGAATGACCCTGGACTAGGGAAAGACACTGGGCATTATAAATATTATTGCTGTGAACATTCACATGCAAGCTTTTATGTGTTTCTAAGCTCCAACCTTGGGTTCACACCTGGGAAGAGAACTGCCGAGTGACTTGTCTAGTTTCACAGAGCAGCTATCTGACTTCACGTCTCTACATCAGGTATGAAGGCAGCCTCATCTCCACCTCCTTGGCAACTGTCTTCTTCACAGTGGCCTTCTTAGTCTGACGTGGCACTCTTCAATTGCCTTCTACATTTGAATTCCAAATTGCAAAGGAAAGCCCTGTCTAAGTGATTAACATCAGCGTCAGATTTAGAGAGTCAGAACACCTGGCGACCTTCGGAGGACAGCGGAAAGCCTGACACCCTCCTTAGTTTTTACTTCCGTGCTTCAAGCAACAAAACATGGGCATTGCTCTGAGGTTGAAGTTGAGAAAAAGCAATGCATTTCTGAGTAGATCCAGGACGACAAAATTGATTTCTATGTTCTAGAAAGAATATATATATGAGGTACACACACCCCGTGAGGAAGACTCTGCAGAGCAAAAAGCCTTACTCCCTCCGTTCCATGGCAACTTTCCCCCCTCCTTACAAGAGCCCTCTTGGGCGGCAAGCCTCTGCAGACGGCCCTTTGAGGATGACAGTCCCATCTGCCCTGTCAGCCCCAGCCCTTTGCTAAGCCTGATTTCCTCCCCACTGGCTCTCCTCTCTGAGGAGGTTCTAGCAGGAGACAGACCTGGGAGTAGCAGCATGAACGGATATGAAGCAGCCCCTCCCAAACTTGGTTTGCATTTTACTAATCAGTAATGATATTCAACACCTTTCTGTGAGTTTTGGAGCCATTTGTATATATTTGGGGGAAGAGCTTCATTTTATTATAATTTTTTTTAATTCTATATATAATGAGGACAAAGCCCACTGGTATTTTCTTCCGTTTTGTAGGCTGTGATGTCACTGTCTTGATAGCATCATGTGAAAAAGCAGGCCTCTTAATCACAGTGCCATCCAGTTTGGGGATTTTTTTTCTCTTGTTATTTGAGCATTTGTGGTGGAATCTAAGGAGCTTGGTGATACAATCCTACTTCTGCAGTTCTCCCAGCTTATGTTGCACTGTATACTAGCGGCTAGTTACATGAGCCAACAGGTGTAATTTTATAATTTCTACTTTATGCAGTTGTCTGGGGGTTTGGGGGACAATTATAAATCCAGTCCATGTTCTCTAGGGCTGCTCAGGGGCATCAGTCACAGTGTAATGAGTGCTCTTGAGTCAACTTCCGTGGATCTAGAATCAACTAAAACAAGCCTCTGGGTAGGTCAATGAGGGCATTTCCAGTAAGGATTAACTGAGAGGGGAAGACGCTTCTCCAGAGTGGGTGACACTTTCCAGCAACAGCACAGATACAAAGAGAGACCCAAGGAGCAAGCAGAGCTGTTTACCCATCTTCATTTCTCGCTAGCGAGGACATCTTCTTCATTGCTATTGCTATTGCCATTGCATCATTCTTCAATCTTCCAATACAAACCAAAGGCCAGAAGCTCTCCAGGAATGACCCAAACTTCCAGGTCTTCAGTGCCAG
Organism: Pachyuromys duprasi; assembly: GCA_028658305.1. Classification (NCBI taxonomy): domain Eukaryota; kingdom Metazoa; phylum Chordata; class Mammalia; order Rodentia; family Muridae; genus Pachyuromys; species Pachyuromys duprasi. The sequence continues at coordinate 38,383,533 of CM053756.1, read as the reverse complement.
CTTGGGACTGCTGAAGCATCCATCTCCATGGACTGGGCAGCTACCAAGTCCTCAGCCTTGCCACTGTCCAGATGACCATGGTTGGACTTCCCAACCCCTATCATCTAAATCAGTCTAGTAAACCAGTTTTTATAACACCTATTGACTTACGTTCTGTCTAAAGAACCATGACAATCCTACAGCTACTACAGTTGCAGGACACTTGTTTTAGAGGGTTACTATGAACCCGAGGAGAAAGGGATAGAAATAAGGCAAGTTAAAATTTCATGTTTACCTTATTGTCAGTCTTCTGTTAATTGTCAGGATAGTGAAAAGGTTATTTTGAACTTTTTTAAAGACAGAAGTTTCACTGCCATTTCAATGGTGCTTTCCCGAAGCTGTGATTTTGGATTACATTAGCAATGAATTGATTTAATGGAAAATGAAGAGGTGTCTTTAAAATAACTGACTTTTCAACAGAAGCAGCAGAATTTATGAAGTCAAATTAGTATTATTTTTCCAAAATCACCATCTTAGAAAAAAACACTTACTCAAGGTAGTTTAATACTTGAACATAATTTTAATTTTTTTAACCTTATTTACCATCAAGTTCTAAAAAAAAAAAAGAAAGAAAGAAAAGTATTTGAATGTTTTAAATAATAGAGAATCAGCCCTCTTTGGGAGAAATTTAATTGAACAAAGTCTAATTAAAGATGTATTTGATGAAGCTGAATGTATAATCACTTGTTAACTGAAGTGAGCAGTGGCTATAAAGTAATCAGAGTAATATTTGCACTCAGAGTCTGACCTAACCACAGAAGCCCATTCCAAAAGAGGAAGTTCAAAATCTTATAACCAATAGAGGCAACACTGTAATAAATACATAACCCTCTGGTGGCCTAATTCAGCTGAGGATGTTCTAGAACAAGTGTTAAAACAACTGTGATCATTACTGCGCCATCAGAGCGGACACATCTTAAAGCCTTTCCTCAAGCCACATAACAAAATATCTGTCCATATGGTTTGCCTCGTTTTCTGCCATCTCATTTATGATCTTAATATTCTAGACTGAGACTCACTGATTCAAATTACCATTTTATAAACACCATGAGTGTCCTTAAATCCAAAAAAAGTGTAAGATCATAGAAAAATTAAAAATAACTTTATGTTATGGCATCTCCAGGAACTTGTATAAGCTAGTTAGTAATATGACATGTTCTCTTCACAAAATATCATCGAATCAACAATATGATACATACAATACACAGGAAATAGAATGTAGAGCTCAAAGCAGTCTTGAATTTCTAAGAAAGGATCATGTAATAAGGCTTAACATGGTTAAAGGCTTTAAAAGATAACTTCTTAGAAGTCTTAGAGGCTGCTTTTGCTAAAAGCAGTTACTCTTCCCCGTAGGCCTAGAGATCTCCAGTGGGTAACTAAAAGCAAGATAAAGCTTGGCATTTCAGCCTTTTTCTTTTACACCTATCTCTCTTGCTACCTTACTGTTTAGGTCCAATTACTGCTTAACTCTACATACAGACTGCCAGTCATTGAAGGGCCACTGGCCTAAAGTTGCAATCTTTCTTTCCAAGTAGGTGGAAGAAACTACGGTATTTTCTTCCCGCTCCCCCCCCCATTAATTTATTTATTCACATCCTGATTGCAACCCTCCTCCCAACTTCTCCTCCCAGCCCCACCTTTATACCTCCCCCCCCCATTTTCCCTCTCCTTTTCCTCAGAAAAGGGAAAGCCCCTACAGGTACCAACCCTGGCACATCAAGTTGTAGCAAGACTAAGCACATCCTCTCCCACTGAGGCCAGACAAGGCCTCTCAGCTAGGGAAAGGGAACCAAAGGCAGGCAACAGAGTCAAAGAGAGCCCCCACCCCACCCCACCATGCTCCTGCAGTTGTTAGGGGATCCTGATGATGACCAAGCTGCACATCTGCTACATATGTTCAAGGGGTCTAGGTGCAGCCCATGTATGCTCTTTTGTTGGTGGTTCAGTCTCTGTGAGTCACCAGTAACTAAGGTATTTTCAATATTTTAAAGTGTATTATAATCAATAGATAATCAACTACACTGTCCTGTTCCAGCCCAAAAGAGCATCACCTAGAAATTTCCAAAGGTTGCCCCATCTGGAGGAACTAACACCATGTTGCCTTAGCTAGTCCTGTATTGCTGTTACATGAGGTAAGGAAAAACAGAAAAAAAGTTTATTTGGGATCAGAATTTTAGATCTTGCTAGATAAGAGACAGGCTATGGAACAAAGCTGCTTGCCTTGAAGTGGTGAGGAAGCGGGGGACTCATATCAAGACTCTCCTTTCAAGGGCATGCTGCCCTATTCTACCTCCCAATAACCTACACTTTTCAGCTACATACCCCTTTCTGACAGCTCCTTTTACATATATTTTCCAATGGATTAATCCATTGATATGTCAACTCCTTCATGACCCAATCACCAGGAAACATCATTGCCAACTCCAGTCCAACATTCAGCACATGAGCCTAAAGAGGCACACTTCATCTTCAAATCCCATTGCCCATCACAAAACAGAACCAGGAAGCAGGCAATTTCCACCCCACTGTTTGCTTAAATTCACACTGCAAAACTGGGAAATTCTCAAACAAGCAAAAGATGAGCTAGCCAAGGGGAACAGTCTAAAAACTTATAGTGAATTTTCTTTAACACTTGTTTTGAAAAGTATGAAATAAGCAGAAAGGAAATGAGAAAATCTAATCTATAAGAAAATTAAATGTTTATAGTAATTCAATTATTTAAAGTTAATTATTGGTAGCCTAGGAATACACTTTTAAGTTTAATGTTTGTTTGCATGAAGATTCCTGCAGGCATGGACTGTGTTTCGTCTCTGTGAATAACTCCAGATTTGATCATAATGGCACTCTAATGCAGGACTCAATGCAAAATAAGAAAAAATACCAGACATTCAATTGTAATTTCTTTCATATGACAGAGTTTGTTTTTTTTTTAAAAAAAAAAGAAAAAACAGATTTATTTTTTATATCTAGGAATAGCAGACAGTGGTCTAGTTGCTCAGGGCTGCCATACACTTTAAACATAATTGGCTGGTCAAAATAATGGCATTTGTTTGTTTTGGTTTTGTTTTGTTTTTTAATCAGCATCAAATGTACATGCTGGCTTTAGTACAGAATATGATGGTATAAGCCGGGCTCACATCTATTACTCCAGGTAGTAACAAAAGACATTCGCCTGCTTCTAGAGAGAAAGGAACCAGCAGATAAATCTTGGTAGCTCTCACTTGAGTTTTTGATCTTAACTATTCTGACTTGTATAAGATGGAATCCTAGAGTTATTTTGATTTGCATTTGTCTGATGACTAAAAACATTGAGAATTTCTTTAAGTGCTTCTCAGCCATTCCAGATTCCTCTCTTGTAAAATCTGTATAGTTCTGTTCCCCATTTTTAATTGGATGATTTGATTTGTTGGTGTTTAATTTCTTAAGTTCTTTGTGTATTTGAGATATTAGCCCTCTGTCTGATGTAGGGTTGGTAAAAATCTTTTCCCAATCTGTAGGCTGCCATTTTGTTCTATTGACAGTGTCCTTTGACTTACAGAAGCTTTTAAGTTTCATGAGGTCCCATTTATTGGTTGCTAATCTTAGAACCTGTGCTGTTGGTGTTCTGTTCAGGAAGTTCTCTCCTATACCAAAAAGTTCCAGACTTTCCCCCACTTTGTCTTCTAAAAGATTTAGAGTCTCTGGCTTTATGCCAAGGTTTTTGATCCACTAGGACAAGAGTTTTGTGCAGGGTGATAAATATGGGTCTATTTGCATTTTTCTCCATGTAGCCATCCAGTTAGATCAGCACCATTTGTTGAAGATGCTTTCTTTTTTTTTTCCATTGTATAGTTTTGGCTTTTTTGTCAAAAACCAAGTGCCTGTAGAGTATGGGTTTATTTCTGGGTCTTCAATTCATTTCCATTGATCATCCTGTCTGTTGCTATGTCAATACCATGGAGTTTTTATTACTATTGCTCTGTAGTATAGCTTGAGATCAGGAATGTTGATTCCACCAGAAGTTCTTTTATTGTACAGAATTGCTTCTGTTATCCTAGTTCTTTTATTTTTTATATAAAGTTAATGTTGCTCTTTCCAGCTCTGTAAAGAATTGTGTTGGAATTTTGATGGGAATTGCAATGAATCTGCAGATGGCTTTTGGTAGGCCATTTTTACTATGCTAATCCTTACAGATCCATGAGCATGGAAAATCTTTCCATCTTCTAAAATCTTCTTCAATTTCTTTCTTCAAAGATTTAAAATTCTTGTCATACAGTTCTTTCACTTGCTTGGCCAGATGTACACCAAGATATTTTATATTATTTGTGGCTATCGTGAAAGGTGTTCCTTAATTTCTTTCTTAGCCTTTTTGCTGCTTGTATAAAGGAGGGTTGCTGACTTTTTTTTGAGTTAATTTTTTATCCAGCCACTTTGCTAAATATTTTATCAACCATAGAAGTTCCCTGGTAGAATCTTGGGGGTCATTTATGTATACTATCATATCATCTGCAAATAGTGATACTTTGAATATCACTATTGATGATGACACTATTAATGAAGCTCTGCTATGCTGGCAAGGATGTGGAGAAAGGGGAACCCTCCTCCACTGCCGGTGGGAATGTAAACTTGTACAGCCTCTCTGGAAATCAATCTGGCACTTTCTCAGAAAACTGGGAATAGTTCTACCTCAAGACCCAGCTATACCACCCCTGGGCATATACCTGAATGATGTTGCCCCATACAACAAAGACACTTGCTCAACTATGTTCATGGTGGCTTTATTCGTAATTGCCACGAGCTCAAAAACAGCCTACAAGTCCCTCAACCAAAGAATGGATAAAGAAATTGTGGTACATTTACACAATGGAGTAACTACTTGCTATTATAAACAAGGAAAGCATGCAATTTGAAAGCAAATGGATGAACCTAAAAAGATTATCCTGAGTACCAGACCCAGAAAGACACACATGGTATGTACTCACTTAATAAGTGGATATTAGACCTATAGTACAGGATAGCCATGCTACAATCCACAGACCCAAAGAAGCTAAGTAACAAGGAGGGCCCAAGGGAGGATGCCAGAATGTCACTCAGAAGCAGAAATAGAATCTACAGCAGAAGTGGATGAAGAGAGGGACCTAGGAAGGAGGGGGAATCAAATGAGGATGGGGATCAGATGTGGGGAGAATGGGAGTGGGAGGTGAGAGGGTTATAAACAAGAAGGGAAACTGTGGTGGGGAGCATCTCTTTGACAAGCTGGAGGCCAGCGAAAGGGCGGGCTCCTGGGAGGATATAGGTGTGACTCCAGCTGAGACTCCTAAAAGGGGGCGAGGGGGACACGAACACTGACATGACCACATTCTAGCCACTCAGGACTAGTGGAGAGAGGGGAACAATCCACCCACAAAACCTTTAATCCAAAAAATTACACTGCCTACAAGAAGTGTGGGGATAAAGATCAGAGACTGAGGAAATGTCCAACTGATTGGACATTTGGCCCAACCTGAGACCCACCCCACAGTAGAGAGCCAGCCCCTGACATATTAATGCTACTCTGCTATGCTTGCAGATGGAAGCCTAACATGACTGCTGTCTAGGAGGCTCTATCCAGCAGTGGATTGAGACAGATGCTGGGACTTGCAGCCAAACATGGAGCAGAGATCCCGGGGTTTTGTGGAAGTATTAGGATAAAGATGGTAGGACCAGGAGGGGACAGGAACCCTACAAGAAGACCAACAGAAACAACTAACCCAGACCCACGGTGGCTTGCAGAAACTGAGACATCAACTAAGGAGAATGCACGGTCTGAGTCTAGGACTCCTGCACACAGGTGGCCAGTGGGTAGCTTGGTCTTCATATGGGGTGTATGGCTTTTGGATCACTTTCACCTGTCAGGGATGCTTTGCCTGGACTCAGTGGCCTGATATCACAAGAGCACATGAGAATATGCTCAGTCCTGATGTGAGTTCATATTCTGGGGAGGGTTGATCCGGGGCTCCCCTTTTCTGGGGGTAAAGAGAGAGGGGAAAGAGAAGAAGAGGAGCTAGGAGGAGAAGAGGGAGGGGCACCCTTGGAATGTAAACTAAATAAACTTAAATAAAATTAAAAAATTTAAAAACTTGTTAGTGAGGATGAACATCGGAAGAAAGAGAAAACAGGGAACAAGTCAGGAGCCTGCCACAGAGGGCCTCAGAAGGGCTCTGCCCTGCAGACTATCAAAGCAGATGCTGAGACTTAAGGCCAACCTTTGGGCAGAGTGCAGGGAATCTTATGAAAGAAGTGGGAAATAGTAAGATCTGGACAGGACAGGAACTCCACAAGGAGAGCAACAGAATTAAATAATCTGAGCACAGAGATCTTTCCTGAGACTGATGGTCCAACCAAGTACCATGCATGGAGATGGCCTAGAACCCCTGCACAGATGTGGCCCATGGCAGTTCAGTGTCCAAGTGGGTTCCATAGTAACGGGAACACGAACTGTCTCTGACATGAACTGATTGGCCTGCTCTTTAATCACTTCCTCCTGAGGAGGAACAGCCTTACCAGGCCACAGAGCTTCCAGGAATGCAACCATTCCTGATGAGAACTGATAGACTAAGATCAGAAGGAGGGAAAAGAGGACCTCCCCTAGCAGTGGACTTGGGGAGGAAGGGAGAGATTGGGACAGGAGGAGGGAAGGAACTACAGGGGTATATAAGGTGAATAAAGTATAATTAATAAAGAATTTAATAAAAAAATAAATAAAAATAAAAAAAATTTTAAAACTTGTTAGTTCTCAAGCCTACAAAAAACAAGAGGTTTCCGATGAGAGCTATTCAAATGAGGGTTAAATAGTGCCATTTTTTTATATCCATCTGTGGGAAGCATGAATGTGGGCTTTGGATCCTAAGAGTTCTTGATTCACACTCCACTCTGACATTTACTATAGTGTGTACCATTTGGAAAATCTCATATTTCTCTAAACAAGATTTCTTCAGCTTTCAAATGAGGATAATAAATATATATTTCTATAAGGTTAACATGTCACTTAACTCATGTAAACTACAGAGCAGAATAGTTCACATGCAGTAAACATAGTGTCTGCTATAATAATAATTGGTGTCTGTCCCCTGCACTGTGCAATTTGCAGCAACCTACTATTCAAGAAACTATTCAGTCTTACCAAACTAGAAATTGACATTTAAAAATCATCTAATTTTTCTGCTATTCTAAAACATTCCAAAAATGGAATATAGTTCTCCATTCGTGTAAACTAATTTTACATTAACTACTAGCTTAAATTATTACAGCCCAGAGGTACACAATTTTAGAAGAACAGAATATTAACCTACAGCTGATGGAAAAACCTTATTTTTCTCAACATTTTAAAGGCTTTAGACTTACTTTTCTGGCTTGCTTCTGCAGCAATGCTGACACCCTTCCTCAGTTTCCTTCCTAACTTATGTATCAACTGTTTTCATCTTGCTTCTTTAAAACTTCATTAATTTGTAAGTTATCACACAAAACGATGGCTTTTGTACATACACACATATCATTAAAGTTTTTATGGTCGACTCCTTCCTCACTCCCTACTTGTCATATCACTCCCTCTTGTTTATCCTTCACCCTTCTGTTTATATTTCACACATGGTCCATTACCTTCTCTCTTTTCTCCCATCCTTAGTATAAAACCTGAATAGATGCTTGAGCATCATTTCTTGGCACTTTTTCTAAAACGCCACCCTCATAAAAGAAGAATATCTACTAAGTTCATTCCACAGTGAATGAAACACACAGATCTCTCACGTATGGTCACTGAATGATAGAACCGCATGAATGGAACATGCAGATCCCTCAAATATTGGCACTAAATGATGGTCTCCAAATTTGCTTTGATCAAATAGATGCTTGGAAGGCACATAGCATTCATACTCAATATATGTATTTTGTACAGTGCAAGCAACTGTTAATCTTAGTGTGCATGCGAAATGTTACTGAGTCTGATTATTTTTTTTTCTAAGTTCTAGCAAGAGCTACTGTTTATCTAGATGCTCTGACTGGAGGCTCCCCAGTGCACTGCTGTGGAGAGCTCTGTGAGTTGGGTCTGGATGGCTAGTTATTAAAGAGGCATAGCTAAAGGATTTAGATGTGAACGGTAAGAACGGGAGGACAGAACAAAAATGTCAGGTCACAAACAGCATGAATTTTAAAGTGCACTGTGCTATATGACAGAACTTCTCAGAAATTATCCTATTAAATTCTCAAGAATTTTTTTTCTCTTTTACAGATAAAAAGGAGTATGAGCAGGGTAGTTACATCGAAGGTTTAGGTCACAAAATCCAAGATTGTGAGAGGCCAGGCAGAACATTCAAGAAAAGTAGTCTGTGGGATATTTGGTCTTCTTATTACTTCCAAATCCTAAGGCCCTCTTAGCACACAGGAAGCATATCTAGCATATCATTTGTTACCAGCTTCTTTTAGCCTTCACCCAATCATTAAATGAAACATGTTCAGCAAACTCATTTCAAGGATCTAAAGACAAAGGACAAGACATACTCAGTGAATATCAGTACCCAAGAAAATTGCCAATTATCTTTTGATTGTCTCCCTTTTCACTAAAGTTATCTTACTTATGTTATGTTTACTTATGTATATCTGTGTGCTGCGTGTGTGTGTGTGTGTGTGTGTTTGTGTGTGTGTGTGAGGTGTCTACAGAGGACAGAAGATTACACTGGATCTCTTGCCACTCAGTTGCAGTCAGTTGTGAGCCTCCCTGTGGGTGCTAGGAACGAAACCCAAATCCCATGAAAAAGGAGCAAGTGCTGTTGCTGGCTGCTATCCTGTTTCTTAAGCAGATAATATCGATCCAATAAGCCATTCTGAACTTTGTGAATGGTTTTTAAAGCTACGGTACCTTCATTCACTGCTCCAAGAATTCCACACTTGCAATGTTAAGAACTATAGCAACATATGCCTTCAAGGATTCTTACAGGCCTTACACACCTGGACCGCGTTTGCAGCATTTGACCCATAAATTCTGCTCTAGTACGTAAGTGTTATTTTCAACAAAAAATATATTAACTGAAAACATACATGAACACAGAAGCTTTTTTGCATTACTTTTGTGTTGTAGCCCCCAAAACTCTGACTTCAATCAACACTTATAGCATAAAAATCTAATTCTGACACTCAGATGTTTTAAGTTGTTTTCAAGAGTTTCCAAACTCAGATAATTGCATTAATAAAAGAATTAATAATGGTATTCTGGTGACTGTCCAATTACAGGAAAAATTATCCCCCAAAGTCTATAGTATACAGTTAAATATATCTCATTTTCAAATCATAAATATTTCCTCATGTTTAGCTTAGCTTATAATTTGTGTGAAAGGATACAATTCCAAATCTAGTATTATAGCACATTTGCAGTCTTGGTTATAGAACATTAATGTATCCCAGCCATTTAAAAAAATCAATAATCATTCAGGAAAATAAAAAAACACAGCTTCTTAAAAACAAACTCTTCACAAACATTGGTGTTTCTTCCAGGAGTAAATTTGTTGCCATACATTTTAAACTATTTTATTTATGCTTCTTCTGCCTCTACCTCCCTTCTCCACCTAGTCCTTACTTTTCAACACCAGGTGGAGAGAAATGTTAGTGGGGACAGGGGATGTAGTTCTCTTTGGTTACTTCCTAGTGGTTAGGGTCGTCGGTTCCTTGGGCCAGGTCTAGTCTTTTCTGGATATCTCTGGCTTCTCATCAAACTGCATCAAGAGCAGCAGGGGGAACAGCAGCATCCTTCTTTCTCAGAGCCCCCAATACTCTCTGGGCTCTGCCATTTATTCCCTCTCCAGAGTCCTCAGAATTAAACTGTCAGCGCTGACAAAGAGCAGCTAGCAGAGCCCACACAAGGCAAATAGTTTGCTGCCATGGACCATCTGAATCATCCCCAAATCGCTCACCTGGGATTAAAACAAAAACATGTTTACAATAACAATTGAGTTTTTAAAGACACAAAAACTTTTTACTACATAAATTAAACTATATTAAAATAAAAGTCTGAGATTTAAGACTGGTGAAATGCCTCAGCAGTTAGGGGTACTGTTTGCAGGCCTGCCAACTTGACATCACAGGGGGAACAGAAAGAATAGGCTCTCAAGAGGTGTGCTCTAACCTTCACACACACACACGTGCCCGCACAAGCAAACAAGCAAATAATATAGAATAATTTGAAGGCTCTCAATTCTGAGAGGCTAGAGATATTACTGTGTGGTAGAGCCCTGCCCTAGTACATAAAAGGTTGTGAGTTTTTCCCCCAGTACAGAAAAGAGAAAGAAAAAAGAACTTTCAGAAATGGTGGCACAAGCCTGTGACCCCAGTACACAAGAGTTGAAAGAGGAGATGGCAAGTTTAAAACCAGACTCCATTTCAATATTTTTAAAAGTTCGTTCTCTCATACAGAGTAAATAAAATTATTAACAATTATGTAGCTTTTATTTTTTTCTTTTCTTTTGTCTTGGAGCTAGAGTGTTGCGATGTAGCAAAGGTTTGAAATGGTGACCCTCTGCTTTACCTCCCAAGTGCAGGTGAGTACCAACACAGCCAGTAATTATGTTGTCTTTATGGGACAATAAAACACCCAACCTCATATGACTGATAGCTTAATGAGATATGAAAATGATCAGGACACTATCTAAGTTTCATTTTTAAAACATTTTAAAATGCTAGGATCTGTGCCCATTCCCAAGCAGAACTGAGGTAGCAAATGTGACTGAGTTTTGAATTACCATAACAATCAGACTCTTGAGGTCTTACTCCAGAGACAGCTGGTAACTATAACACATAGACAATAAGATAATGGAAAGTAGGAAAACTGTAAGAGCTGTAGATGATGAGCCATTAACAATAGCAATCTATATCATGCCTAACTTCCAAGACTGAGGCCACCACTGGTCTTTTTTCTAATTGGCACATGTCTCAAAGATTTCAAATGTTGTTCAGCTAATTGATTTACAAGCTGTAACACAGTGATTTACATGGCATGTCTGGGGCTCATTAATTCACCATTTATTGTTATTTCAAGAATATGCATACAAAGCGTAAAGCATAATAATCAAATCAAGGTCATTAGCATTTCTCATCTCAAATAATTTAAGAATTTTATGATCTATTTAAAGTGGGGGTGTGCATGTCTACATATGTCATGGTACACATATAGAAGTCACACCACAACTTTCAAGAGTTAATTCTCTACTTCCTGCATGTGGGCCCTTGGGATAAAGTTCGAGTCATCAGGCTTGGAGGCTAGCACTTTCATCCAGTGAGCCGTCTGACAGACTCACATTTAAATTTTTTCTATTCAGACAATCACACACACTTATAAAACATAGTGTATTTCAACACGTGGATAATGTGATATATGGTAATCAAAATAAGGCATTGCTTATATCTCTTTATCATGTGTTTAGAGTCTTTTCAGCTTACTTCTTTATAACATATGTAATAGGTTATGATGAATAAAATCTAATTATCTGTGTTTCAATAGCCATTGTTCCTGTAACCTTCTCCCCCAAACCTTTCCTAGAGGCAATCACTCTTCTGGGTTCACAATGACCTTTAAGCTCCCCCATATGGAAGAAATGACCCAGTATATACACGTCATTGTGTACCTTTATTTCATTTACATACGTCTTCATTCTGTTCCAAACGGCAATGTTCTCATGACTGACTAGCCATTATGTGTGTATATATACCAAACACATTTTAATCCACTAATTTTTTTTTATTTTATACCTCAGCTGATTCCTTGTCTTAGGTATTGAGAACAGCACTGCAATAAACATGGGAATCCTAATTTCCCTTTAATATAACAATTTCACTTCCTTTGGGTATATATCCAAATGCAGGGGAACTGAATCCACAGGCGGGTTCATCTCAGGTTCTGCATTGAACTTCTGTGCTGGTTAATGTCTGCGCTAGTTTTCTCATTCAGTAAGGTCTCTGACCCGGGACAGTTTTAGACAATCTTTATTATGTCGTGGGATATTCCTTCTATACCCCATTTGTTCAGTTTTTCTCATGAATAGTTACTGAATTCTATTACATGCCTTTTCTCCACATGGTGAGATAATCACATTATTTGGACATACATTTGGCTACTGTAATTGGTTTGCATGCACTGAACTTTACTTGTTTTCAGAGATTCCCTTTGATTTAATAGGCGAGCCTTAGGCTGTGGTCCTGGATTCGATTTGCTGGTGTTTTATTGAGAACTTTTGCCAATATGTTCATTACAGATACTGCTGTTTTCATATCTGCTAATGATTGGCTGATATGATGAGTTTAGAAGAATTGTCTTCCTTTCAGCATACGATGTAGCCTGTGCTATGACAGATTGCTGAAAAGAGTAGTGTTTGAAAGAAACAGTACACAATCCGGGTTACCTCTCTGATCCATTTGGCTATATAATAAGTTGATCTGTTCAAGTCTTGCTTTCTTCTTTTCTAAGTGGTAATATCAACTTTTTAAAACATACATAAAAATATGGAAGTGTGATAATATATGTAAAATGCTTGTGCCATTTTGAGCTCTCCAAATGTGATAGTTACAGTCATCTGTACAGCAGCTGGAGTTACCAGTGTGACTTATCTGGTAAAAGGAAAAAGAAAAGGTAATTGACTACTGAATGACCGAAGATGTGACCTTGGCATGAAAGATGAACAATCTCTTATGGTTTGCTGGTTTTCTGTAAGTCTGGATAACCCTCGTTCACCCATTCATTGCTTAAAAGCTTTCTCTTCTCCATAGTCCTCCTTGCTGTTATCACTAAGAAAGATTTACCTTAATTTTTCTTGCTTCCTGTGACCTGTATGACTGTTACTTCCTTTTTCCCCTTTTTTATTTATTATTTTTTACATTAATTACAGTTTATTTACTTTGTATCCCAGCTGTACCCCCCTTCCTCACTCCCAATTCCATCCTCCCTCCCTCATCTCCTTCCTGCCCCTCTCTAAGTCCCCTGATGGGGGAGGACCTCCTCCCCTTCCATCTGATCCTAGCTTATCAGATCTCTTCAGGGCTGGCTACAAAGTCCTCTTCTGTAGCCTAGCAAGGCTGCTCCTACCACAGAGGGCCCCTGAAAGAGTCTTCCTAGCAGTGTATCAAAACAGATGCTGTAACTCCTAACCAAACCTTGGGCAGAGTGCAGGGAATCATATGAAAGAAGGAGTTAGTATGACCTGGAGAGGACAGGAGCTCCACAAGGTCCAAGTATACCTGGGCCCAGGGGTCTTTTCTGAGACTGTTTCTCCAACCAAGGACCATGTACGGATGGATATAACCTAGAACCCCTGCCCAGATATAGCCCATCATAACTCAGTATCAACTGTCACTTTCAATTCTACCTTTATAAATACACAAATAGCACATTATCCTCTCACATAAACTGCATAGTCTGTCTCCCTCTTCTTCTATAAGGTTTCACAGGAACTCTACAAGGAGAACAACAGAGCCAAAAATCCTGGGCCCAGGGGGCCTACAGACACCTATACTCCAAGCAAGGACCATGCATGGAGAGGACCTAGACCCCGTGTTCAGAGGAAGCCCCGTAGGCTGCTCAGTTTCCAAGTAGGTTTTCTAGTAAGGAGTACAGTGGCTGGCTATTTGATTACCTACCCCCGGGGGAGTGCAGGCTTGTCAGGCCACAGAGGAAGATGATGCAGCCAGCCCTGATGAGACCTGATAGGCTAGGGTCAGAGGGAAGGGGAGGAAGACCTCCTCTATCAGGGCACTAGGGAAAGGACATAGGGGTAGAAGAGGGAGGGTAGAACTGGAAAGAAAAGGAGGGGACTGTAGCAGGGATACAAAGTGAATAAATTGTAATAAATAAATAAATTTTTAAAATACCATGTTTGTCTTTCTTTTTCTGAGTTACCTCACTCAGGATGATCCTTTCTAGTTCCCACCATTTGCCTGAAAATTTCATGATTTCCTTGTTTTTAATAGCAGAGTAGTATTCCACTGTGTCAATGTACCACAATTTCTTTATCTGTTCCTCCATTGAGGGACTTCTAGGTTGCTTCCATATTCTGGCTATTATAAATAGCCATGGTTGAGTAAATGCCCTTGTTGTATAGTTGAGCATGTTTTGGATATATGACTAGGAGTGCTATAGCTGGATCTTGAGGTAACACTATTCCTAGTATTCTGAGAAAGCACCAGATTGATTTCCAAAGTGGTTGTAACAAGTTTACATTCCCACCAGCAGTGGAGGAGGATTCCCTTTCTCCACATTCTTTCTAGCATGTGTTGTCACTTGAGTTTTTGATTTTAGCCATTCTGATGGGCATAAGTGAAATCTCAGGGTTGTTTTGATTTGCATCTCCCTGATGACTAAGGACATTGAGCATTTCTTTAAGTGTTTCTCTGCCATTCAATATTCCTCTATCGAGAATTCTGTTTAGCTCTATACCCCATTTTTTGGTATTCTTTCTATTTTATTTTTTTAATATTTTATTTTTATTTTTTATTAATTACAGTTTATTCACAGTTGTATCCCACCTGTAGCTCCCTCCCTCTTCCCTTCCCAATCCGATTCTCTCCCTCTTCTCCACTCATGCCCCTCCCCAGTCCCGGGCGGGGTTAGTGTACAGCCTTACCAGGCCACAGAGGAAAACAATGCAGCCATTCCTGATGAGACATGATAGACTAGGATCAGATGGAAGGGAAGGAGGACCTCCCCTATCAATGTACCCCATTTTTAATTGGATTACTTGATTTGTTGCTGTTTAACTTCTTAAGTTCTTTCCATATTCTGGATATTTGCCCTCTCTCAGATATAGGGTTGGTGAAGATCCTTTCCTAATCTGTAGGCTGTCATTTTGTTCTGATGACAGTGTCCTTTGCTTTACAGAAGCTTTTCAGTTTCATGAGGTCCCATTTATTGATTGTTGCTCTTAGAGCCTGTGCTGTGGGTGTTCTGTTCAGGAAGTTGTCTCCTGTGCCAATGAGTTCAAGGCTCTTCCCCACTTTTTCTTCTAACAGATTTAGTGTGTCTGTTGAGGTCTTTGATCCACTTGGACTTTAGTTTTGTGCAGGGTGATAAATATGGATCTATTGGCATTTTTCTACATGTAGACATCCAGTCAGACCAGCACTATTTGTTGAAGATTCTGTCTTTTTTCCATTGAATGATTTTGGCTTCTTTGTCAAAAATCAGGTATCTGTAGGTGTATGGGTTTATTTCTGAGCCTTCTATTTGATTCCATTGATCCTTCAGCCTGTTTCTCTGCCGACGCCATGCAGTTTTTATTACTGTTGCTCTATAGTACAGCCTGAAATAGGGTATGGAAATACCTTAGAAGATACTCACTCATAAGTGGTTATGAAAGATTCCACTGATTGAGATATCAAAGCAGAAGCTGAGACTCATAGCCAAACTTTGGGCAGAATGCATGGAATTTCATGAAAAAGGGGGAGAAAGAAAGACCTGGAGGGGACAGGAGCTCCACAAGGAGACCAACAGAGCCAAACAAAACTGGGCCCTGGAGACTCTGTAGAGACTGATACCCCAGCCAAGGACCATGCATAGCAAGGACCTAGAATCCCTGCTCAGATGTAGCCCGTAGAGTCAGTCTCCAAATGGGTTCTCTTGTAAGGGGAACAGGGATTGTCTCTGACATGAACTCACTGGCAGCCTCTGTGATCACCTCCCCCTGAGGGGGGTGCAGCTTTCCCAGGCCACAGAGGAAGACAATGCAGCCAGTCCTGATGAGACTTAATAGGCTAGGGTCAAATAGAAGGGGAGGAGGGCTTCCCTTATCAGTGGACCAGGGGAAGGGCATAGGGGGAGAAGAGGGAGGGAGGGTAGGATTGGAAGGAGATGAGGGAGGGGGCCACAACCAGGATACAAAGTGAATCTATTGTGAGAAATAATAACAATTAATAAAAAGAAGATAAAAATAAATTTAAAAAACTTCATAGTCTATGTACGTGACACCATGAGATTCAATACACTATGTAATAACCTATCATGAACACCTCGAGATCCGTTAAAGAACATACAAGGGGAAAGAACTCTTCATAATATCCACCAAAGTTATGACAATTCCCATAAGTAATAAAAGCAAAATTAGAACCCAGGCAGTCTTTCATTATTTAGTGTAAAATGACAAGGATAATGAATCTATCATGCTGCATTACTTGCCAACCTTGGCCATGAAATGATGCATTGTCTTATCTCCTCAAACTCCAAAATGTTTCCTTCCCACTCTTCTATCTAGAAATGCTTACTTGGCTATTTTTTGAAGAGCTGCAAAGAGAACATAATCTAAGGGCTTCAAGTAACATACTAATACTAATAAAAACTCATATAACAAAAAGTCATTAATCTAGGTAACATATCTTAGATTCACGTGAAAATAAAAATGGCTATTAAAGAAATACATTTCTGAAATATGAAAAAAGCAGGTTGGTCCCAGGTGGTTACCACATGCCACCTGATGTTTTCTAATGGGCACGCTAAGAGGTGGTGCACAGGAAATTACCAACACTCTTCAAGTTCTTTCTTCCTCATGCAATACCAAATGAAATTAACCATTATGCTTTAGAATATTCAATTGTATAAATTTCTACAGAGAACAAATAGGTTAAGAATGGTGAATAAAACTAACAACAATTCTCTAAATTGAAAAGAGCTTAAATACCTATTTTCTTGATGACATTTGGGCTATATAAAGTAATTATTCCTGAAAGTAAAGTTTCTAATCATGATCAAGGAGAATATTTTTAAGCAAATTGGATTTTTCAAGCACAGCATTTTAAGGAAAACTCCTTCAAAAGTCCTCTTAGAAGGTGATTCGAAGGAGTCCCAGTAAAGTAAAATCTATAATGTTTAAAGATAAAAATCAGCTTGAATTGTATCCATCAGTGAATGTCAATTTTTATTACAGGACAGAATTTAATTAAGTTTGTTTCATTTAATAAATATTTCTTATAATGTACTCCCTTACTAGATATTATCTCGTATTTCTAAGTAGTTCAGAATGTTAAAGATTATTTATGACCAAGACATGTTACTCTTTTAAATTACACTGCTTAAATGCCCTTCATCCAACTGGCCCTGAACATGGCAAATGGACTGCACTAAAGAATCCCCTGAAGGCTTATCAAACCCAACCCAAGGTTGCTGATTCTGCTTATATTTTCCTCTTATACACAGAGGGTGGGGTCTTGTCCATCCTCTCCCCCCCCATGCCACTCTCTCCCTGCATTTGGCACTACAACATTTACAGACTTAAACTTGCATAGGAATGATAAAACCAAGAGCAAATACAGTAACAAAGATACGTGTAGAAGAGGAAAAGACAGTTTTCGCACAATCTCAGGGTTGTTGAAGAATTTAAAGTTTAAAATATATTCTACAACACCAAATTAACTCTCTGAAAAATATCTGTATGTTTCATTCTGCCTCCCAGATCCTCCTTATTGGATGTTTTTTAACAACATTAATCCTTTGCTCAACATTTAAAACAATGAAGTGTTTGGGGTTTTGCTTGTTTGTTTGTTTTAGGAAGAACATGAGTGGACAAATAGAACTATGCATATAACCAAATGAATACATAAATTTATCAAATCCCTAAAATTTATATTGAAGGAATAATCATAGGAAAGAAGCTTCTAGTTCTACTGCTGAGATAGGAGTTCAAAAGATTTAAGACATTGCCAGTTAAATCAATTTCAGTGATCTCTTTCCTGGGGAGAAAAGTACTCATTTGATTTATAATCGTTTAATTCCAAATAGCAACAGATGCTTATCATTATGATTTTAAATAACATAACTTATCAACCATTATTCTGTAGGAAGATAAGCAGATGAAGTCATCAGATTAGACCAAGATGCTGTGCGTTATTTACAGCTCTAATTTGTGTTCAGTAATTGGTAGGTAGTTCTAGTTCTGCTTGCTAATGACTGTGCAACCCTGCTCAGGCAAATCAGAGAAATAGAATGTTCTCTTATTTTAGCAGTATTGCTAAAAAATAAAATAAAATAAGGCCACGGAGAGTGTTAGTTGAGTTAAATGACTCCATTAATGTCATAATTCACCCCCCAAAATTCCTAACACTGAAAACACACTACCTGTGAAATGAACTTGAATAGAATGTGGAGTCTCTGAACTCTCTAAACACCTCTTTTTATTAAATTTTTTATTCTTTCAAGAACTTCACATTTCAGTATTGTATTAACATAATTTCCAACTCCTCTTCTCTCCTCTCCAACTCTTCCCATATCCCCTTGACTTCCTCTCAAATTCATGTCCTCATCTGTAATTATTATTATTATTAACATACGTTTGTGTATGCATAAATGTGTTGCTGAATACAGCCTCTCCATATATATGTGAATAGATATTATTTATTACATATATAAATCCTACTGAGTCCATTTATTGTTGCTTATATGCACATGTGTTTAGGGCTTAGAGCTTGGGCCTGGATAACCTATCAGGATTCTCATCCCTGAAGAAGACTGATTCTACTTCTTCCAGCAGCCATTTATTACTTGTAAGTCTTTATCTAGGGGCAGGGCCTTGTGAAATGTTCCCCATCCACGCTGGCATGTTAATTGCTGGTGTCATCATGCAGGTCTTGTTTAGGTGACCATATTGTTGAGATCTTATAGGCAGTTGCCGTCTTTTTAAAGTAATTTTGGAGGTGGTAAATTGTCAGCATTTCGTGTTCTCTATCTAAATAAATGTCTGACATCTGTGAGAAAACATGTAAATATTTCTCTTAAATTAAAAATGAAATTACTCCAAAGTAAAAACAACAAAGGTCTCAGGAGAAAATAAGACTAAGGGCAAAATGACTAAGAGAGAGGCCCCGAATGAAAGTTCCTCAGCCTCATCTTACAGAGAGGAACACTGGCAGCTAAGAAAACTTAGTCAGTGCATAGTAAGATGGACATATACTTGCTAAGCTAGCTTCAAGGACTCATATGAAACTCTGAAATGGAATCATGTGTCAGATTCCTTACGAAACTCTAATATACTCAGCCTCTTACGGCTGAAGCCACAAATAAAATCAATTTCAGGCAGTCAAGCGAAGGCTTGAGTCCACTTCTAAGGGCCTAAATGTTTCCATGTGTATTTTCATTAGTCTGATGAAAATCAGTGAGATGAATAAAATAAGCTTAAACTAGAAAATGCATACCTGTTGCTCTGTCGTTTTATTTTAAAAATCGGCTTCATTGAATGTTCATAATACACACCTCAAATGATGACAAGCAATGCTATGCAATGAGGCTTTAAAAACATATAAAGTACCATACATATTCGGGGACACCAACTATAGTTAGTCAGGGTAGGTGGGTCAGAGCACTGTGGGTTGGGGATGGAGAAAAGCACGTTTCCAAAGAGATCAAACAACCCTGTGAGATGCCCAATATTCAAGAAAGTATATTACTTTAACTAAGAAGTTTCTAGAAAATAAAAACACAATTAAACTTTTTTTTCTAAGACATAACATTGATGTGAGGGCAATACTTGAATGTAGTTCAGCCTGATAGTTTCACCAGTTACCTTTCAGTTGAGCATTTGGAAGGCCTTCCCACTATTCTATCAAGTCAGCTATTCTGTATGTTATACATATGGTAAATCCAGTAAACGCTGTAAGCTTGAGGCTACTAGCTCAGTAAAAAAGTACATTAACTGAGGGTGGTTTTTTTTTCTCTTTTAAATGTAATTTATTTATTTTTATATCAATCATAGGTTAGGTACTTTGCATCCCAGGCGTAGCCCCCTCGCTCATTCCCTCCCACCCTCCCCAACCCTCCCTCATCTCCTCCCTGCCCCCTCCAAGTCCACCAACAGGGGAGGACCTCCTCCCCTTCCATCCTACCCCAGCTCATCCTGTCTCCTCAGGGCTGGCTGCAATGTCCTCCCCTGGGATCTAGCCAGTCTGTCACTCCCTGGCTTGTATGGGGGAGGGTCAAAGAGTCAGCCATCAAGTTTAAGACTGAAACAGTCCCTGTTTCCCTCACTAGGGTCTTTAGTCCTACACTGAGCTATCCTGGGTCCCATCTGCACAGGGGTTTCAGGACACATCCACACATGGTCCTTGGTTGTAGAAACCGTAACTGAGGGTGATTTTATGGGTATATTAAGAATATGAATGAAATTTCATATATTTAAAAATGTAGAAGCAGCATTTTAAGAAAAGGCACAGTATTCAAATTTCATGCCTTTCTTTGTAGAAACAAAAATCTGCCTCGGCCATAAGAAAAAGAGATCATCTAACGTGAGCCACAGCCACTGGGCAGCTGGATCATCCCATAAGAACAATGCTGTGTCAGGTGTTCAGTGTTGGCCACTCATCTTGGTAAGCTGAATAACAAGAAAACTGTGGAACCCAAATTAGCTTGATAATGGAAAACCCATACTGTAAAGCCCTTCATCACCTTTATTTAGCTACTCTAGTTGCAATGCACATAGACTTTTAAAATAAGTGGCAAAGTGGCTGGAGAAAGACTAGCATTCATAGACAACAGAGTGTTTCATCCTCTGTGGATCCCATTGGTAGGCTTTACTGTCATCTGAAACAGGATAGCTCCAGACCCATCCTTGCTGCCTTAGGGAACTCCACATCTAGACAAAATAAATAGCTAGAGCTCATTTAGTCCACTGGAAGAATTGACCTTCCCTTTGTCTTTCATAGACGTTTTTTCATGCAATACAGATGACAGTATATGACACAAGTCAAACCATCAGTCAAAACTATGCATTTTTCTTATCTGCTGATGTGCCATAAAAATTCCCTTAGAAACAGTAACTGCTGTGGGTTCTTCCACCCTTTCAACCCCATAACACTAGATAAGAGAGAAAAAATGATAGGAAAGGAAAGGATAGGGAAAGGAAAGAGATCCCTGAATATCGTCAGGGGCTAGAGCAAGGATGACGTACGTTAGAATAGTTACTGCTGATCGGGGATGTCAAGTTCCTTGGGGAAGGTTTGATCTTCACCATCAGGATATCTAATTTCTTCTTGTTGTTGTTTCTTCTTTGCACACAAGTACTTAATTGGTCATGACCAAAAACAACAGTCAATAACCACCAACCCTGCCCAGTATGCTCTAGCATTTATATCCACTCTCAAAACTCCCTAGAATTCCAAACATCACACAACTATTAGCAGCTGGTCAAACCACCCCTCTGCTAGAGCACGAGGCAAATCATAGTCAGCCGCTGTGAAGCAGCACAAACCTGGAATTATACAACATATTCTTAGAATATTTCTGTGGGTTTTTTTTTAAAGAAACCAAAATTCCAAAATTCTCACTACAGATATGAGCGAAGATGTGGAAGTAGTAAGAAATAAGTGTCTGGAAAGATGGCATAGTTATTAGCAGCATTTACTGCTTGTGCAGAGGACCTAAGTTCATTTCCCAGCATCCATACAGCAACTCACAACACCCTATAACTTCAGTTCCAGCGGATTTGATGCCTTTTTCAATGGTCTCAGGACTCATGAACACACGTGGTATTCATATAAGCACTCAGGAACACACACATAAACACGAAATAATACATTTATTTAAGAACTAGGAACTAGCACCATGGCACGTAAATAACTGATGGGACAGTTTCATTGTGCCTTCTGGGCTTGCTCACACCTGCTCTTCAATTACCGCAGCTGATTTATGCTAGGATGACACTGAGAACATGCAATTTTATGGGTCATTGGATTAAATAATACCTAGTTCACAATAAACAGTTCAAGTCGCACACTCGTCTGTGTCTTTTAAGCATGTAAGCCTACATTAGAGGCCAGAAACAAGATGGAAAAGCTGCTTTTGAATAGAGAGTTGTTCTGTGAGAACAGGAATCAGTGTCATGAGCCTCCTTCAGACTTTGCCAAATATCCCAAATAGCGCCTCTATCTATCACATAGTCTTCCAATACTTTAGATCTGCTAAGTCATAAAATTCATGAGGCAAAAGAGCTTATTCTTCAGAGAGGACTTACTACAAAGGCCTTTCTTCTGGGTTCACTCAAACTGGCAGCCATAGAGTTCACTCAACCAATGGGCAGCAGCAATCTACCCAAAACTGATATGTTCTGTGTTCAAATCCCAAAATGTCACCAAGCACATACAGCAGTATGTGTTTACAGGTTTTACTAGACCATAGTGTGACCATGATTCTACTGTGTATTACTCACAGTAAAACTTGTAAACACATACTGTTGTCCCTGCTGTGTAATTGCCAACTACTTATTTTTCCTGTGCAGTGGAAATGGAAAGGGAAACATTTCCAGGGGATTGTATTAGTCTGCACCCACGAAGAGAATATAACTAGAGCCACATGAGCAGTAAGCACCACCACCCACTTAAGACCGATATATGATGCTCATATGCTCATATATATTCATACTCATCCCTTTTTATCATTATAGACTTCATTTCATAGATCATGAAATCAATGTGCTTCTCCCAGTCACTAACTGTATCTATACCCATTATACATTTGGGGACTGTGAATTAATATTGGATTTTGAACATGAACAAGATTGAATATGAACAAGATTTCCAAAGCCAAAGTATAGTGATGTATGCCTGCAAGCCCAGCACGTGGGAGGCAGAAGCAGGACAGCCACCAGTTTGAGAACAATCTGGTCTGCATAAGAGACCTCATTTCAATAGACAGAACCAAGTGGCTTCTGTAAGTTTCTGCTTTTACTGGTGCCGATATATCAGTTAAAGTCTCCAAGGATCACGTTAAGTTTGTAGTCAGAGTCCTAAAACCCAGGAATGAATATTTCCTTTCCCTCAGTGTACAGCCATCCTGGTCTTCCAGGAATTTTTTTTTTCTGTGAAAAAGTCTTTTCCGCACTGTCTTTCAAATTCATTCCACAGAAAGGAGTACACCCATCTACACCAGCTAGTCTCAGTGTGTCTTAAAGATTCAACCATAAATCAAGGACATTCTCCTTTCTCTGTTAACATGTCACTGGAGCAAATGTAATTATGAAAATATTCACCCATGGTACATGGCAAGGCCAAGGGGAGTACCTGAGATTTGAATTGACTTATACCCAGAAAGATTAAGGAAACACATACCTAGGCATGCCACAACACAGGATTATTCTGCTTACATGTGTCTGACAGCTCCTTGGAGGATAGATGTATTTTATTCTTAAATTGCATCATTAGCATGTCTTCTTTCCTACTTAGGGTTTCTATTGCTACCATGAAACACCAAATCCAAAAGCAAGTGGTGGGAGTGAAATGGTTTATTTGGCTTATACTTAAATATTGTAGTCCATCACTGAGGAAATCAGGACAGGAATTCAAACAAGGTAGGAACCTGGAGGCAGGCGCTAATGCGGAGGCAACAGAGGGGTGCTGCTTGCTGGCTTACTTCCATGGCTTGCTCAGCCTACTTCCTTAGAGACCCAGGACCACCAGCCCAGGGATGGAACCACCCACAATGGGCTGGGCCCGCCCCCATCAATACTAATTAAGAAAATGCCTTACAGCCAAAACTTATGAAGGCATTTGACCAATTATGACTCCCTCCTTTCAGATAACCCTTGCTTGTGTCAAGCTGGCATAAAACTTACCAACCCTTTGGCTAAGACCAAGTATAATATCTGTATTATTGTGACTGCAGAGTTGGCTGTTGCCAGAAATTAATGTGCACCCAAATCACACGCAGAAGAAGTAGTCAGTTACCCCTGAGCTGGAGTTAAAAGCGGTAATGGCTTATGTGCTGGGAGGCAAACACTATGCACTCTACACTGCTGAGCCATCTCTCCAACCCCATAGCCTGGGTTTTCCTAAACCGTCAAAGTTGGTGTGACAGAGTAAGGTTTAATAAAGAGTTTCCATTATAAAAAGAAACAGAAAACCATTCTCCTAGATCTTTGCAAGTGGAGGTCCCACGCTGGTGGCAAGTTGAAAATTTAAACATCTTGCTAGTAACAACGAAGGGCTGGCAACTAGTATCTTTCTCTCAAAGCTTTATTGACCCTCTGGGATCCAGGAACCTGTTCTGCTGTAACAGAATCTTCAATCTCCTTCCTAGAGAGTACTGAAACTACAGAAGCTCTCAAAGGGCTGCCATTTCCTTCATGCCCTAGCAGCCCTAACTAGGTTACTCCGTTTCTGTGTCCTCCCCCTTCTTGCCTGGGTTTTTAATTCTTTTCTCTATAGGTAGGTCAAATAATCTCAAGTATTTCTGCCTCATTAGTTCCAGATAATCACTGGGTTTAGACTTCGATTAATGTGTTTATACGAATGTCTCTCCCAAATATTCAAAATGACATACAAACCCCAAACCCAAGGTGAATACACTGATAGACAGTGATAGACAAAAAGGTCTATCAATTCCCTCTACATGCCAATATAGAGTGATGAGGTCTTGAACTCTCTTGGTGGTTAAATTATTTCTCTTGGGGCAGGCTTGTACCACCCTAATTGGGCTCTGTTTAATTAGCAAGAGGTCACAGAGATGGGTTCTGAAGTTAATAAGTATATACTTAAAAGACAAATAAAATATTTTCTTATGTACAATGATTTTTAAACTTTTAAAAAGTGAACTTATTGTGCATAAATAACATATACAATATAATGCTGAATACTCACAGTTGTAAATGTTTCCTTTTTCCTGTTGAACTTCCCTGGGGTCATAGAAATAACTAGGGAACTCTGTAAGCTTTGTGCTTGTTTAAAATCACCTTGAAATTTTTACCTTGAACCTGTTAGAACAGCTATTATCAGAAAGGCTAAAGGCTGTGAGTGTTAGAGAAGATGTGGTATGGGGGCAGGGGCTTGTGCATAGCTGATAGGCATTTAAATTAACATAGAAATAATGGGAAAGAGTATAGAGTTTCCTCAAAGAATCAAACTACAACTACTATCTAATCCAGAAATTTCGCTAGTGGAGATATATACCCAAGATAGATGAAAACAGATATAAGAGACACCTGCACTCCCATGTTCAAGTATTTACAACAGGCAAAACATGAAATCAAGCTAAGTAACCATCAAGAGGTGAGTGGATAAAAGAAAAGCATCCTCTATGCACAGTAGAAGACTACTCAATATTTTCAAATGGATGGAGGGGCTGGAGAGATGGCCCAGCAGATAAGAGCACTGGCTGCTCTTCCAGGGGACCTAACTTTGACTGCTAGCACCCACACGGTGGCTCACAACCATCTGTGAGGATCCAACACCTTTGCCTGCCTGCAAGGGCACTGCATGCACATGGTGCACAGACTGACATTCAAAAGGAAAAAAGCACTCATGCACATAAAACTAAAAATAAATACATGAACAAACAAATAAATAGGATGGAACCCCTATTATCTACATCAACTTGTATCTATTTTGAGAAGATTATGTTGTATAAAATGAAGCATGAGCAGAAAGGCAAATACTGCATAATCTCACTATTTAGAGAATCTAAAACAGTTTAACTTATTGAAGTAACACAACAGTGTTTACCTGGAGCCAGAGAAGTAGGAATTAGGGAGACAGTGGTCAAATAGTACAAAATTTAAAAGAAACAAAATAGATATCTAATTACAAGTTGATGAGGGAAGCCCCAAATATATCCCCAACCAGACAACACAGTTTCTTGCCATTTATCTCGTTGCCCATGAGAATTAGACAATAAGACTCAATTATTGAAAACACTAGACACTTTGAATGCATCACATAGTCAAATCAAGCTGGAATTGGGAAGTTCCCAGTTTCCTCTCTGCCAGCTAACTTTCACAGTCCCAGACAGTGATGTGCAGGTTGCAAGAGGTGGGGGAGGGGAGAGAGGAAAGAGAGTGAGAAATGTTGAAATTAAAATATAATCTCAAAAACAAACAAAAAATATAAAGTTATGTGCCCACTCATGAGCTGACCAACATCCGGCAAAGGTCCAATCCAATGGTCACACAGATGGTGCTGGCGAAGCACACTTACGCACTGAGCCATCCCACCCGACCTCAACACATTGTTTTCAAAAACTCCAGCACCATATATCCGTGTTCTTCACAGAAAAAGAAGTACTTTTAAATCAACTTGCTTTTGTCATTTTACTCTTTACATGCAATTCAAAGCACACTGCTCATTATTACATATGTTTTGCTCATCCAAATAAAATACAGAAGCAAATACCTTACTATCAATTTATAGCTATTATTACAGCTCCTTGCTCATCTTCTTTCTACAGTTCATGCAGCATTACCACTGAATTATAATGGCACAATATGTCATGAACTGGCAATCCCTCACTTTCCTTCTTCTACTGTACTTTTTTTTTGACTGTGTAACAAACTTAATTCCAGAATATCACTTTGGTTCTGTTTACCAGGACCACTTTTGATACATGGGAAAGAGAGCTAGGCAAGGTCCCAGTATTAAACAGATGGTATGCCCAAATTAGAAGAATGGAAAAGGAATTTAATAACGGGCTGATTTAATGAAGCTGATGTCAAGGCACAAGGAAACCACAGGGCTCTGGCTCAGCAGCAGCCAGCACCTAGGAACTTGTTAGAAACATACATGGTGGTCTCACCCCAGACCTAGTAAGTCACAGTGCTGGGACTGAGGCTCAATGTTTTAACAACCCCTAAGGCAATTCTAACATGTGCTGAAGTTTGAGAACTATGACGTATTGCATAATATGAAAACCAAGTGCTACGAACAGTTGGAGCTATTATCAAGGGTAGACCTGAAGGGGCAAGTTAACAGATTATGTACTAGAACCCAGAGAAAATTAAATAGAGAAAAATTACTCCCCACCTCCAACGTAAGTGAACGTTGGTCGAGAAATCTAGAGTATCCTAGGAAACCCCGTAACAAGAGTGCACGGTAGTTTTAAAAAGCCAATCTCAGTTTCTCCGTTTTTCCAACTGTCAACCTAGGCTTCCAAGTGGCCAAACTCAACAAGGATGCAGAAAGGTGGAGACACCTGCTGACTCTGTACACTCAGGACAGCCTTGGGGGCATAAACAGGATACACAAGGAATGAAATTATGCCTGGAAAAGCCAACAGGGGAGGAGGACCTTCCCCGTCACTGTACTGGGGAAGGGGTATGGGAGGAGACAAGGCAGGGAGGGCGGGATTGGGAGGGGATGAGGGAGGGGGCTACAGCTGGGATACAAAGTGAATAAACTGTAATAAATTTTAAAATTTTTTAAATGAACACACAAGAAAGAAAGCAGCACTAATGGTGCAGTAACTTGGTGAAAACCCACAAAGCTTCTGTTACTGAGCAGACAATGCGTTCAGTCTCTGTAAGTTCCTCTGAGATTCTGCACATTCTCTGTAAGTGTTATTCACCTTCCCGTAATGAGAAGCGGTCACCAGTCTCTAACATTTGTCATTTCTTCGCCATGTTTGTCCTGCAAACAATCTGGATCACCTTCTCAGCATGAGACTAAATCACAAAAAGGTCTCTTTGAGACATTTTTCTCTTTATGCTAAAAGTTAAACTGTGTGTGTGTGTATGCGGGGTGGGGGGGGGGGAGGATTACCAGGCTTTATTCTCTAAACATATAAGGGAACTGAGCATAATTTTTAGATGAAAGAAAGCATTCAGGACTGGATTTTACTGTTACATACCGAAGTCAACTCAGTGACCCAATTAGTCCAGTGCCTCATTTGAGAATTAGGAAAATAGAAGCCAGAAAGAAAGGAACTGGAGGACTTGCCAATGATGACCCAGCAGCTCTTTAGAAGCAGGCAAAACAGGAACAAGAGACACAAATCTCTTCCTCGAAGTTTCTTTTTCCTATTACATTAAAGAGCTTGAACTTAAAAAAAAACAAACTGACTTTTAGTCTTGGCCTGAACTGACTCCACCTAATCTCTCTACCTTAATTGCAAAATCTTTCAAATGTGTTAATATAATTGTGACTATAGGAAGACTGCTCTTTCATTTTGTGAAGAAATCTGAAGATAAATAGCGCCATTACAATGTGACTCATCTCTGAAAGTTTAAGGTTTCAACCTTTGCTTCTTATTGTCTTAATGCAGTATGATTAATGCATTCTGTATCTTGTCACTGTCACAAAGCCTCTTAACTCCTTTCTTGTGGCTGAGTTTGGAAAAACAAATGTACCATAAGAACTTTTTCTTCAGCTTCTTTACATAAATATACTAAACATTATTCACTCACATCATCGAGTGATACATGCATTATGTCCTCTAACCAAATGTCTAATACAAACGTCTGTGTATTTGGGAAAAGTCTAAACAGCTACATAGAACTGTGCCACAGTTCTGCACTCCAGAGAAAGATACGGGAGACGGCAGGATGAGGGATATGTTGGTGTGCGTGTGTCTTGGTGCATGAGTGATGTATGTAGTATACTTGTTGTCATGCTGTTGGTGCATTGCTGTATATAGATTATCAAAGAGACACAGTTATTATAAGGTCATCATATCATCTGACTAATATATTGCCTGACAGGAAATATGAAAACAACGCCAAAAAAGTCAAGTTAATACTAATCATATCACAACAACAAAAACAAGTACTAAGTATCAATTCATGAATTCAGAGATTGAAGTGGATGAGAAGTCAAGAAACCCTGTGAATTACGCCATTGTTGGCCACAGGTAGCAGGGCTGGACTAAAAGAATTCAGAAAACACCAGGGCAGTATGGCTTTGTACCTGAACTTGTTAATAGATCTTCCCTTTGAAAGATTACCAACAAAAACCGATATTTCAGAATGCTTACCATTATAAAGCCTCTAATTACATATCTATCTGTATGTATCTCTGAATACGTAAACTCAATTAGATGCCAACTGAAATAGATTTAAATTAGTGCTCCTAAGTAGTTTCCTCCTACTTCTACAAATAAAGTAGGACTAAATACAGGCATGTCATCCTTCATGCTGATACCCAAAGAAAAACCCACTTTCTAAAGCCAAAGGTTTCTGGGATATGAAAATTTTAAGATGGGATAATCACTGTGGACTTATTCTGATAATCACCCAAATGTACCCAGAATGTTTAAATTTTTAAAATATTACTAAGTTATCACAAATTAAAGTATATTATAACACAGTGTTTTGAAAATTAGCTTCAGTTTTCATGTGTGGTTTAGTGGTAATTGGCATAAAAGGCCTGTCGAATTGTAATTTAAAAGGTTTCTTTTCTACCTCAAATGAGCCTTCTAAAATGTAACATTATTCAGATTTGAAGGTGAGAAGATTTTTGACTCTGGAAGACACAAACCTCTTGGGCAAGTACTTGCAGAACAGGATCTACAGTCCTCCAGAATCTACAGTGTACCAGAGTCTACAGTCTATCTAATCTCCAGTCTACTTAGGCTACAGTCTACCTAATGTACAGTCTACTGGATTTACAGTCTACCTAATCTACAGTCTAGCAGATCTACAGTCTATCTAATCTACAATCTACATAGGCTACATTATGATTACATAACAAAAGAATCAAGCGCATCGTCTAAAAGAAAATGAGAAGACAACAGAGTGAGAGGTTGGAGAAATCAGAACAAAAAGTGAGGCTTCCCTGGGCAACACTGAGAGCAGCTTCAAGACTCCATCCATAAAGGACCAGGGAGAGAGATTTGGAGAAGAGGTAACAGATGACATTGAACAGGAAACATGGTCTTAAATTTGAATGCCTGACAAATCTGACAATAGCCAAAAATAGATCTGTGGCTGTCTGTGGCCGGGGGTGGATTCATGACTAGAGAGAGATGCAGAGAACTTTCTGAAGGGAAATAGTTCCTATTTTCATTGAGGTGACAATTACATGACA
Source organism: Pachyuromys duprasi (assembly GCA_028658305.1). Lineage (NCBI taxonomy): Eukaryota > Metazoa > Chordata > Mammalia > Rodentia > Muridae > Pachyuromys > Pachyuromys duprasi. The sequence continues at coordinate 38,353,746 of CM053756.1, read as the reverse complement.
GACTCCATTTCTTGAAACTCATTCAACCATAAAAATGGGCGCATTTTATTATATGCAAATTATACCTCAATAAAGTTGATTTTTAAAATCAAATGCCTGGAAAAGCACATCCTCTCTAGTCATCCAGCTGACTAAATGCAGGGGAGAAAAAAAGAGCATCACAAACGCTGCTCAGAAGAAACGTGAACGAACAAATAAAGCAAGGAGAGCATAAAACTACCCCATAATCTTAAGGAACAATGTGTTCTAGAAGAACAAGTTTTATAGAACATGGAAGCTGGTATTTTTTAAAACCTATTTTTCCAACTCATTACCTTCCACATTCAGACCCCAGTAGTTTTCCTACACTACCACATGACTGACTCCATCAATCACATCAACTTGTAAACCACACGCGAAGACTCACCACCACCAAACCAACACCACCCATGATCCAAATGTAGCTCGCCCTGATATAATTTCATGCAGAGGGTGAATACTATGAAAATTACATACAGAAAGCAAATTTAGGCAGGTCTTTCACCTGGCAAGGAAATACTGTGTATTATGAAAGTAGAAGGGGGAAGGATTTTGGAAGAAAAAAAAACATCCAGAAGTGAGGGTTGTAAGGGAAGGAAATGAATTAGAACAAAGATCACTGACATAGACGTATGAAATGGCAGACATTGCTTGGGCTTCTTGTACACTAACTTAAAAACTAATTTAAAAATCAGGAGGAGGGGGTAAAGAAATGGCTCCATGGTTAAGGGCACTGGCTGTTCTCCCAGAAGACCTGAGCTCAATTTCCAGCCCACACATTGCAGCTCATAACCATTGCTAACTACATTGGTATCTTCGGGATACAATGACCTCTTCTGGCCTCAACATATACCTGACACATGTGGTAGACAAGTCATCCATACACATAAAATTATAAATTATTTTCTAAACTAACTACAAAGATCATTCAGGACTGCCTATAGTCAGTTCTGTGCAAGGATCTTCAGAGCTGACAAAGCTGAAGATTCTGAAACCAATCCTGGAATCCACTGAAAAGTCTTCCTCAACTTTTAGGTAACATTAAAGCCAAGGCCAAGGAGGAGAATCATGAATTACACACTGTCACTGCTGACACTTCATTTTTATTACATAAGTTCATAGTTTATTTTATAGTATAATTGGGAATATAAAAATAATAGTCATTGCAATGTCAAGTGAGACCCAGAAGGAGAAAGATTTAAATAACCTCCCCAAGTTTCTCTGAAGCCCTACTGCTGAGGCAGCGTGTCTGAGAGGAAGATGCTCTACTTCTCCCTCCTTCCTCCGTGTGGAAAGGATAGAGGGCATTCCACTGTTTTTGTTGTTCACCGAGTTATTAACAAAGAGGCACCGTGACAAGGAAGACACTATCAGATGTGGGGAATATGGCCAATGTCTAAATTTATTGCCAGGGTTAATTATAATCTTTGTTATTCCCTTAAAATATTTTCCATAAAATATTTTCCAGAATGTATGTATTTCTCTCTCCAAATAGGCTGCCCAGGGGTTTGTCCACTGCATTTGAAATATAAGAAAACCAAATAAGTGCTAAGTAGCCCCAAACCAGTGTTGCCATGACCAGCTGCAAGGACAGTTCTCTTCAGTTCTCTCTCCTCAGATTTCTGGCTTCTAATTGCTGAGGTGACCACCACTCATTCCCCAGACCTTGGGTCTTCTCCACCTACACTAGCTCTGGTCCAAATCAATCCCATCAGTCATCTCCATGCTAGCTGCTACTAGCCTCCCCTCCCTGTCCAACTCCAGGTCCACAGCCTTCTTAGGCCTTGGCTCCTTCACTATTGTCTAAAGGGCATTGGGACTTCGACCCAGAACTAAGCTAGCATTCTTTCCCCGCCTCAAATATTCTAACCAGATTTTGTTCAAATTGGTCAGCTGCTTATTCAGAAAACTGGTGACTTAGTAATAAATTTACTGCCAACTCTACCGTTAACATATCCATTGAAGAAGTTGCCACAGTAATATATGTTTTAAGAAGACAGAGAGAAACTGAGAATTTTATATTCAGCAAAACTCCCCTCTTAGTTATTGGTAACCCCAGAGATATCGATAGCTTTGCAAACAAAATATTGAGAGTATGTCTGTTATATTTCCTGAGCTGCTGGATCCACCCAAACAAGGATAGAATCAAAGAAAAGACCCAAGTAATAGGGGTTGGGAGGAAGGAGGCTGAAGAGAAACACAGATGCTGTTTCTCAGTGAAGGATTAAAGTTTTGATTGCTATGGCCATGAAAGAAAAGGAAAATACTGAGTCATCTTAATGTATAGAGATCAAAACTCAGCAGTGGGGAAGCTCTGTCAGGGTGTATGTGATGTGATTTTTTTTTCATCTTTCTGAGCACTTCAGTAATGGGTGCAGAACTTTCAGGAGCAGCACTGGCTTTGTGCTCAAAAGTTTCTACTTCTCTCTCCACAGCATCTTGTCCCTGTGACCACGGCTGCCACAGAGGAAGGGAGAGCAGCTGAGATGGACTCGTGGGGAATCGACTTTACCTGGAAGTTTAAAAATTCCCTTGCTTGCCCTTTATTTTATAAGCAACTCTTTTACTTTTCCAAATCTGCATAAAATAATTAACTCTTGCTGTCAAATGCAATGTATACTGTGAACCTCATTCCCTAAAATTGTATTGCTCAGTACAGATACATTAAATGACATCTGGAAATGTTCAAATGTCAAAATAGTTATTTCTAGTGGGGGAATTTGGAAAAATTATCTGCTTTCTTATTTATCTGTGTAGTCTAATTTCTTGTGCTAATCATTTGCCATATTTTTTAAATATATCGGAAATTTGGATCTGGTCTTTATTAAAAACAAGTGTTCATGAATAGACACACGATAATCTTTACCCCTCTGTCAACAAAACAAGGCCTGACAGTGCTGCGCATGTAGGAATAATAAAAGGTAAAGTGAAAGTCCTCCACACCTTAAATTCCTGTGTCACATTCACAGGAGTTTAAGTAATGGATTTTGTGCTTAATGTTGGGTTTGCATCAGCCAGCCGGTGAGGGGACTGTTCACTACACCATTGACTGACATAATGCAGCACACAGTTTCAACAAGGTGCCCAAAGACTGCAATATACACATGATCCTACTCAGCAAAGCTATTCTATCTGGAAAACAGAATCTACCAAGCTTCGCCTCCTCAATTTAGGGGAAAGTACTTAATGATTTTTCTTACATGAAAGTAAAATATTTTTTAAATGCCTGCAACTCCAAATCCACATAATAATTAAGTAGTTCTGAACTTAACCTTTTAAAAATGTATTTAAAGGATTCATTTTATTTTTTGTTTTGGTTTTCAAACAACAACAAAATGACACGGTTAAATTGCCTTCCATAGCTGTCACCAAAATCATATCTTTTGCAAACATACACTACAGACCTATTTGCATCCAACATTCATTTCTTTATGCTTAAAAGAGGAAAATGTATGAAAAACTGTCAGTCTTCTTTTCAGTCTGATTCTCTTTTGAAAGAAAAAAACTAGATAGAAATTATCTGTTGGTTTAGAAGCATTTTATGTCATTTTGGGTTTTCAGGTCAAGTATACTGCTTTCCAGACCAGTATACACCAAATGTTCTTTTAGTCACATTTCATCAATTTTCAGCTGTGCTTCTGAGGAACAACTTTTCAATTACGGAAGTTAGCTTTATTTTATTTCTGAAGCTCTTGTGAAAACCTCAGTTGAATCCCTCTAAAATCAAAAGCTAGCTTATAATCATTTTCTTTCTTAAAATAAAACTGCAGTAGAGACAATAGAGTAGTTCTTAGCAGGTGAAGAAACAGTTTTCCAGGAGAGACAGGTACGGGTGTGAGGACACAGGTACTAATGGACACCCAAGATGCTAAGGACTACTCAGCTTTGTGCATTTGTTGGAAGGCCAGCCTCCAGCCTCATGTTTACCCTGCTCACTCATTTGGATTCTCTCTTTACTCAACAGAAAGAACTGAATACATTTTGTCTAAACTACTCTGAAACTGTGACAGCCATTCATTGTCAACTGTCATAACTTCAGAAAAAAATGCAATGGAATAAACAAATCATTAGACTCCTCTTCTCAGGGAGTGACGGGTTAACATGCTCACATTCTACGTTCTATCTCCCATTTTCTCAACAAAGACCTTATGGCCTCAAACAAGATCATTTTTCACTTTCTGCTTTATTACCCCCTGTAAGGTTAGGAAGCCACCTTATGCCTGTCATTAAATGCTGAGGGTTAGCCAGGCATGCTAGCACACACCCGAAATCCCAATACTCAGGAAACAGAGGCAAGAGGGTCACAAGTTCAAGGGCAGTCTGTCTTCAGAAATAATTTTGTACCAGATGCTAATGTTGGGCATTGGTCTTGTACACTGTGTGTTCAGATGCTGATTGCTGTGCCCTGAGATCAGGTTACAGTCCAGATGTGGGCATTGTCATGATTTCCTGTAATGATGTTGTGTAAAGAATGCTCCCCAACAATCTCTGGTTGGTTAATAAAGAAGCTGAAGAGCCAATGACAGGACAAAAGAGACAGCAGGTGGGACATCTATTTCCAGTCTTGGGGGGGATGTCCCAGGTAGAGAGAGAAGAAAGGAGAGGAGAGGGACAGGTCACTGGGCCATGAGAAGCCACCACAAAGACAGAGGTGGAGCAGGGGCAGTCAGGGCAAGACTAGAGGGCAAGTACTGGAGGGCATATGGCTGCCAAGTAGGCCAGGCTAGCAAGTCAAGTAAGAGTAGATGACTATCTGCCCAGTTATGCTGTTTAAAGCTTATTAATAAATCTAATGAATCTCTGTGTCAATTATTTGGGAGCTAGAGCAGGTGATTTTTTTTAAAAGGCCTCTAATTTTACAATATTACAATATGTTAAGGGTTCATAGAATCTGAAGTAATGAAAACTTTGAGAACTTTCTCCAGTGAAATGCATGAATGCATAAACTGCTGAATTAATAATGTCCTCTCGCAACCATCAATTTCTCTCTAAGTCTAGCCTCGTGTTTACCCTGTTCACATTACACTGGTTTCCTCACTCTCAAATACAACTAACTGCCTCGCTTGAGAGTAATTATATTGACTATCTTGGCCTGGAATTTTCCTCTTCTCCTCCTCTTGTCTCCAAAGCTTTGTTTGAATGCCACCTGGCCAGTGGGGCCTATTCTAATCACTGTATTTAAGATTGCAGCCCATGTCCCCTATATTGCAATATAGTTCTACACAGCAGTTCACATAACAAGTCTGGCTGGCACCTTTTGAAAGTCAGGCTTATGAAGAACTGGCACCAAGGCTTTCAAGAAGTTTCAAGGGTTTCAAGAAGGCTTTCACATTGCCAGAATGGATGAAATAGCCTGCTTTTCCTGAATGTGTGTGTGTGTGTGTGTGTGTGTGTGTGTGTGTGAGAGAGAGAGAGAGAGAGAGAGAGAGAGAGAGAGAGAGAGAGAGAGAGAGAGAGAGAGAGAGAGAGAACAACACAGTTTCTGGTGAACACCTGCTTTCCTTTGGTGAGTACTCAAGCCCTAGGCACTGAGTCTTTAACAAACTTCACTGGTAGAACCTGCTGTGCACATCGTTGGTGGAAAATTGTGTCCTCTGTGGCCTCACTAGGAGAGGACTCTGAGGCTGTGTGCTGGGTTCTACCGAGAAACAACCCTGATGAACCCTGTGAATCTTGGTAGTGAATCACTGAAATATGGAAGGGTCGTAAGAATCCTGACACACAGGGGCATTGTGAAATTTACTTATGCTTTTACTGTCTGTCATCACTTGTAAGCTACATGAAGGTTAGAAGTTAGTTTTATGCACCAGTATATTATATATGCCTACGAAGCTGTGTGCCACATAACAGGAGTTCAATGTAATTACATCTATGTAATTAATAGACATAAATTCTTTCAATTACTTTAAGGAAGCCAGTGAGCTTCCTAGGGAAAACTTAACCATCAAATGGTGAGGATATTCAACGTCTTAAGTAATAAGAGCTATGAACTATAAAAACGCCTGAACTTAAATAAAATGGATCAAAATACATGTGTTTCATCTGGGTAAAGATAGGAAATATTCTAAGATTTATTTGTGATACAACACTGCAAATTTTAGGAAACTGTGGTATATATAAACCTTTGCTGGAAATAGAAGCTTTTCAGTTTTGCAACACCAGCTTTTAAGATCAGACCTCCTAAGGCCAGGTTTTTGAAGCTGGGTAGTCTTCTGAGCCAAGTTAATCTAGTGTGAGTCTCGCCGGCTCTTTAAAATGAAGAACATGGAAAGCTAAAGAATTTTGAAGAGGAAATTGGAAAAAGACAATTCTGAAAACAAAGCCAAGTTAGTCTCTGAATGTGTGCAGTTGGGAGAGGAGTGAGGACTTTTACTGACATTAGCTGAATCCTCTAGGAATCAAATAACTATGTGAAAAGTGCCCTAATGTCAGCAATATCTCCGCAGAGGAAACCATCCATCAAATTCACGTCCTCATTTTAGGTCACTTTATCTTCAACTGGAGACACAGCTCAGAGGGAAACATCTTCCTAGCATAAGTAAGGCTTCGCATTTGATCCCTAGAACCACAATTTAAAAAAAAATAAAATATTTAAACTTTTTCTGGGAGCCCAAAATCTGAGCAATATATTTACTGGCAATAAACTTGGCCACTCATGGCTATAAGGTTTGCAAAACTAAAAAGCATGCCAAATCCCTAAAAGGAGTTTATTGGTAGGCTCTATTATAGGAAATGGTAATTCAATAAATGCTTATGAAACCCGTAAGCTCACTGGGAGGTGTTCAGTTAATGTAAGCAAAATGAGAAAGGGTGGACAAGACATTGAAATGGCCCTGGTGCAAGCCAGGTGTGACTTCATCACTTTCTTTAGTCAGCCCAGACTTTACAGTATTGGGGGGTATGAGGAGAGAGGTCTCTGAACTGAAAGGTCAGCGAACCAAAAGAAGAGAATTCACATTAGAAAGAATCATTTCTGCTAGTTTTAACAAATACAACTGCAATGCAACTAAGTGTAAAAATAGATGCTAAGACTTTCTTTGGTTTTTGTCATTTTCATCAAGCTACTTAGCAACAATTTATTCTCTGAGCCACTCTAGCTCTCCCTCCACCCTGCAAGAGGGGGGGATAGAAAGAGGAGGAGGAACCTGGCCTCTTCTCTTTTGAGACATGTAAGAATTCTTAAATCATTTTACAGACAAGTTCTCTGTGGCCCAATCTGAACGGGATATCAACATCTGCAAACATTATGAAATTGTTTAGAAAAAAAGTCGTGCGTATGGGCTAGGGAGATGGCTCTGCGGCAAGAGCATTAGAGGTTCTTACAGAGGAGACAGGTTCAGTTCCCAGCACCAATATGGCAGCTCACAACCATCTGCAACTCCAGACCCAAAGCCCCTTTTCTGATCTTTTCAGAGCTCAGGAACTCACATGGTACATAGCCACACGTGCAGACAAAACGTCTTTACACATTAAATAATTAAAAATATTTTAATATATACGTATGTAAAACCTCAAAGGTAGCAAACTTCAGAGACAACACATGAATGCTCACCACTAAATCACTAGTCTTTGAGAGTTGCCAGGTATAGTTGCTCCAAAACTCATTAAGCTGGTCCCAACAAGTTCAAGAAACAAGAGAAGTATTTGGAATGCAGAGTCGAGTTCTAAATTTTTTATGTGTGGAATTATTAACATGCATCTCTAGAAGGCATCCCAGGAATTACACCATCAGAGGTCATTTTAAAGAATTCTATCAGTGGGTTCTGTTTTAAAGAATGCATTTAGGTGATTCTACTCCCCAAGTCTATTAGGCCAGCTCCCAGGTAGAACTCTGCATGGACACTAATGTAGATCCATGATATGTATCAAGAACTACAGACAGAATGGGATAAACCTACCTCATATCCCAAAATGGGCCACCATAACTTGACCATAGCATAAAAGTTTCTTTTTCCACTCAACAGGTTAATATTTAGTATCTGTACTTTCTTTATAACTGTACAGAGAAAAGACATAATCTCAGGCTCTATCATTGTCCGGCAGTTACAGCATGCCTTGGGATGTATGAACAACTTTGTATTGATGCTTCTCTCATAAATGAGTAAGTGGTTCTGGATATCTAAATATGAAAGATTTTTAAAAAGCTGAAGTCAATAAATAGCTGATGTGTGCATAATGTATATAAATGGAAAAACTACTTACAACCTACATTGACAAATAGGCATGAAGAAAGAGGTAAATAGTTGAAAGCCAAAGGATTCAAAAATCACAGTGTCTTAAATGAGAAAAGGCTTATTTTGCTGTCACATAACAACTTGATGAGAGGGGCTAGAGCTGGCTCAGTAGCTAAGAGCACTGACTCTGCAACCCTGAGGACATGAGCGCACATCCCAGCATCTGAGATACAAGTCAGGCATCTCAAACATGTCTGGAGCCCAGCTCTGAAGAGGACAGAGACAGGAACATGGATACATATCTAGGGCTTTCTGAATTAGAGTCTAGCCAAGGAAATGAAAAGCTGTGTTCAGGAAGAGATCCTGCCTCAAACAAATAGGTAAAGAGTAACAGAAGAGGACAGACAACACCCTTTTCTCCATTTCATGCGCATACAAAGAGGCATATTGTCCTAAAGTACATATGTGCAGGTGTGTGCATGTGTATATGTACATAAGTATATCTTTAAAATAAAAATGAGGGACAGAAGAGAATGCTAACAATTACGAGCACATGCTGCTCTTTTAAAGGACCCAAGTTCTGTTCCCAGTATCTGGGCCATGCAGCTCACAACCACCTGTAGAATGCTTTACTGGCCTCCATAGGCACCTGCACACACATAGCATATATTCATGCGTACACATACAAAATTTTAATTGAATTTAATTCATTCATTCATTAAATTAAATAATTTAAAAGCCTGAAGAAGGCCTAGAACTGATGTGGTAGGTCTTGACTTAATAATCCAACACAACAAAGTTTCAACTGTCCCGTATGTACACCTTCCTGACAGCAAGAGGAGAAATGTGTAACCAGGCTAATTTTTAGGAAACTTCGCAGAAGCTTCCCAATAAGAACATTACCTCCTTGTCTTATCCTCAGCATTTATCTCAGCTAGCACACTTACAAGCTGCAAGAAAAGTTGGGACGTGTCGCTCCTTTTACTGTTTACCATGCACCCTGTGGGATCCTGGAGCAACTGTGAAAAGCGTGCGTGCGTGTGTGTGTGTGTGTGTGTGTGTGTGTGTGTGTGTGTGTATTCAGTAGCCAAACTGTTTGAAATTGAATCTGTGCTCATCTGTGAATGGAGACAACGGTAATATATATTGCTAGGACTTGTAAGGATTAACTAAGCTTGTACATTTAAACCTCTTGCTATGGTGATTGGTGCAGTGACAGGTAAGCTCAGTAGACATCACTAGTGCACTGACTCAGTCAAAGGAATTTGGGAGTGCTCTACCTACAGGTCTGCTATCACAGGGGCAGACAGAGGAGCAGAGAGGCAGCTCTACAGTCTTTACAGAAGACTTGCTAACCATCCTAATACTATCCATAAGGAAAATAGAACAAAACTGACTTATAAAAAGTTGCAGGCTTTCTAAAACACACCTGACTCATATCACGTTAACTATGTTAAATGGAAAATCTAAACACAAATCTCTTCCAAAACCTTCTCTGACAATGCCTAAAATAAGATGATAATCCACCCTGCTGAGGAGAAATAAAATCTAAGAGGAAAAGCAATCGAATTTATTGAAGTCATCTGACACAAAAACTAAGGCCTAAACTCAACATCCCTCTCCCAACCCAAGACAAAATCAAGAAATCTGTACTTGTTAAAACCAGCTTCACATGAAAATAGCTATGGCCACTAATTCAGTGATAAAAAGAAAACATGGAGAGACCTGAATTATTTTCCTTAAGATATGTTCAAAATTGTTTTAACCTTTACTGATAACCATGGCATTATTTCAAAAACCAGTCAGGAGAAAAATCTGTACCATTACTGCACTGAAGTATTCAGCACAGATATGGTATATCACCTCTTTCACATATTTTTCAGGATTCTAATGTTGGATTTAAGTTGCTGGTTTTCTTCTTTTATCTATTTTTTTTGTAGCAATGAACAGTACTTCCACTGCGGGAATCCACACTTGTGAAACGCAGAATTAAAAAAGAAGAAGAAAAAGAAAAAATGAGTCAGCTGGTTGATTTCCTTTCCAGACAGGAATAGTATGCAGCAGGACATGGCACAGGCCACAGAGAAATATCCCAGGACAAGCAATTCAGTTATAACCTATTTAGAAACATGTTGGTTTTATTTTATCTATTAAATGCCATTTAGTCACAGTATTATGATAAACAACAAGAGATTCCTATTGCATCAGGGCAGGGATAGGGAGGACAAAACAGACTGAATCAAAACTGGAACAGCATGACCCAGAAGGCAGTTCTAGCTATCACTCAATTCCTGAATCTCCAATCTGGCCACCCTTCCCTCCCTCGGCAGTAGCCTGAAATGGATGTGTATGTGTTAATACCCTTGAGATGAGATATGCTATCTTTCCTAGCCAAACTTCACCAAAGTCAATTTCTTCCACATGCCTTGGAGTAGGAGGATACTATTTTTAGAGATCTAGACTTTATCAGTAACAGACAGTTTCTATGGTGGAGAGAACCCTTGGGGAAGGTAAAACCCTCAATAGAATACTTCCATCCTCAACGAAGGCAACTGGGACTCCACAGACATGACCATGTCATTGTCGAATGAGCATAGCGCTAAGATAAAGGGTGCTAAGAAAAGAAGGAAAGAAGCCATTTACTTATGGAAATCTATGTGATTTGGGCTAGGAAAGAAAAGAATAATAATAGAAGTGCATGTTAGTTTAATGAGATATAGATAAAATATTTAAAATTGGCCCCAAAATGTTCTGGTTGAATTATCATGAATAATCAAGGATTAAATTTCCCAGAAAACCTTTATCCCAAATTACAATGATTTTCTGCTTCATACTTTGGTACTTTATAAAAATGAAAGTAAAAGGGCTTTTCTGGTTTCATTTTTAAAAAGACTTAGGATAAAATAATGTGGGGGAATGATAGCTAAGCCTCAGAGGGCTGAGTTCGGAAGCCTAAATGGAAAATCCCCAAATTTACTGAAGATAAATTAGGAAATCATGTTCCCTGTAAGAGAACTCAGGGCTCCAGAAGTAAAGCATTTTCTGTGAATGATGGGGATACAGTTCTCTGAGATGCCCAGCTCCCTCCAGAAGAAGCTATGGGTCCATGTTGTTAGTCAGTGCCCTGGGTCTCTAATGCAGGTGGTTGACAGATAAAAATTAGTTTTATAGAATACTAATCCTAAAAAAGGGTTCCTCACTTATTGATGCCAGTGGACCAATGCTAAGTCTCCTCAAAATCTACGCAACATCAGTGTATCCTACACAATAAAGATGATCATTTGTATTCTCTGTGCGTGTGCGTATCTGTCTGTCTCTGTGTATATCTCCCTCTCTCTTATGTGTGTGTGAGTGTGTATGAGAGAGAGAGAGAAAGAGAAAGTGAGAGAATTTGCACCCTGGGGATGCCCTTTATTTTGTCTTTACAAACTGAGTGAGACTGAATGTCTTTGCACCACTAAAATTCCAAGAGAAAAAGGTACCAAAACTTGGGTGGGAGGGTGGAGATGGAGTGGTAGCTAATGAAAACCTCTGATATAAAGTCAATCACAATGTCTTAAAAACACCACACAATCAACAGGAAGGCATAAACACACTCTTCTTTCAGTAAATAGCTTGGGAGGCATTAACCTGGAAGAATGGCGGATGTGTGTCTACAGTGACTTAACGTACTGTCTCACCAGAGGTGGCCAGCTGAGTTGAGAGCTGGCTGTGAGGCCCCAAAAAAGAGCAGAGTATTAATCACCTCTTCTATCAGCATCCACAGTTTACATTTCAAAGTGTTTTCTTCTACATAATACAGCAACCTGTTCCTCCACCTGTCATCAGAGCAGTAGGTTAAGAGCCAGGAAAACTGAAGTATAGTCTCATCTCCGTCACAGGTACTGTGTTCTTTATAAACCTCACGACCCACTAAACTTAGGGCCTTGAGCATCATTTCTCTTGTAGCTCATTAAAATAAAGTCTTGTAGAGTGAAAACGTGGTCAGATGTGTGGCGACAATCCTCAGAAAGGCTCTACAATTAGGCAGAGTTGACACCTTCAACCACATGTCCTCCAGGGCAGACTCTGGTTCAGGGTACAAACTCACACTCTTGTCTTTATTAACACTGCTCTTTGCATTGCCTAGCTGTACATTAGTAAAGCATGTACAGCTCACAACTAGGAAATTTCAGGTAAATTACCCAAAATCACATGCCAAGCCAGACAATGGTCAAATGTCACAATTCCCATTGTTCTAAATGAGCAATGGAAACATTATCATGGTGAACAGTGAGAAAATAGACTACTACCTTTAAGTACTATAGGCAAATTCAAATCAGAGTTTGCAGCATTTAGAGTTTGGAATTTGGATGACAAGCAAAAATATTAATGTTTACCCCGTTCCAGTATTACTGATAAAATAATTTAGTTTTAGGTCCAACGAGTTGAATATTTAATTCATTTTTACTACTCATAACTAGGAAAACCTAAAAGGGAAAATGAATTTTTTATCATTACAATATTCTCCTGCTGTCTTATGTCCTAGAAAATAATCATATTATTTACTTGTAAAAATGTCCTTGTATTAAGATAGCTATTATTAAAAGTGAAGTCTTAGAGTGAAAACAAATCAGATGTGACACATTCCTAAGTAACTAGTGTTGTTCTGGCCATCACTTTGTGATGGTGTTTTGTTTCCGTTAGTTATGAACTGTAAAAAGCTGTTTCACTTGAGTGTGATATACATTTTCTGTGCTAACTCATGACCAAAACATTTCTCACTTAAGCTTAAGACAGGCATTATTTATCTGCAGATAGGCATGAGATGATGCAAGGCTTCGGTTTTTCTTCTTTATCTCCAAATATTTAAATGCCAAATTAAATTTTTTTCATTAATATATTAATTACTATGGCATATTTCCAGTATCCAGCTGTAGTCATTTAAAGTTTAGGAAACACAGAGAGTTGTTTTTAATTATGTGGGGGGGGAGGTTTCCGCACATGACGCAGCACCCATAGAGGACAAAAGAGGGCAACAGATTCTCTGGAGCTGGAGTTACCAACAGCTGTTAGCCACCCCGTATGCGCACAGAAAAGGGAACTCAGGCCCTGTGCAAGAACAGCAAGTGTTCTTATCCTCTGAGTCATCTTTTCCGCTCAAAGCTTATGACCTCTAAAAGACTCCCTGGAATCTTTGCTAAAACAGAAGTCTTCTGCACAAGATGAACACTTGACCTCGCACAGATGAGGTGTGGTACCTAGCAAGCATAGGGAGTGGAGAATATGATTACTGCCCCTTAAAATAGATTTATGCTAAACTTGTTTAAGTCACATAAGAATATTCCAACAAAATCCAAACAAAAATATTAAGGTTAATATCTTCTCAAATTTATCTGGCCTTCTTACAAGCTGTTTTGTGTCTCCATAGACATGATCTCAATAAAAATAAAAATTGCCCAGGCGCCGTCCATGCTGACAGAAACTTCCAAATAATCACCATCTTTGCATGTGTACTTCAAAGGGAGATTTCATAATTATTTTTCCTTAAAACTAATCCAGGCAAGAACTGTCCCTGATTTACTCTGTTGTGGCTTTGCAAGACCAGGCAGTTGCAACTTGGCCTTGAAAAGACAATCTGCCCCAAGCAGCAAGCCAATTAGAGCCTCTTTTACCTTCAACAGAACTGGTCATCTTCACCTCCTGCTGTTTCCCCAGAACAACAAATGAAGTGAAGCGGATCAGATGGTTAAGCACTTTTTCATAAGATGTGATTTAAAATAATCAGCTTTATTAATAGAATGAAACATTGGAAATATTGACCATACTATTCCACTAAGAAAGGGCAGGGAACATCTCATGATGGGTGTGAGGAAACAGCTCATCTTTGAAGGAAACTTAAATGGTGTGTTCTCAATGTTATTTCCATAACAAGTTACTCTGAAGGGGCATAGGAGGCACAGCTCACAGAGAGCATTATAAAATCCAGAATTGTTAAGAGAGAAGACTTTTTTCTTCAAGGAAAAAAAAATGACTAATACCTAGAAGGCTGGAAAGGATATTGTCTGACGACCTGGCGATCTTTTTGCTATTCCATGGAGCCATTCTTCACCTAAATCCCTCGAAATTCTCAGCACTATTTAGGCCCTTATCCTGAGCTTTGTCTCTAACCCATCCTTATGAAAAGGTCCCACGTGCTCTGCATCCTCTGCCAAGAGAATCTGTTCTTTATTAATTATTTCAGTTTACATCTCGGTCATGGGCCCCTCCTTCTTGCACCCCCTCTTCCCTATTCCTGAGAATAGGGCCGCCCCTACCCAGACAACCCAGCTCATCTATTTATATGTGGACTGAGTTTGTCTTTTTCCCCTGTGGTCTTGTAGGGAAGTCCCATCAGAGGGAAGTAATCAAAAGCAGGCAAGATAGTCCGTGTCAGACACAGTCCCCACTATCCTAACTAGTGAGCCCACAGGAAGCCTAAGATGCCCATCGGACTTATCTTTTTGGCATCTGTGCATTGTAGTATGCCTATCCTGTACTATACGACTAGAATCTGCTTATAAGTGAGTATATGCCATGTGTGTCTTTAGGGGTCTGTGTCACTTCACTCAGGATATCTTTTCTAGTTCCATCCATTTGCCTGCAAATTTCATGATTTCCTGATGACTAAGAAATTTGAGCAATTTTGTTTTGTTTTGAGTATTTTTAATTTATTTATTTTTATTAATTACAGTTTATTTACTTTGTATCCTAGCTGTAGCCCCCTCTCTTATCCCCTCTCAATCCCACCCCCTCTCCCTCATCTCCTCCCATATCCCTCCTCAAGTCCACCAACAGAGGAGGTCCTCCTCACCTTCCCTCTGACCCTAGTCTATCAGGTCTCATCAGGACTGGCTGCATTGTCTTTCTCTGTGGCCTGGTAAGACTGCTCCCCCAAACAAAGGGAGGTGATCAAAGAGCCAGCCACTGAGTTAATGTCAGAGACAGTCCCTGTTCCCCTTACTAGGGTACCCACTTGGATACTGAGATGCCATGGGCTACATCTGAGCAGGAGTTCTAGGTTATCTCCATGCATGGTCCTTGGTTAGAGTATCAGTTTCAGAAAAAACCCTGTGCCCAATTTTTTTGGTTCTGTTGCTCTCCTAGTGGGGGTCCTGTCCCATCTAAGTCTTTCTATCTTCCCCTTCTTTCATAAGATTCCCTGCACTCTGCCTAAACTTTGGCTATGAGTCTCAGCATCTGCTTTGATAACCTGCTGGGTAGTCTTTCAAAGGCCCTCTGGGGTAGACTCCTATCCTGTTCCCTGTTTTCTCCCTCTTCCGAGCATTCTTTTAAAAGTGTTCTCCACCATTCTGTATTCCTTTGTTGAGAATTCTTGCTTAGCTCTGTATCCCATTTTTAATTGGATTATTTGGTTTTGGGGTATTTAGTTTCTTGGGTTCATTTTTTTTTACTTTTTCACTCTAAATTCTGAAATATTTTTTCTTTTATTTTTATTTTATATTATTAATTTTTATTTTTTATATTAACCACCAGGTTATTTACTTTGTATCCCAGTTGTAGCCCCCTCCCCAGCCCCTCCCAATCCCACCCTCCCTCCCTCATCTACAACCTGCCCCTTTCCAAGTCCACTGCTAGGGAAGGTCCTCCTCCCATTCCATCTGACCCTAGCTTATCAGGTCTCTTCAGGACTGGCTGCCATGTCCTCCTCTGTGGCCTAGCAAGACTGCTCCTCTCTGGGGGGGAGGGGCACAATAAAGGAGCCAGTCCTTGAGTTCATGTCAGAAATAGTTCCTGTTCCCCTTACGAGGGTACCCACTTGGTTACTGAGCTACCATAGGCTACATCCGAGCAGGGGTTCGAGGCTATATCCATACATGGTCCTTGGTTGGAGAAACAGTCTCACAGAGGGCCACTATGCCCTGATATGTTTTGTCCTTGTGAAGCTCCTGTCCTCTCCCAGTCATATTAACTCCCCTTTTTATCATATGATTCCCTGCCATCTTCCGAAGGTTTGGTTATGAGTCTCCGCATCTGCTTTGATACACTGCTAGGTAGAGTCTTTCAGAGGTCCTCTGCAGTAGGCTCCTGTCCTGTTACTTGTTTTCTCCTACTTCCCTTGTCCATCCCATTTGTCTTTCTAAGTGAGGATTGATCATCTTACCCAGGGTCCTCTTTCTTGTTTATCTTCTTTAGGTGAACATATTTTAGTATGTTTATCCTATCTTATAGATCTATATAAGTGAGTATATACCATGTGTGTCTTTCTGCTCCTGGGATACCTCACTCAGGACGATCTTTTCTAGATCCCACCATTTGCCTGCAAATTTCATGATTTCCTTTGTTTTTAATTGCTGAGTAGTATCCCATTGTATAAAAGTATTGAGTTCTTTATATATTCTAGATATTAGCCGTTTGTCAGATATAGGATTGGTGAAGATCTTTTCTCAATCTGTGGACTGCCATTTCATTCTATTAATAGTGTCCTTTTCTTTACAGAAGCTTTTCAGTTTCAGGAGACCTGAGCTGTTGGTGTTCTGTTCAGGATGTTGTCTATTTTTACCCCTATTACAAATTCTTTCTCTTACATGTTTAGCCTGAGCCCTGATTATCAGTCAATAAAAATCATTCTTACTATAAAGGCCACAGGTCACTACTTTGCAAGGGAGTCTCTGCTATTCCTAAAGTGTTGGTGTGATAATTGTCGTGTGGCAGCTTTTTTCCCAAAGTTTTATTGTGCTTAAGTATGAAAGAAAAATAAACTGTGAGGTCAGACCCTGGAAGCTTTGGACCCAGCACCTGCTAATGAGGTGTTGACCTGAGTTTTGTTCTTCACCTCTAGCTGACCATTTTCCTGCTGGCCATGATGCTGGTCAGGGTCTGAACAGCGAGGATTTCCAGAATTGTACCTCAAATCCTAGAGGAAAGCTTCAATTAGCAATTCCCCTCTCTTGCATGTTCAAGGGATGGAAAAAAGGCAGGCAGCAAGTAGAGACAAGACAAGGAAGCCACCAGCGCCCGCACACATGGTGCTGAGATAAGGCACAGATTTCTTTCAAACACAAATTAAGTGGACAATTGAATGAGGAAGTGAAGGTGCCTCACTTGGTTCTTTAAAGTAGGGAAGATGGAGAAAAAAATTCTAGACATAATTTTAGGTTCTCAAGGCCTTCCTTATCTTGTAGAGAAGGTTCATTCGCTAACCCGCTAATCCAGCTCTCCTTCATGATGGACATCTGTAAATCCTCAATGAGTGCCAAAATCATTCCCCGGAGGACTTCCTTTTCTTTTTTTCACTAAATGAATAGTTTTATTGGTGTTACAAACAGAGGACTTCCATTTTTTAATCATTCTCTGGGATTAATGCTGTGTTACCTCCCCTACAGCTGATGTCCTTGAAGAGAAGACTTTAGGAATGTAGTTCTCTCAGGGCTGAATGTTCCCAAAGGACAGTCCGAGTCCTCAGTGAGCTGAAAATCAGAGTCAAAATAGAATGGAACCTTCTCTCTGGAACGGTGTCACTTTGTCTGAATGAAGCACTGACTCTGTGCTCATGAAAACAATTCCTGCCCTACCTGAGCCCTTCTTCCCCAGGTCATGAACGTCTCACTGCAAGTAAACAATAAGCCAAAAGGTCCACTGATCTCTAACAGGGTGCCAAATGAAAGAAACACAAGTAAAGCATGTCCTCAACAAAGAGCACTGCAAACACAGTGTTGCAACTTACCACAGAAGGAAACCGGGCTCTTATCTTACCCAACACACAAAAGTCTATTCAAAATAGACCAAAGACTAAATACAAGCAGTATAACTATTAAACTTCCAGAAAGAAAACCACTGGGAAAGCATCATGAGACTTCAGATATGATTCGAAGGCACAGGAGCAAAAACAAAAATAAATGTGACTCTGGCGAAGTCAAAAGCTTCCGTACAAGCATTTTGATCTGTAATGATGTGGTGTTGGGGGAGGGGCAGGTATCATTACAGGGCAGGCCCCTGGCCAGGCTGTCTAAGGAAGTTTATTGGGGAAAGGGAGAGGAGGGCCTGAAGAACGTGTAAAGGCGTTCAGTGAGCCATAGAAGCTCAAGGGCAGGGCAGGGAGGGAGAGAAACCTTACATAGAGTTAGTGAAAACACAAAATAGTACAACTGCTATGAAAAACAGTGTGGATGTTCCTCAAAGGGCTTTAAAAAACACATAGCCAACAATCCTCCAAAGTTGAAGTGAAAGTCTTTAGGGGTTATTGACTGTCCTGTGTACATTGCATCACAACAGCTGAACTATGAAGTAAGCTTACCATCTATCCACAGATAAGGGGATGAAGAAAAAAACGGGCATCTGTTTAAAATAAACAATATTAAATTAGAGATAAGCATGTACCTTAGTGATAGAACACATACAACTCTCTACAAACATGACAACATAGGTGGACCTGCTACATAAAATAGTCCAGTCACAAAAGGACAAACACTGCATGAGTCTCCTCATCTACGGTGTTGAAAACAGCTAAATGCATACAACCAAACAGTGGAGGGATCTTTTCCAGGGTTTGGGGTAAACACAAAGCTGCTAATCAAGGGTCTGAAAGTCTCTGTTAAGTGACATGAACAAAGTCCTGGGATTGTACACCTTTGAGCCGACAGTTAACAGCACCACATTGTATATTTGCATTTTTGTTAAGAAGGTAGACCCTTGTGCTTGGTGTTCTCATCACAGAATGTGGTCCATTTTTAAAGGACAGAGCAGCATGCTGTGATGGCCCCCCAGGCTGCCTCCAGTGTGCCTGGCAACTACCCTCGTCTAGCTCCAACATAGAGCTCTCAGGCCAGGCAACTCAGTATGACCTGATAAACTGGGCATCATCCTAAATGGGAATCCACATGCAGAAGAATCAAGGCAACCAGGAGATTAGCTTAATCGTGTCATAAAATTCTCAGTGATTGACTGTAGCAGAAAAGGCTGAGTGAACAAAACCAGTACCACTGCAGGTGAGGCTTAATTACTAATCTCTGACATATTTAGACCTTGACCACTTGTGAAAGATGCTCTGTGTAGGTCCCATCGCTTCCTGTTTGAAAATGAGAAACTGGGAGTTAGATACATTAAGTTTTCTAGGTCGTTCAGTTGGCCTGTGGCAGGGATGAGGATAAAACTATGCCTCAATAACAGCATCTCCGAGCTCAACCACTAGAGCACAGCTAGCCAATCAGCCAAGGCTTGTGGAAAAGTGACAGAGCCAGGAAGCCAGCTCTTCCAAAGACTGGACTGCTAGGCACGTAGCACAGACTGGATGGATGAGGGCAATGTGCAGGAAAGACAGATAATTAAGTAGGGTAAGGAGCTGGGAAGGCTCGTGGCGTCATTTAAATGTGAAGTAATAAAAAAAAAAGATTTGTCCTCATCTTAATTTATACTTTCTCCTAGTTCCGTGGGTCTCCTTGACAAATGGACTGAAGAACCTCGGATCCCAGCAGTCAATTATGTTTTAAAGGGTGTTTATACTTTCAATTTTGTTTATGTGATTGTATGTTGTATGTCTCCATGTGTGCACATGTAGTGGTGGGAATTTGCATGCAGCCATGTGCACATCTGTATGAAGTGAGAGGTCCACTTACGGCATCTTCCTCCATCTCTCTGAACCTTGCTTTTTGAAACAGGGTGTGTACTGAATATGAGCTCTGTGGTTGGCCAAATAAGCTAGCCATCATGCCCCCGGGATCCTCCCATCTCCACCTCCCCAGCACCAAATTACAGGGATGTGCCACCATACCCATCTTACTCAGGTGGGTGCTGGGTATTCCACGCAGTTCCTTACGCTGCCATAGCAAGTGTAGCTGACGGTTGCTACTCTGTGGTTCTTCTTCCACTTTTCCTCACTGCTTTTCTTCTATCCTTCCAACTCTCTAACAGTAGACAAGATAGTAAAAAGGATAGAGAGGAAAGAGACCCTAGAACGATAAGGTCAGGGGTCGAAATGGGGCAACATCATCATTAGGCTACTTCCTGCTGATTAGGGGTGTCAAGTTCCTTGGGGCAAGTTTGATCTTTCAGGATATCGAATTTCTTCATCTTTTTGTTTCTTCTTTGCATATGGCTACTTAACAAACGGCAACCGACAATGGCCAACAACCCTCCGCACACTACGTCTCTTGGGGCTCTAATATTTATATACCCTCTGAAAAGTCCCCAGAGTTCCAAGCGTCACACAACTGTAAAAACTATCTGCAGCTGGCGAAAACACACCTCTGCCAGAGCATGAGGCAACTAAATCATCGTCAGCCCCATGTCTCCAAACCTGGGATTAAATAAAAAACATATTCTTATGCTATTTCTGTATTTTTCTGCGAAACCAAAATTGCAGAATTGTCACTACATTTGCTTTACTGACGAAACTATCTCCCTAGTCCCACAACTTAGGTTTTGGGGTTATGGCCACAAAGATCTCTATATTAATGATTATCAAAATAACTAAGAAAAAAAACATTTATTTGTATAATGAAAAAAAAAGAACAAAGAAAAGTTCCCTGAGATAGAAAAAAAACTGTGAATAATCCATGTGTCCTCAAAGAAGGTGAAATACTATTCAGTAATAAAGAGAAGTAAACAACTGCAACAAAAGAGTGCATGAATCCCAAGAGATTCACACTGGGTGAGAGAAGATGGACACCGGAGCTCAGGATGTCGTCCCACCTGATGGTTGGCATGCTAGGAAAGGCACCTCAGCCTCTGGTGCCAACAGTATGGCGCTATCTTCAAAGAGAACTCTCAGGGGAG
>CM053756.1:38273555-38332701 GCA_028658305.1 Pachyuromys duprasi | reverse complement strand
ACAGAATATCATCTACAAACAAGATAATCTGAGTATTTAAAGCACAAACCAAACTGCAATTTTTCAAAAGTTACATGCCAATCATAAAAACGGGTTTATTAACAGCGTAAGCGGTCGGGCAGAATGTTGCTTATCACCCCTGGATCGCAATAAAATGTTTACAGGTTTTTATACCTTTTGTGAATAGCGTAAATTAATGCAAAGTTAAGGTGGTTCATGAGAGAAAATGTCAGACTTTGCGCTTGTTGGCCAAAATGGAATTTGTGAGTTCCCGGTATGTTAAATTCAGTACTAGCGGGCTATTTACCATGATGAATGCTGCTTCCTAACAAGAGGAAGAGAGGTGGCCTGGGAAGATAACTGCTGGGATTTTAATGCACTCTCTGACACACTCTGCTAGAGAGAATAATTTAATATCATGCAGAAGTCGGGCTCAAAGTTCCATTCCCCGGGGAAATATCGTTAAAAATAAATGCGGTTTAGTTCAACAAACATGCACCAGGTACTTATTATCTGAGGAGCACCGTGCTAGGCACCAGGTAAACAAGTCTAAAAATGCAGCAATACAGATAGGAAAGAGTACACACGGCGGGTGGCAAATACACTTGCATATGAGAATGTAAATGTAGCAATGGAAACCATGGTCAGGACTTACAAATGACCTGAGGGGAAAGGTAATGACTATCTAACAAGAGGGTGTCAAACAAAAGGTCCTAGATCCTTGGGCCCCTAAAACATGTCTTCAGTGGAGATTAAAATGTTGAGTGGCAAATAGGGTGCCCCATAGTTTGAAGAACCTATTCTTTTGGCATGAACCACAACTTCTTCCTATTATAGTCCTGAGGATGCTGGTAATCGATTTCTGCACTTGTATTTTGGTTTCATGACTTAGGGAATTTTTCTAACTGAAAAATTGCCGTAGGGATAGGGAATAATTATTTAAGCTTTCCCGTTATAGCAAATGCAAAAGTTCCAAGTGATATATTGCTTTCTGATAAGATTATTTTATGCAGGGGAGGATGGCAGAAGGGTGGGAAAGGTCTTGTGCAAACTAACCATTCTACTCAGACATTCGATTGACAGGTAAACAACTCACATCTTTGGTGACACCTGCGGCCAGACCCGCAGCTCATCACCTTAACCGCAGTAATAAGTTAAAGCAACAACTGGTATGACTGCTTTGCAGGATAATGCTCAAGCGCAGGCGTCCTAAAGGAATCTAAGGCCTTCTCTGTGCCAAACCTCCTCCTTACCCTAAGACTCCACTTCAATTACTCTGTGTTAAGGTGTGGGAAAAGAAAGATGAAATGAGGAGGAAGAACAGGAAAATGATGAATGATGGAAATTCAACATCAGCTTCCCAAGCAACTAACTGTAGCTGGGTGACAGTCACCGAATGGTCTTTGAGAAACTTCCCTAAAACCTTTACTAAGTGCAACACTTAGCAACTCAGCACTTTCCCTTAAAAGTCCCATTGAGAGCCAGAGAGCTACCCCGTATCAGCCACTCCAGCTCTGCAAGCCTGACTGGTCAGGTTTAACCCAGGAACCCACATAAATGGCTGGTTACAGTGGCCTACATCTGTAATCCCAGCGCTCCAACAGCAGGTGGAAGGTGGAGAAACACCAGCCAAGAAACTCACTGGCCAGCTAGCCTGGAATACAGAGTGGCAAAAATGAGTCCCTACTGCTCCTAAAAGGTGGAAGGAGCAAACCTACTCCTGAAAGTTGCCTCTCACCTCTACATTCATGCAGTGACATACACCCATGTGCAGTTCACACACATGAATAACACACACACTGCATGGATAAATACCATTGAGGGAGACATGGTAATTATGTCTGCCATCACAGTAGAGGCAGGGAGATCACAAGTTCAAGTTCATCCTCAGCTATATCGTGTTTTGGGAGTCATCCTGGATATATGAGATCTTGTTTTTAAATAAAGGAACTCATTCTGTTCTGCAAATGTTCTAAAAAAGAACCAACAATCCAACAGCCAAATTAGATATTCACTTATCCTTTTCTGGATAAATAGCTGAGAATTATTCTAAAGACATGAGATTTAAAAAAAGAGATATACTTTGAATGATTGATAACATGTGCCAAAATTAAATGTTATAGATGATGGGATAAACTTTATAGTGCTGAGATCATATGCCATGTTTTTTTTAAAACCGTTTCTCTTCCTATAAGTAACTGGACTGATCTGTAAAAATAATAATAATAATAATAACAATGAAATAAAAATAAATAAACATACTAAAATCTACACTCCTAAAGAAGTTAACAAGGAGGACCCTAGGGAAGATGCTTAAGTCTCATTTAGAAGGGAAAACAGAATAGACAACAGAAGCAGCAGAAGAGAGGAAACAGGACTGGAGCCCACCACAGATGGCCTCTAAAAGACTCTAACCAGCAGGGGATCAAAGCAGATGCAGAGATTCACAGCCAAGCCTAGGACAGAGCACAGGAGTCTTATGGAAGAAAGAGCATATAAAAGGACCCAGAGGGGACATGAGCCACACAAGGAGACCAACAAAGCCAAAAGAAAAGCAGGCCCAGGGGGAATGGCAGAGACTGGTGCATCAACCAAAGACCATGCATAGAGAGGACCTAGGTCCCCTGCTCAGATGTAGCTCATAGACTCAGTCTTCACGTGTGTTCCCTAGTAAGAGGAAAAACAACAGTCTCTGACTTGAACCCCATTGCCTGTTCCTTGATCACATCTCCCTGGTGGGGCGACCCAGACAGCCCACAGAGGAAGAGGATCCAGGCAGTCTGATGAGACCTGATAGGCTAGGGTCAGATAATAGGGGAGGAGGACTTCCCCTATCAGTGGACTATAGGAGGATAGGGGAGGTAGAGAGAGGGAGGGTGGGACTGGGAGGAGATGAGGGAGGGGGCTACAATTGGGATACAAAGTGAATACACTGTAAATAATAATAATCAGAAAAAAAAGCTCCATATTCACTTGAACTAGAGAAACTCACAAAATAGTTCAAGTAAAGAGGTGTTAAATTTTTACTGTACATGCTTTAAAATGCAGTCATGCTGTCCTTAACAGTGTGGGTGCAGCTTTCCTAGTTACTGAACATACACAGATCCAGGAATTGCTATTGCACATGGTTATGACAGGGACACAAGCCCCGAAAGACACTGAGATGATCCTCAATGAAAATGAATAATCTTTCCAGAGTGGTTGTACAAGTTTGCATTCCCACCAGCAATGGAGGAGGGTTCCTCTTTCTCCACAACCTCTCCAGCATGCGTTGTCACTAGAGTTTTTGATCTTAGCCATTCTGGTGGGTGTAAGGTGAAATCTCAGGGTTGTTTTGAGACAGTTCTCTTTTTAGCTCCATACCCCATTTTTAATTGGATTATTTGATTTCTTGCTTTTTAACTTCTTGAGTTCTTTATATATACTGGATATCAGCCCTCTGTCAGAAGTAGGATTGGTAATGATCCTTTCCCAGTCTGTAGGCTGTCGTTTTATTTTGATGACAGTATCTTTTGCTTTACAGAAGCTTTTCAATTTCATGAGGTCCCATTTATTTATTGGTGATCTTAGAGCCTGTGCTGTTGGTGTTCTATTCAGGAAGTAGTCTCCTGTGCCAATGAGTTCTAATGTCTCCCCCACTTTTTCTTCTAACCGGTTTAGTGTGTCTGGTTTTATGTTGAGGTCTTTGATCCACTTGGACTTTAGCTTTGTTCAAGGTGATAAATATGGATCTATTTTCATTTTTCTGCATACAGATATCATTCCTAAACTAGAGAGGAAGCTGCACAGGAGAAAAAATAACCCAGAAGAAAGTGAAGAAATAATAGCTCCTAGTACAAGAATAAATTCAAAATAAGACAAGTTAAAAAAACTAGATTTTCATCATCTAGTACAATTTATAGAACTCAATAAATATTTGCTAAGAAATGAACATGTGAAGAATAGATAAGATAGTTTTCATAGGATGTTTTTAATGAACTACTGTCAAGATTGGCATGTAGGAGGAGGTATTTTTATTGGAGAAGATGAGTCTCGATCAGCTGCTTGTGGATGAGGTCATCACAGTGGACCTGTACTGAAGACATCTGAGCTTCAGCTTGGAAGGGCTGGCGAAACAACCCTCACATTTTCAATTAAATCTTTCAGCCAGTACACACCATCCTTTGGAGTGCAACACTGACCTTCTTTAAGCTTGTTATTTGAACAATGAAAGAGTTACTCTGAAACAAATATTTCCAGTTTTGAAGACGCAGCTAAAAGAATTCTAGCAAGGTACACTTGCCTTAGAGCTGATGGATGCTCAATATAAACCAAGCAAGAAAAGAGAATCAGCTCTACCTAACTGGGTCAACCAGCAGGCCAGGGACATCTATGGGCTGACTGTCCCTATACTGGCTTGTATTCTTCAAAATGATCTTCCATGGTTGCTGTGAAACCAGGGCCAAAGAAATCTCATTACTCTTTTTTATTTCTTATATTTAGTATTTTTAAATATGTATTTATTGTTATTTATATACTTTATTTGTTATTCTTTAGCACTCCCCTACCCAAGCACCTAGCAACTACTTTGGTAAATACCCTTCAATTTGAAAGGATAAATGTTGCATGTGTGTAAGTTGAATTCCTCCCATTTGTATATTCTGAGCTTAAATTATTCATTAACATTTTGTACTTTTTAAAGAAAATTAACAAAACTACAAAGAGGAGCTACTAAATAATCTCACTGCTATAGATTTTTAAAGCTTTTCAAGGTAAGAAGCCAAAAGGGTCCTTCAGCAACAAATAACAGAATTATTAGATAACATAATTAATATGCATCAACTGTTACTTATGAAACAAAGCAATATATCTCAGGGATGCAATTGCATGGAAATGAAAGCAAGCATATTAAAAAGTATGCATATTAATGAGTAAGAAACCTCACAAAGTTATGTTAAATATATACCAAAATATCTTGGTGGATTTTTTTTCTTCAAAATTATACTCAGATATTGAGACCAATGGATGGCTCTCAATTAATTGCTGCATTTTTAATGATGGGGTATTTAAATTGCAGTGACAACGTAAACATTCCATGAGACCCTGCTAATAAAACCAAATCTATTCTTCCTTTGAAAAGGGCTGGCATGCTCTCTGTACCTATATGCAAAACCATGGCCATTTCTAACTCACATAAGGCCGTCTACATTAATAACTAATCCAAATGACATTTTAAGGCTAACACTGATTTCCTGTTTTCCTCGGTACAGCAGCAATCAGCAGCTTGTCAATAGTTGCACAGTAGTTGCACAGGTGAAGCTTGGAGCTGGGATGTCAGAAGAAAATCCCAGCACTTCTACTTCTGTTCACTTATTAACAAAACCAGGAGTCTTATGGAAGACAGAAATTAGCTTTGGTGATATTTAACAAAGGCACCCTCGGTCTCTTCCCACTCTGTACGTCATGTGTAAACATGACAGGAGATTTGTATATGTGGAGGAAAATGAGCAGGCGTAGAGGTACACTTCTTTCCCCGCTTTTATTGTGTAGCAGTGTACTGTGGCTCACACAGCCACAGAACCCACGTTCTGTTGACCACGTGACTTAGTAATAATCAAACCGAAAAACAAATCCTTGTTAAAACAAGCCAGCTTGGTTATATAAACTATCAGTATAGAATAATAGTTAATGCTTACATAAGTATGTGCACAGTAATAGATGCAACTGTTGCCTCTCTTCCTATACCATGCCCTTGTTTGTTTGTTTGTTTGTTTGTTTTGTGGTACTGGAGATTGATCATAGGGCCTCACACATGCTGGGCAAGTGTGCTTCCACAAAGCTTCTCTTTCAATAGGTGTAGTCTCCAGCCATGTAAGGTTATGCAAGTCTTTATTACCAGTCAGGAAACTCCTCCACGACCTCAACTGCAAGAACCCAGTTTATGGACAGCTGTTTAATATCTCGTCCCTCAAATCTCCACCCTCCTCACAGCAATCCATAATGGGCTCTGCATGTATACACACCGTATATAGTATCTTAAAACGGATGCACACAGCACCGTGAAAAGCTCATCTCTCATCTAACTCAACTCCTGCACTACACACATCTTATTTGCTCTCCTCTGTGAACTATCAAACACATTTTCTTTTCTTTTTAGATCATTTTAGTCAATACCAAATATCAAATATGATGCTGTCTCTCCGAGAAGTTACTACATATCTGGAAACCCCAAGAGAACTGGGAAAAATACAGTAAAAACAATATGAGAATTCAAAGTTAACAGAGTGTGTGAAAGAAAACAAGATTCTTTCTATATAAAATCTTATGTAATAAAAGACACCATTTGACTACCAAAAAAAAAAGTAAAACATTAAAGTAAGCTTAATAAAATTTGTCCCCAGATCAATATGAATAAAACACAATAACACAACAGGAAACACAAAAGAAACTGAGAAAATGCAATTATATTGGCTACAGAAATCCAACATAATAAATATGTCAATTCCCCATAAGAGAACTGACAAATAGGACAATGTCACAATAAAAAATACAGCCGCTTGTTTGGAGAATAGTTGTTTCTGATTTAATTTTTTTTCCTTTTGAACTAAAATAACTGACCCAAAGTTCATAGACATGTAAACATGTGAGATGAGCGAGAAAGAACCAGGAAGTAGTGACAGCACTGCTGCACGTGAGAGAAGGGGGAAAAATTGCTAGAATGCATTTTTTTAAAAAAACTTTTTATAAGCCTAAAACTTGATGTGTGACTTCAGATTTGGTCATCAAGAATGAGTAACCAACATACTGTGCCTGGTTTTAAACACAACGTTGCAAATGGGACAGAATAGAGTCCAGAACACACATCGACACAAATAGCAATACTTGATTGCAACAAAAAAACACAATCTAACTAATTCCGGAAATGATCATCTTTGAAGGGACTGAAGAGAGAGTATTGTGAAGCTCACTGGCTGCTCTTCCAGAGCTCCTGGGTTCAATTCCCAGCACCCACGTGGTGTTTCACAACCATTTGTAACTCCATTTCCAGGGGGTCCAGAGCTGCCTTCTGTCCTCTCTGAGCACCAGGCACACACGTGGTACAGACAAAGATGCAAGCAAAGACACCTATGCAAATAAAATAATATTAACAGTAATAATAATCTTAACTTAAGAAGTAATATTTTTAATATGTGGTACTAGAAAATAGGCTAGGCAAGTATGAAAAAAGAGTTAAAACTTTACAAAAATTAATTCAAACTGGATCTCAAATCTGTTATATTTAAGAGCTAATAACTTAAAATTCCTGGAAGAAAACGTTAAGAAAAAAATCAGCAGTTAGTTAGTAGGACATAAAATTTTTTCAATTAACTATAAAATACAAACCTTTATTATTACTAAAAAATGCTCCTTTTGGTCCTCAGAAGGCATTGCCAAATAATAAAAGAAAATAATTGAATACAAAACTCCTGTTGAAGACTTAGTTCATTGAAATATTTTATTTATTACAATTTATTCACTTTGTGTCCCAGCTCTAGCCCCTCCCAATCCCGCTCTCCCTCCCTCCCTCTTCTCCTCCCATGCCCCTCCCCAACTCCACTGATTGGGGAGGTCTTTCTCCCCTTCCATCTGACCCTAGCCTAGCAGGTCTCATCAGGACTGGCTGCATTATCCTCCTCTGTGGCTTGGTAAAGCTGCTCCGCCCTCAGGGGGAGGTGATCAAAGAGCCAGCCACTGAGTTCATGGCAAAGACAGTCCCTATTCCCATTACTAGGGAACCCACTTAGACACTGTTGAGTGCAGGGGTTCTAGGTAATCTCCATGAATGGTCCTTGGTTGGGGTATCAGTCTCACAAAAGACCCCTGTGCCCAGATTTTTTGGTTCTGTTGCTCTCCTTTGTGGAGTTCTGTCCGCTCTAGGTCTTTCTCTCTCTCCCTTCTTTTCTTATAAGATTCCCTGCACTCTGCCCAAAGTTTGGCTCTGAGTCTCAGCATCTGCTTTGATACCCTGCTTGGCAGAGTGTTTCAGAGGCCCTCTGTGGTAGGCTCCTGTCCTGTTCCCTGTTTTCATCATCTTCCAATTCCTAGCCTTTTTGAACGAGGATTGAACGTCTTCCCCAGGGTCATCCTTTTTGCTTAGTTTCTTTAGGTGTCCAGATTTTAGTATGATTATCCTATATTATATGGCTAATATCCACTTATAAGTGAGTATATGCCATATGTGTCTTTCTGCTTCTGAGATATCTCCTCAGAAGTCAAAGTCAAAGTATCACTATTTGCAGATGATATATGATAGTATACATGAGCGACCTCAAAATTTCTACCAGGGAATCATACAGCTGATAAATACCTTCAGCAAAGTGACCGGATACAAAATTAACTCAAAAAAAAAAAATCAGTACCACTCTTGTATACAAAAGACACATGGGTTGAAAAAGAAATTAGGGAAACAACACCCTTTACAATAGCCACAAAGGACATAAAGTACCTTGGTGTGACCCTAACCAAGCAAGCCAAAAACTTGTATGAAAAAAATTCCAGTCTCTGAAGAAAGAAATAGAAGAATATATCAAAGATTGAAAGATCTCCCATGCTCATGGCTTGGCAGAATTAACACAGTAAAAATGGCCATCTTACCAAAAGCAATCTACAGATTCAATGCAATTCCCATCAAATTACCAACACAATTCTTTACAGACCTTAAAAGAAAGATTCTCAACTTCATATGGAGAAACAAAAAACCCAGAATCACTAAAACAATCCTCTACAATAAAACATCTTCTGGAGGTATCTCCATCCCTGATCTCTCAAGCTTTACTATAGAACAACAGTAATAAAAAACTGCAAGGTACTGGTATAGAAACAGAATGGTGGATCAATGGAACCGAATAGAAGACCCAGAAATAAATCCACACACTTAGGGACACCTGATTTTTGACAAAGATACCAAAACCATACAATGGAAAAAAGATAGCATCTTCAACAAATGGTGCTGGTCTAACTGGATGGCTACATGTAGAAAAATGCAAATAGATCCATACTTATCACCCTGCACAAAACTAAAGTCCAAGTGGATCAGAGACCTCAGCATAACACAGATACACTAAACCTGTTAGAAGAAAAAGTGGGAAAGAGCCTTGAACTCAAGCAGTTTTTAAATGAGAAGCTCAATGGTTGAGCAGAGATTGTACCAAAGATAGATATTCAGAAAAAGCAAAATGCATTTAAAAATATATGCTCATTATAATCAGGAAAAAAGATTAAAATCAAATTGAAATGTTGCTATGTCATTAGAATGACTGAACCAGTCACCAGTGTTAGACCGACTAACACATCCACACTTAGGTAGGAATGTAAGATGGCACAACTAGTTTGAAGAATTCTTTGTTAGTTTCTTGAAAACTAAACCATACACTTACTGCTTGACTCTGTCATTGTACCCCTAGAATATTGGAGGAAATGTTTGATTATTGTGGAAAACAATGTTAAATTGTTATCGAGGACAGGGAATTGACTATAACAAAGGTAAGATACTGTAGTACATCATAGATTTAATCATTTATGGTTTTTCCTACTCAAAGACTTATACATGTATGTTCACAGAAACTATATTGCAATAGTCAAAACTAGAAATAGCATAAATATCTCTCAATATGCCTATAGTAATACTCGTATAATGGCATGCTACTTAACAACAACAACAAAATGCTATTGATGGACACACCAAGATGAAAGAATCCCTAAACGATTGTGCTGGAAAAAAAGAAGCCAAACAAAAAGGAATGCACATTTTATGATTCTATCTATAAATTTAATCTACTGTGTGCTGACATAAAGTAAGGAAAATAGGAGCGAAGGGAGAAAAAGAAGAAAAAAAGGAGACAAAAACAAATGACCAAGAGAAAACACTGAAGAGTTAATTAAGTACATTCACATGTTGATGATCATGGCTATAAGCATATTCACAACCCATCCAATCACACACATACACATGTGTTTATGACACACAGATTATACCTCAATAAGTGTGTTTAAGGTGTTGGCAATTAAATGCTAATAATATATGAATAATGTGGTATCTGAGACAAGTTGGGGAACATTTGAAAGTAAAGATGTGACGCTTCTGGGAAAACTGGCTAAGCAGCCAGGAATTCAATATTAAATCCACATATCACACTTTAGCATTACAGTCTTATACCACAAGGTGACATGAGTCCACGTGACGATTCCTTTTTAATCTTGGTCTGAG
The DNA here is from genome assembly GCA_028658305.1 of Pachyuromys duprasi. Taxonomy (NCBI): domain Eukaryota; kingdom Metazoa; phylum Chordata; class Mammalia; order Rodentia; family Muridae; genus Pachyuromys; species Pachyuromys duprasi. Next base: position 38,322,476 of record CM053756.1, on the reverse strand, counting down.
GAAGGAAGGAAAAATTCTATTACTGGGCCAAAGAAGGAAAAAAATGTATAAGTCTGACTAAAATAAAAATATTCAGATGGCAAAAAAAAAAGATACCATAAATAAAGTGAAAGGACAAAGCGCTCACTGGAGGGGAGAGTAACTGCAAGCAATGCGGCAGAGAATTAGCATCTCCTGCATCTAAAACATACACGAAAACCGGGGAAAGAGCCCTCGGCAAGTGGACAGAGCATCAACGGAGCCTGACACATGCACAGAGAGTATTTCCCCCCACACACACACACACGTTTGGCCTTCTGACAAAACTGTAAATTGATTTCCTTAAGACAGGGTCTCACATATCCCAGGCAGGCTTCAAACTTGTTATGTAACTGAACACGGCCTTCAGCTTTGGATCCCCCTGTCACAACCTCCTGAGGGCTGCACCACGATGCCCAGTCTATGCAGTGCTAGGGACTGAGTCCAGGGCTTTGTTTGTGTTAGGCGAGCACTCTACCAACTGAGCCACATCGCTAGCTTTTAGGACCACACTAAATATTATCTTCTGTTTATCAGTTTATAAAGACCACTAACATGCAATGACAGTTGTCCTCGTCAATAATGAGCATATAAACTGGCAGACAACGTTGGAAGACACCTTAACAATATCTACACAGATTACAAGCTCATGTCCTTTTCAACCATGAGGCTTCAGTCTATGGATAAAATTTGTTCACCTAAGAAATTATGCAGATACATATATTTATATGTGGCTAAATATTAAAAGCAATTAAAATGTGTCAGTGAAAGAGTTACAATAGAGTTTGACAGTCTGTGTGGCTGAGTAATGAGAAGCCATCATAATTAGGAATAAGCGCTCTCTAAGGGCTGACGTAGGTCATTCCAGCTTGTAACAGAAAGAGGAATAAGATGTCCAAGAGTTATATAGCTCTTACTGTCTGTGAACTGATGGGTAAGAACATGTACTTATGTCTTCCTAAATAAGTAGTCTCTGGGAAATACATTAAAAAAAAACAACTCATTGCCCTGGATCTAGGGTTTATAGATGAAATCAGTGGAATAAAGGGAAGCTTCAACATATTTTAGTATACACATACATACATATAAACAAAGCATTTGAATGAATGCAATCCAGTGAAATATCCGTTTGTCTGTCTATCCCCAGAAAATGCTATGTCCATGAGATAAGGTAGGTTATTTATTTTTACATTCAACATGTATCAATGGTGCTCAGTATTTCCTAGCAGTTGTTAGAACTTAGGCAAAGCCCACTTCTTGCTTGTACATGTCTGAACTTTTTGAGGTCACTGAAGTGAATGATTTCTGAGATTTCCTTACAACTCTAGAAGAGGTTTGACCAAAATTTTTCTATAAAGGCCCCAGATACTAAAAGCTGTATGGTTTGTTAGCTCATAATACTTGAGAATAATAGTACAAAAGCATCCGAGTGTAGCAAGTGAGTGAACGGGTGTGCTGGGTTCTACTAAAATGGTCTTCATAAAAACAGGACGGTAGTAGATTTGGTCCGGGAGCTTAAAAGCCCTGTTCCACAATGTTATTTTTTTTTTCTGATGTTTTATCAATTGACTCTTAAAAGGCATATAAGGCTTGAATTTTTAAAGTTAGAAATTAAGTAAAGAAATAAATAACACATAAATCCTTACCAGCTTTTCCAAATGAATAAAATTTTACTTATGAGCAGGGACCTGAAGGAGAGAAGAGAGCTACCAAAGGAGAGGCATGCAGCAGGAAGCAACAAAAAAGACAAGGGCGAGTGTTTTCAGATTGTCTCAAAAGTAATTTGACTCTACCCTGCAGGGTATCAAAGCAGATGCTGAGACTCATAGCCCAACTTTGGGCCGAGTGCAGGGAATCTTATGAAAGAAGTGGGTAAGACCTGGAGAGACAGGAGTTCCACAAGGAGAGCAACAGAACCAAAAAATCTGTGCCCAGGGGTCTTTTCTGAGACTGATACTCCAACCAAGTACCATGCATGGAGATAACCTAGAACCCCTGCACAGATGTAGCCCATGGCAGCTCAGTGTCCAAGTGGGTTCCATAGCAATGGGAACAGGGACTGTCTCTGACATGAACTGATTGGCCTGCTCTTTGATCATCTCCCCCTGAAGGGGGAGCAGCCTTACCAGGCCACAGAGAAAGACAATGTAGCCACTCCTGATGAGACCTGACAGGCTAGGATCAGAAGGAAGGGGAGGAAGACCTCCCCTGTCAGTGGATTGGGAGAGGGGCATGGGTGGAGAAAGGGGAGGGAAGATGGAGTTGGGAGGGAAAGAGGGAGGAAGCTACAGGTGGGAAACAAAGTGAATAAACTGTAATTAATAAAAATATAAATTAAAAAAGAAAAAAGTAATGTTAGGACTGAGGAGATGGCTCGGTGGTTAAAGCGCTTACCATACAAGCATTGAGGAGCAGAGTTCAGAGCCTCCAGAACCCATAGAAAAGCAGGGCAAACATGGTAGCCTGGTGTAACCCCGGAACTGGGGAGTCAGAGACACTTTCCTAAGACCAGCAAAACTATAAGCTCTGTTTTGAGAAAGACCTTGCCTCAATACATAAAGTGGAGAGTTATAAGGAAGGCCTCGGACCTCCACACACATATACGGATGGTCAAACATACATAAAACACCACAGATACATACACAAAAATGCAGTTTTAATTGTTTCATTAAAGTAAAAACTCACCCATCGTAAAATCCCAAATATTCAAATTACCTTTCTTTGTTATATAAATACACATCACTTAATAATACAGTGCTTGGGACTAAGGAGTGAGCGAAGCACCTGATTTAGATGTTTAAATCCTAATCCCAAAGGAACTGCTACCAGGAAGCTGGGTCTTGAGGGCTTGCTTAGGTCACAAGGATGGAGATCTCACGAATGGGGCTTCTGTCCTTAGAAGAGAAGCCAAACACAGCTCCCTCTCTCCTTCCTTCGTGCAAAACCAGAACAAGAAGGCATGGCTTATGATAAAGTGGGGCTCTGGGCACCTTGGCTCTTTGACTTCCAGCTTCCACAGTTTTTGCTGTTTCTAGCTCCCCAGCTGGTGCTGTTTTATGACAGCAGCCCGGTGGACTGTGAGAGGGAGAGCGCACCCCTCACCTCTGTGTTTTCTCACCAAACAACGAAAACAAGACAGACCCACCTCCCAGGAAGGTCAGAAAAGTCATTTTCCTCTCAGTGCACACCAGGGATGCTGAACTGACAAGCGCAGAGCTTTCTCAGCTTCTCTACTGGAGGCTAGAAGCAGAGGAGAGAATCACCAAGTTTGGATCATAGGTTAATTGGCTTTTATCCCCTGTCACTAGATAAGAAAAAAGAAGGATAGGAAGAAAGAAGAAAGAGGGCAAGGAAAGAGAAACAGAGAGAGAGAGGGAGAGAGAGAGAGAGAGAGAGAGAGAGAGAGAGAGAGAGAGAGAGAGATTCTTGAGTCTAATTTCTTTCTTGTTTGCTTGTAGCTGGTCCTTGCTACTTTTGTGAGTTCTTTTTCTTGCCCTTTATCTTCCCCACCCCTGGTTTCACTCACTATCACTAGATAGGAGAGAAAGAAGGATACGGGGGGGGGGGCGGAGAGATCCTTGAATCTAATTTCTTTCTTCTTGTTTCTTCTTTGAGCACCACTATTAACAAACAGCAACCAACACCCCTGAATGACCAACAACCAACAACCTCACCTACTGGGGCTCTAGTATTTATATGCCCTCTAAAAAACTCACAGAATTCCAAATGTCACACAATCACAGAAGCTCTCTGCAGTTGACAAAACCATGCCTCTGCTAGAGCACAAGGCAAATCACAGTCATGTGGTGTGGACCGACTAAAGCAGCCCCATGTCCCCACACCTGGGATTAAAATGAAATAGTAGTCTTATGTTACTTCCGTGTTTGTGTTTATATCCTAAACATGAAAACTTTTTAGTAATTTTTATTTTTTATTTATTACAGTTTATTCACTTTGTAACCCAGCTGTAGCCCCCTCCCCTATCCCCTCCTAATCCTGCCCCTCCCTCCCTCTTCTCCTTCCCTGCCCCTCCTTCCCTTTCATCTGACCCTAGCCCAGTCCAGAATTTTCACTCTACTTCCATACAAATTAACAGAAGTTAAAAGGCAAGAACTGAGTACTCCTCAGGAATCTGCTTTGTGAATTTCTCCCTGGTATAGATGAAAGGGTACGTAAGGATTAAAAACTAATTCATACAGCACACTAAGTTTTCTATAGCAAACACGATTTTAAAAAGCGATGCTCACTTCATCCATTGTTGCCACAATTTGCTTTCTGTATCTTATGCACTAGCGAGATATTTAGGTATAGAGTAAACAAGAGACACTGGTGAGTTATGTATTCCTCTTTCATTACAGAGTAGGAGACAAACTGAAAAGCTATCGATCAGAAACCAGCATCGTGAAAAATCTTGGAAACTCTTCAGGGAACATTTGGGAAAGCAGTTTAATTACAGAGAACAATCTTGATGCTGGCAGGAAAAGCCATTTCTGACTAACCTGCTGGGGTCCTGCAGAAATATTACAGCCTTGATAAGGGAAATTCAATATGTGCCAGAGCTCGGAGATCTATGTTAGAGCCCATAGGTGTGATGTTTTTGAATTTGTACAGACTGTCCAAGGCAGAGTATAAATTCACGACTCGGACTTACATTTAAAATGAAGGAGGTATGATTACAATTCAGCACACTGATAAAACAAGCCCTCTTCCCCAAGGAAGCACGTATCCTAAGAAGAATCTAACCTACTTTAATTTGGCTTTCTGTTTGGTTCATAAACAATGTGGGCCCTACTGAACCTTCTACCGCTCCCCGTAGACATAATGTATTCATATTTTTCAAAAGGATCTAAAAAGATTCAACCTCTAATATTGCTGCTGAGCAGGAAATATTATAAGCTAGAAAGTAAAAATGTGTACAACAGTAAGGAAAGAGAGAAGAAGAGGTATCAGTGAGGAGGTGGGCTCCTTTTGCAGAAGACCTAAGGTCAGTTCCTAACATCTATATGGTGGCTTACAAGTCCAGTTCCGGGGTAGTCATCGCCCACTTCTAGCCTCCTTAAGCACCATGCATACATGTGGGATACAACATACATCTAAGCAAACAATTGATTACACATAAAATGAAAATAAATAAATTGCTTTGAAAATTAGGTATATTTTTAAAAAGAGATAATGAGAAGTCCACCGTAGGAAACTTATCAGGACAGGTGAAGAACTGGCCTGGTTGAAGTCTCCCAACTGTCTTCAGCTTAGCATATCTAGAGGAATGTTCTTCAGTCAAAGAAACATCGCACGATAAGATTAGATCTCTCATCTCAATACTCTCCACAGGCAAAGTCCTTCAGACTGACATTCAACAAACGATTGAAGTATATGCTCTAGAAACATGTAGATAAATTGTCTTCAGTATCTTTGGAGGGTTATTAAATTCTGGGAAACAAATTTTGTGTACAGCCTTTTCTTTCTGCACAAAGAGCTTACTGAATCAATGCCCATGTTTTAAAGGGCATTTAGTTACCCTCCTAATGAGGATGCGCAAGTAACATCCATAGGGCATTTTGGACACTGACTAGGAAACTGTGAAGTTGTGAGATTCTCCTCAGACACGGTGCCTTGTGCGTTTATTTTGGCATTCACCTCACTCCTTGTCAGATGCATATGGCACCCGCGTGCGGCGCTCCTCGGCTGCATATACACATCTGACTGTGCTTGCCACTAAAAAGGGACTAAAAATGCACATAAGGCTTCAAAACTTAAGATGTGACCTTTTACAGAAAACAGTACAAAGGTATCAAAGCATGTGTCAAAGGCTGGAGAGATAGCCCAGCCACTGAAGACCAGTTTACCAACTAAAATATTAAACTTATTTGTCAAGTATGTTTAAAGCGGCAATATAAGGCTTTATTATTGTAAAGCCATGATTATGTTCTTTAAAAAACAAAGACCTCCATTGCACAGTAGAAATAGGAAAGCTCAGCTCAGCATGCCTTGTTTCAACACTAGCCTCTCTTGCTTGGCCTAGTATCTAGAAGCCGTAAGCCTCAGTTCCATCTCCACGACATGCTCATTTTGTGACCTGACAGCCTACTTCACAGGGAAGCCATGATAGTTACGTGCTCTAGTCGTCATGAAAGCTTCACAAAGCAAAGAGTATGGTGAAAAGACATTACTGATATAATCAAATGCAAATAAGAATGCTGCTGTATTCTTATAAATTCTTATAACCTTTTTCTTTAAAAAAAATCTTAAATTATATTAGAAGGGCTGGAGGGATCGGGAGCACAGACTTTGCTTATAAAGGACCCAATACTTGTGTCAAGCAGCTTACAGCCACCTGTAATTCCAGCTCTAAGGGATCCAAAGCTGCCTTCTGGCCTCCATAGACACTGAATTCATATGCACAAACCCATACACACACACACATACACAGTGTATGTGTATCATGTGGACATGATAAACATGTATGTTTGTGCACACATGTGTGTGCATATGTACACTCACTGAAATGTGTATATGGGGATGAGAGATCAATACGAGGTATCGTCTTACATTACTTTCCACCTGACTTTTTGAGAAAGGGTCTCACAGAACGGAGAACTAAGCCTTTTTTGCCAGGCTGGCTCGCCAGCAAGCCCGTGCAATACGCGGAGGAGGGAGTGGGGATGCGACAGATACATGTCACCACACCCCGCAGTTTACATGAGTGCTGGGGATCCAACCTCAGGTCCTCGTGTCCGCACATCAAATGCTTTACCCATGAGCTTCTCTCCAGGTCAATATCATGTTTGTTTATCAAAAGAAAGTAGACAACAAGCCCAGAGTTTAAAGGTTCTGGATCACTTTTTTTTTAATTTTTTCATTAATTTTGCACTTTATTCACTTAAGTCTCATTTAGCTCTGTTCCCCATTTTTTAATTGGATTACTTGATTTGTTGCTTTTTAACTTGTTTAGTTCTTTATATATACTGGATATCAGCCCTCTGTCATATATAGGGTTGGTGAAGATCCTTTCCCAGTCTGTAGGCTGTCGTTTTGTTTTGATGACAGTGTCCTTTGTTTTACAGAAGCTTTTCAGTTTCATGAAGTCCCATTTATTGATTGTTGCTCTTAGAGCCTGTGCTGTTGGTGTTCTGTTCAGGAAGTTGTCTCCTGTGCCAATGAGTTCCAGGATCTTCTCCACTTTTTGTTCTAACTGGTTTAGTGTGTCTGGTTTTATGTTGAGGTCTTTGATCCACTTGGACTTTAGTTTTGTGCAGTGTGATAAACATGGACCTATTTGCATTTTTCTACATGTAGACATCCAGTTAGACCAGCACCATTTGTTGAAGATGCTGTCTTTTTTTCCATTGTATGGTTTTGGCATCTTTGTCAAAAATCAGGTGTCCATAACTGTGTGGGTTTCTTTCTGGGTCTTCTATTCGGTTCCATAGATCTGGATCACTTTTAATAGGATGAACAAGTGACAAATCCAAACTTAATACAGACCATCTGAAGAAAATAAGAAGCCCAGAACGTTAGAGCACACTGAAGGAAAAGAAAGCTAAGTCATGAGTGCGGCATAGAAGTGATCAACAAATCAAACCTCACACTGCAGTGGATGCCACATTTAGGAATTAGCCTGCTGTCTGATTAAGGCACTGCTCTTTTGAATATTGCTGAAGACATAGGAATACGAAAAGTTTTATGAATTTATCTAAATTTTTTAAATCTTTTAAAAATTTAATTTTAAGCATAGACCCCAAAGGTCTAAGAAAATCTAAGACATGGTGCAAGCAATATGAAATTTCTCGGTTGACTTCAAGATCCTGAGGAGAGAGGACACATCACATCACCAAGATCAGAAGAGAGGACTAAAACCATTTCCCGGATGAGTCTATGGGGCTACAAACGTGGGGACTCTTAAAGTCAGCATATTTGACAAATATTCATCAAGTCCATATGGCATGACCCCTGCTATACTTAAAAATACTAAAAGGTCAGTTTAACTTACCAAAGTACCTAAATCAACGGTGTAAATATTAAACTCAAAGATGCTGCAACAAGTGGTGATGAATGATGGGAAAATAAGAAAGATAGAAGGGCTTTGGAAAGCGTAACGAATGCTTCCTGGAGAAACGGATACTGAAGACTGATCCTGGAGAGCTGAAGTGATTTTGGTGAAGCGGGAAAGCAACCTCAGCTGGAGGTCCCTCAGTATCCAAGGTTTCTGCATCACAGATCCTACTAATCAAAGAATTAAAAGAATTCAAAAGAAATTCTGACAGATCTAGAAAGTTGAATTTGAATGTGATTGCTGACTTAAGGCTGATGAAATGACACACAAACACTGCATAACGGAAAGCCAACTTAAAGTGTACGGGAGGATGCACCCAGGTTATATGCAAATATGACACCATTTTACATAAAAGACTTCTAGATTAAACCACATCCCTGCCAATATTAGGAATGAGGCTGGAGGTCCTGGAGCCAAGCCACCTTAGATACTGAAAAACTACTCCATGTCACAGGCCAGTTTCTATTTCACTATCTTGGAAGGAAACCTTTATAACAAAGTGCCTTTATGTTCATTTTTCTTTTATACTTTGTGACTTTTTCCAAACTCAAATAGGTTAAAAGTCAATAAGAGGAATAATGAAGAGCTAGAATCTTACAACCTCCAGGGCTTCGGATACCAAGTAACAAATCCATTAACCTCACCTCTGTTCTCCTCTGCTTGAATACCTTTCAGAACCAAGAACTCACAATTTTATGAAGCAATTAATTCCTGATCCTGTTTCTAAGTATTTTACAAATATGAACCGGAGGTCACTGGAGTACTTTAAGTACATGGGCTAATAATTTCAGTTTTCTGTCTTTAAAAACATTGAACACTCAAGGGGAGGCATCTGCATAATGAGACTGAAGTCTCCTGACTCAAACTCTGCCACATATAAAGACTAAGATTCCCAAACTTGCAAGCAATTTAGTGACAGAACCTGATTTAGGAATAGGATCGTGTGCCTCTTAACACTGTTCCAGTACTGCTGTGTGGACTTCCCTTGGAGGAATGTGAAGAAACACTTGTTGCATGCCAGGGCAAGTACCAATGATGGGACAAAATAAAGATTCTACCCAAGTCCAGCTTGATGAAGCAACGAATGCATTGGGCGTCCAAGAGCATGGGTGATAGGTTACTCACAGGTCCATGGGTAACTCCAAAACAGCTGCATCCCTGAAAAGCCTCACCCCAACATGGACTGACAACTTCCCCTATAGCTGCATAGAAGGAGTCTTTGGCTCAGAGAGACTTTTGCCTATATACTCTAGTTCTTCCCTGAGCTGTGTGCAGCCAGATCTGAATTACATGCAGCTGGGGCGGGGGGGGCTGCAGGAGGGGGTCTGGAATGTCCAATGATGGCGTAATGACTCTGCCCACACCTTAAAGAATGCTTACAGGACAAATCTTGAGGATCTCTTGTGGGTAATTACAAATGCTCTGATTAAGGAATTAAGCTGCCCTGCTCACAGGACAGTGATCCAAAATAAACATGTTACCACCCATGTTCTCTAATCCAAACACCCTATTTGGTAGACTCTACCAAGTGATACCTGATTTGTTTCTAACCTTTAGAAAATAAAATGTTTTATAAAATCTCTTCACATAGCTTCCTTCCTCTCCTCACCCCACCCTAACTCATGTGTTATAAGTTTGCAGTTAAGCAAGGTCAAAAGCTACATTATGTAACTCTCAACATTTTAAGAGGTCACTTGTGGGAACTGACACAAAGCTTTAGCTAAATATACCATTTTCTCCACACAAGGCCTCCCATCACTTTTCCCTCTTTCATTTTAACTTCAAAGAAGTCCCTGTTACCCATGCACTTTCTTCCCATGGAAATTACGTGTGCAGCATACACGAGCCAATTCTGCAGTTTCCACTTCCACAGACGCATTTTCAAAGAAGAAACAGGGACCTTGGGTGTGTTCAAGGACACTCAAACACAAATGTCATCCACAGAGTCAAGGACATGGCCCTGCGGTGGAGTGCTTGTCTGTGGGCTACAAGGCCTTGGGTTTGATGTCCCGAGCTGCAAAAGAAATGACTTCTCCAGAGCTTGGGGTGCACAAAGCTTTGCACAGCCGCCTCATTTGCTCTCTTGTCTCTCCCCTTCCTTCCTCTCTCCTTTCCTTCCTTCTTGCCTCCTTGTGGGTTATGAGATCAACTGACACAAAGTCATTGTCTAGTTGTGAGTTTATTCATGTCATGTACAGGATTGCTGAAAATTCTTTCAGGACAGCCTCAGTGCCTAGAATCATGGCATTGGTTTGTTTAAACAACGTCAATGACAATTAATCCAAAAGCCCACGTCTGCAGAAAATTCCACTCACAGTTCTGGCAATCCATGCTGGCTTCTTTCGTGATAACTTCTTCACTATTTTAAACCAAACACAGTTTTAAAAAAATCTAGGTTTTAGTCCACTGAGTCTCCTAAACTGTACAGGATTTTTTTATATTATTTTATTTTATCAAACTGTTGAACAAACATAAAATGTTATCACAATCAAAGTAGTATCATAATACCAAAAAAAAAAAAAAAACCTCAAGGCAAACAATTTTAGATGTCCCAAACCCTGCTATACACAACACTTGCATGGCACATTAATCAAAAAATCTTTAGATGTACAGATTTTAGTATGTTTATCCTATTTTATGTTTAATATCCACTTATAAGTGAGTATATACCATGTGTGTCTTTCTGCTTATGAGATACCTCACTCAGGATGATCTTTTCTAGATCCCACCATTTGCCTGCAAATTTCATGATTTCCTTGTTTTTAATTGCTGAGTAGTATTCCATTGTGTAAATGTACTCACTTATAAGTGAGTATTAGACATATAATATAGGACAATCATACTAAAATCTGTACACCTAAAGAACCTAAGCAAAAAGGAGGACCCTGGGTAAGATGTTCAATCCTCACTCAGAAAGGCAAATGGGATAAACATCGGAAGAGGGAGAAAATAGGGAACAGGACAGGAGGGCCTCTGAAAGACTCTGCCAAGCAGGGTATCAAAGCAGATGCTGAGACTCATAGCCAAAGTTTGGGCAGAGTGCAGGAAATCTTATAAAAGAAGGGGAAGAGATAGAAAGATCTAGAGGGGACAAGAGCTCCACAAGGAGAGCAAAACCAAAAAAATCTGGGCACAGGGGTCTTTTGTGAGACTGATACTCCAACCAAAGTATTATGCATGGAGATAACCTAGAACCCCTGCTCAGATGTAGCTCATGGAAGCTCAGTCTCAAAGTAGGTTCCCTAGAAATGGGAACAGCTGCTGTCTGTGACTTGAACTCAGTGGCTGGCTCTTTGATCAACTGCCCCTGAGAGGGGAGCAGCCTTACCAGGCCACAGAGGAAGACAATGCAACCAGTCCTGAAGAGACCTGATAGGCTAGGGTCAGAGGAAAGGGGAGGAGGACCTCCGCTATCAGTGGACTTGGGGAAGGGCATGGGAGGAGGTGAGGGAGGGAGGGTAGAATTGGGAGAGGTTGAGGAAGGGGGCTACAGCTGGGATACAAAGTGAATAAACTGTAATTAATAAAAAAATGTAAAAAGAAAAATCTTAATTAACTTTTATTTACTTTTATGAATTTTTCCAGTTGCCATGAATTCTTTAATGGAAAGCAATTCTTTAATCTTTTTTTTAGTCTTCTCACTTATTTATAATTATTTTTTAGATATTTTATTAAATTTTTTAATATAGTTTGTTCTTGTCGCGTCCACCTCGACCAGCAAGGAAAGACACGGCACACGAGCTCTTCTTCAAGCAGTTTATTCAGGAATTTTGAACAATCTTCTTCTTCCTCTTCTTCTTCCTCTTCTTCTTCCTCTTCTTCTTCCTCTTCTTCTTCCTCTTCTTCTTCCTCTTCTTCCCCGAGGAGAGCCCGTCCCAGGAATAAGTACCCCTGAGCCAGCCAACTCCGGGTAGCCACGTGGGAAGTGCGCGAATAGGTACACATAAGAGAAGGTTGATCATCAGACACAGCACAGCCAAATAAGGAGTTGTTTATCACAAGAGCACTCGCCCTTGGGATGGCGGTAGGCGGAAACCGGCGCCATCTTTAAGGAGCGGCACACGCAGCTCTCTACATGTTCTGATTATAATTTTTCCTGTCCCCAATTCCTCCCAGATCCTCCCTACCTTTCTAGCCTTTATGTTCTCTCTCTCACTCTCAAAAACAAGCAAGCAAAAAAAAGCAAAACCAAAGAGAAGCATGCACATTAATGATAATCAACATAAACAAGCAAAATACTAAAAAGACAAAAACACCTTAACACAGCAAAATGAAACAACAGAAAACCACTGAGTTCATTTTGTATTGGCCAGCTGCTCCTAGGCATGGGGCCTACCCTGAAATGTGGTTAATATGCCCAGTGCAACACCAACAGAGAAAACTGATTTCTCCGTTGCCCTCAGGTGTTAGCTGCGGATAGTTTCCTGGGGAGGGATAGAAGCCCGCAGCCACTTTCCTCCCACAGCACAGGGACCTTGTCTGGCTTGAGTCTGTTCATGTCCTGTGCGTGTCGCCACAGTGTCTGTGAGTTTGAATATTCATCAGCTCTTTTCGTCTAGACAATACTGTTTCCTCTAGATCTCACATTCTGCCTCCGCCTCTACACAGAACTCTGAGCCTTAAGGGGAGGGGCTTGATGAAAATAGCTCCTGTAGGACTGAGTGCTCCGAAGTTTCTCACTCTCCACACTGTCCAGATGTGGGTCTCCCTGTCAGCTAGCATCCACTAGATGTTCCCCTGATGAGGGCTGAGTGAGATTGATCAATGGCTACAGCAATGAGACATAGAATTCATTTTTATCACTATATTCATTAGGCAGAGAGGGAGGAGGAGCAGCAGGTTTTCCTCTAGGGCTTGTGACCTATCTAATCTTGGGTTCTTGACCACCTAACAGTGTGAGGTGTGGGTTCCATCTCACGTAGAGGGCCTTAAATACAATCAGAGCATGGCTTCTCCACTCCTGGACCAGTGTATCATGTGGGCAGGTCACCACTGGAGATCATAGGGTTTATAGCTAGGAGTTATTGATGGTTACCTGACTCCTCTGGCACTGTGCCAAGTACCTTCCAGAACCAGAAACACTAATCAGTAGGAGTAAAGCTTCTAATTGGGCTTCAGCCCAAATTCTCCATGTTTAAGCTAACAATAGCCATGGCAAAAGCCTATGGTGTTTGAGGTTGCCATGGGGCCCTTTTGCCTAATGACTCAACAAGATGTAACCCATTCCTGTCACTGCAGGTTCTTTGGAGGCATATCTCATTGAAGAATTGCCCCTTATTATTTAATAACCCTATTTAAATTCCTTTCATGTATGTAGATATTTCAGGAAGCCTTTAAAGATGTAGGTTTTCCAAGGACCATGCATGGAGATAACCTAGAACCCCTGCACAGATGTGGCCCATGGCAGTTCAGTGTCCAAGTGGGTTCCATAGTAATGGGAACAGGGACTGTCTCTGACATGAACTGATTGGCCTGCTCTTTGATCACCTCCCCCTGATGGGGGAGCGGCCTTACCAAGCCATAGAGGAGACAATGCAGCCACTCCTGATGAGAGCTGATAGACTAGGATCAGAAGGAAGGAGAGGAAGACCTCCCCTATCAGTGGACTGGGGGAGGGGAATGCATGGAGAAAGGGGAAGGAATGTGGGATTAGGAGGGGAAGAGGGAGGAGTTTGTGGGGGGGGGGATACAAAGTGAATAAAGTAATTAATAAAAATTAAAATAAAAAAATGTAGGTTTTCATATAATTTTCCAAAAGACCATTAGTGTCAGTTGTCTTTCCTTACACTCTCTTTTATCTCCCAGTATACTCTTTTGTATCTTCATAGATATATACTGTATTTCCCTTTTCATGGAAGATCCTCTTCCCCCTGCTAGTCTCTTACTAGGTAGGTGTCTTAACATCTGTGACTATTCATGTTGCAGCACACATATTAAAAGCTAATATTCAAATATAAGAGAGAACACACATTATTTGCCTTTGGCATCACTCAGAGTGATTTTTTCTAGTTACATCTATTTATCTGTGTATTTCATAATTTCAGTTCTCTTAACAGCTGAGTAATATTCTATTGTGTAAATATAATACACTTTCATGATCCAGTTATCAGTTGATGAACATCTAGGCTGTTTTCCATTTCTGGCTGTTATGAACAGAACAGCAATGGACATGGATGAGCATTCATCTCCGTAGTAGGATGTAGAGCTGTTTAAATATGTGGTATAGCTGGATCTTGAGATAGATCTGTCTCCTCCTTCCTAAGGGACAGCCACACTGATTTCCACAGGGGCTGCACCAGTTTGGACCTCCACCAGCAATGAAAAGTATTTCTCTTTACCTATGTCCTTGCCAGCATGAGCTGTCATTTGTAATATTGATCTTGGCCATTCTAACTGGGGTGAGATGAAATCTCAAAATAGTTTTAATTTGCATTTCTCTGGCAGCAAAGATGTTGAACATTTCTTTAAGTGTTTCTCGGCCATTTGTGTTTCATATTCTGAGAACTCTGTGTATTTCTGTACCCCAATTTTAATTGGGTTATTTGTTTTCTTGATGTCCAGGTTTTTTTAGTTCTGCATATATTTCAGATACTAACCCTCTATCAGATCTATAATTGGTAAAGATCTTTTCCCATTCTGTGGGCTGTCGCTGTGCCTGAATGATAGTGTCCTTTGCCATACAGAAGCCTTTAGCTTCATGAGGTCTAATTTAACTGTTGGTCTTAGTACCTGTGCTTTCAGTGCCTTGTTCAGAGAGTCCTCTGTGCAAATGAGTTCAGACCTATTCTCCACTTCCTCTTCTATCAAGTTCAGGGTATCTGGTCTTATGTTGAGGTCTTTCATCCACCTGGAGTTGAATTTTGTGCAGGGTGATAAATATGGATCTATTTGCATTCTTCTACAGGCAGCCATCCAATTTGACCAGCAACATTTGTTGAAGACACTGTCTTTTCTCTGGGGTGTATTTGGCCTCTTTGTCAAAAAGTCATGTGTCCGTAGGTGTGTGAACATGTCTGGGGCTTCAGTTGAAATTGATAAACAGTCTGTTTTATGCTAGTACCGTGCTGCTTTGTTACTATAGCTTTATACCTTGAAGGCTGGGATGGTGTTAGCCTCAGTAGTTCATTTATTATTCAAGATTGTTTTAGGCATCCTGGATTTTTTTTGTGCTTCCATATGAGGCTGAAAACTGGCTTTTTTATAATTTGTATGAAAAAAATACATTAGAATTTTGATGGAGATTTCATTAAATCTGTTGATTGCTTTTGGTAGGATGGACAGTTTCCAATAATAATCCTACTGATCCATAAGTATGAGAAATCTTTCCATCAGCTAATATCTTCTTTAATTTCTTTCTTCAGTGTCTGAAAGGTTTTATTATACAAGTCTTTCCCTTGCTTGCTTAAAGCTATCGCAAGATATTTTATCTTTGTAAAACTACTGTTAAAGGTACTATTTCTCTGATTTCTTTCTGATTTCATTCTGTTTATAATTTACAGTTAGCAAGGCTACTGATATTTGTGTGTTCATCTTGTATCCTGTTACTTTGTTCAGAGTTTTGCAGCTATAGAAGTTCCCTGGCAGAGTCTCTAGAGTCTTTTATGTATGAAATCATATCATCTGCAAATAAAGATACTTTGACTTCTTCCTTTTCTGTTTGTATCCCTTTGATCTTTTTGCTCTAGCTAAGACTTTATTGAATAGGTGTGAAGAGCGTGGACATCCTTTGAGTTTCTCACCATTAGGCTGATGTTGGCTTGCCGTAAATTGCCTTTATTGTGGTGAGGTATGTCCCTTGTATCTCTAGTCTATACAGCACTTTTATAATGAAGGAATGTTGGGTGTTGTCAAATGTCTTTTCTGCATTTAATGAGATAATCGTGTGGCTTTTGTCTCTCAACTGTTTATATGGTGGATTTTGTTTATTGATTTAAATATGTTGAACCATTCTTGCATCTCCGGAATGAAGCCAACTTGATCATGGTGGATCATCTTTTTGATACTTTTTTTAATTCAGTTTGAAAGTACTTTATTGAGAATGTTTGCAACTATATCACCAAAAAAATTGGTCTGTAATTTTCTTTGTTGGGTAATTATATGGTTTAGAAAGCAGGTTAACACTGGCCTTATTTAAAAAAAATAGGGAATGTTCCTTCACTTTCTACTTTGCAGAATCATTTGAGTAGTATTGCCATTTATTCTTCTTTGAAGGTCTAATGGAATTCTGCACTGAATCCATCTGGCCTTGGGCTTCTTTATTGTGGAGGAATATTAATTCAGCAACATGGCTACTCTGATCACATCCAAAGACCTAGGTCTGCGTGATCCAGCTGGAATACAGACATGGCCTTAGAACACAGCTTTAATCCTTGTTTCCGGAATCCTTTAGTACACATCTCAAATAATGACAAACTGAGGGGCAGACAAAGAGATGAATCAGAATGATTGCACAGAATGAGTCAGAGTTAGGACACACCCAACTATCAGGAAAACAACTACTTCAGAGCAGCTCAGAGTGCAGTCAGGTAGTTGGGAGTCAGCGTGGAGTCAGTGCAGTGGACTTGAGTTTGTTCAGCAGTTCATGGCAGTTGAGTTCATGTGTTCCTACAGTTCATGAGGCATTTGAAGCCAGAGAATAAGAAGGAGCCAGAAGATTAGAACAGATTGCTGGAGTTAGTTTGAGGCCAAGCAGAGTAATTCAGTGAGAAACCAGATTGAATCCATTAGCCTAAAGAGTAGTTAGAGACAGAAAATCTGAGTTGAACCAGCCAGCCAGAAAAGTTAGTTTATAGAGCAGTAAGCCCCTGAGACAATTACATCTGGAAAATAAAAGTTACATTTGCACTTTACTTTTTGGTTAGAAGACTTTTAAATACTACTTCTATCTCACTAGGGGCTGTGGGTCTGTTTAAATTATTCATTTGTTTTTAATTTGGTAGGCAATAGGCAGATGGATGGATGGATGGATGGATGGATGGATGGATGGATGAATAGATATCAAGAAATTCACAATTTCCAGTTTGGTTGTCAAGTTTTAAAGTATATATTTATGAGTCTTTACATTTCCTTGGTATCCATTGTAATTTATCTTTTCACCTCTAATTTTGTAAATTTAGGTCTTTTCTTTCTATCCTTTAGTTAACTTGGCTAAGAGTTTTTCAATCTTGATTTTTCTCAAAGAATCAACTCCTCATTTCATGAATTCTTTGTATTGTTTTTGTTGCTGTTCTTTGTTTACTCCTATTTCATTGATTTCAGCACTGAGTTTATTTCTTGCCATCTACTATTTGCAGGTGTTATGTTTTGCTGTTTTAGAACTTTCATGTGTGCTACTAAGTTACCAGTGTGACAGCTTTCTGTTTTTTTGAGGTAGGCACCTAGTGCTATGAATTTTTCTCTTAGAAAGAGCCTTTATTGTACCCCATTGGTTTGGATATGTTCAGTTTCCAGAGTTTGTTTACTTTCTGTTGTTTCTGTTGTTGATATCAAATTGGTGGTGGTCAGATAGGATACAGGGTACTATTTTGGCTTCCTTCTCTCTCTTGCTTTATATCCAAGCAAGTGCTCAATTTGGGAGAAAGTTCCATGAGCCACTGAGAAGAAAGTGTATTCTTTTGCATTTGGGTAAAATGTTTTGTAGATGTTTGCTAGGTCCATTTGATTTATGACATTATTTAACTCCAGAATATCTCAGCTTAGTTTTTTTTTTTCATATGGCCCTGCCTATTGGCACAAATGGGAAACTGGGGTCACCCAGTATCACTGTGTGAGGGTCGATATGTAGATCTAGCAGCGCTTCTTTTACGAACTTGTGCCCTTGTGTCTGCTCTTACTGCCATACCTCCTCTGTGTCATCAAGAACTCTGAAACCATGAACTCAATTAAATGCTTTCATTTTACTTTAAAAAAAAACCTAAAGCTATTACTTACAGAACTTAAAATTTGAAAAGCAGTTTCTTCGCTGCTTAAGAAAATACTGTTATCCTTGGTACTAAAATGTTTTAATTTCACAAAAATTTTTAAACATGCTACTAAATGTTTCTCCTCCATACAATAGATGCAAGTATACGTTAACAGACCTAGCTTCAACATTAAAAGAATAAAGCTATCAAGTTATAAGTGTGTAGTCTTCTGAATTCTCACTACATGCACTCACATATAACAGCAACTGCTAAATGTAGACTCCTTCTTAGTTGATAAATCCCCAAGCCCTCTTCAATTGCAGCAACTGGAGCAGCATGAATTTAAGGTAGGTTTGTCTCTCTAATAAAACTCAAAGCAGATAGGAAACAGAAGAGATTAAGGTGCCTGTATGGCCTGAAAACAGAAAGAGCTTTCCAAATGCTTACAGTAGAATGAAAAGGATGCATCTTACAGCTGCAACATAAAAAGCAGACTGGGGAAAGGAAGAGGGTAAGGAAAAATATTTAAGGAAAGTTTATTGTACAATTATTTCCCTTTGGCTATTTGGTAAAAATAATAGTAGAGATTTAAATTTCCCTGAAACTGTTTGGATCCCATGCTGTTGTAAATCCTACCACAACAGGGCCATGAGGAGGCCAACTTGCTACATACACTCCAATAACTTGGTATAGAATAATGGCATCGCAGGGCCGCCTGTGGTTTCAGCCATCTGTACACTGTCTCATAGTGGACAAGAAGAGGCTTCTCCATCTGCCCAGAATTTGCTTATGAAAGAATGAGACTTTCTAATTTTTTAAATCCTTAAAAGTTTTCTTTCAGAAAGTATAAAATCTCTGTGTGTGCATTTGTGTGTGTAAAGTTGAGCCCCAAAATAGCTCTCACCAAACAATTTTGAGGTTTCCAAAACTCTAGAGATTCAGAACCTCTTAGGGACCACATGCTGATCATAAAGTGGCTGCTGGTCTTTGTTTGTGATTCTGTCAGAACAAAAGGTCCATTGTTACCAATTTACTTTAAGTGTGTGTGTTTAGCCAGTCGGGTTAAGGAAGAAGAAAGCATATATGAGACAAATGCTTCCATCCCTTCTTTTCCCTTCACATTCTCCTAAACCCAAAACAGCAGCAGCATCCAGCAAGGAAGGAAGCAGCATCTACATGAAGGGTTTGCAGCAAATGTGGTACCTAAAGCCTGCCAGGGACCATTACCCTGGAGGGCTTTAGAATGTTCCTAAGGAGTGTTGGAGGGCAGTCACAGTCTCACAGGCAGAAAGCACTTGGCAGGACTTTGCAGAGAGATTTACTATTGACAAAGCCTCCCTGGAGCACTGAAGGACAAGAGAGGGCTTAAGTTGCACAAAGACAGGAAACAGTATCACCTGAAGTGCTCGGGTCTCCTTTGATTTGAGTGCACATACTTGAAATACAAAGCAAGGCGCTATGAAACTTGATGTGCAATTACAATTAACTTCTAGACAATTTTCTCGTCTAAGTGGTGAGTAATGTTCAACTTGATTTGGAATTTCTGCATTGCAACACACGGCAGGGAGGAATCTTGTAAAAAAAATATATACAACATATAAGCATGGTGAGTTCTTATCGTTTTATGAACATGGAATTTCATTTCTTATTTATGATCTGTTCTTAACAGTTTGGAATTCTTCTGAGTAGAAATCTCTCATTCTTCAGTTTTGTTTAAGAAAGTCTTTTTAAATATTTTATTAATTCCTTGAGAATTTCACACAATGTATTCTAATCATATCCTCCCTAACCTCCTCCCGACGGCTTCTCCTTGATCCACTTCAATCTTCCTCCTTACCACTGAAGTTCATGTCCTCTTTAAAAAAAATAATAACTCCTTAGTTACAGTTATGCGCTCATTTACCTCTTCCCACTTCATGACAAAATATACTGGTTTTAGGCACGCAACCATGGCTGCCTTGAGCTCATAGAGTATGGTCCTGTCATGTCCAGAAGACAGGAAAATCTTCCCAAAGGCAAAAGAAAACAGGCTGCTAAACAGGCTTGTGCTTCATTTCTGATAACTTTCATATATGTTTTAGGACCTGTGATGTCAAATATGAAGCGTCCCTTTTACCTGTGACTAAACTTTCAAAAATGGGAGAGGCAGGAGACTAGCACCTGCCACTTAAGGCCACATGGCTGTTAGAGGTTGCATTAAGGAACCTGGCCACAAGTGTGAACATGAGTCCCATGAAAAGTGTGTGTGTGTGTGTGTGTGTGTGTGTGTGTGTGTTCATCTACATGTGCTCAAAAGCATAGAAAGCACATCTCTTTCTCACGGAACTCTTTACTTTTCTCATTGCAAAGCCTCTACTCTGCCTTACTGCTCTCTAAACTCTTTATTGTCTTGAGTTGCAGCAGAAAGCCCATTGGCTAACTCAGCATGGGAGGTGGTCACTGATCTCAAACAACGGCTCACATCAGTGTGTTAAAAAAAAGGAAAATACTTCAAAAAATGGAATATTGCTTGGAAATCTGCAAGAGGCATACTTGCTTTGAAATATACCCTGGAATTCTCATAACTACACAGTACCAGGCAGACAGGTACCTCTTCTGCAAGCTAAGGGTAGGGTTTCAAAATCTTAAAACATTCAGTCGTGCTCAGTGCTAAGCTCACCTGATTCAATATGATCCAACCACCTGTTCCATTATATAGCAACGTTAGAATAAGAATCTTTGCCTCCCTATGTTAGTTACATGGGAACCCAGTTACTAATTCAAATAAACACACAGAGGGAACATCAAGTTTTCATTTAAAAACTGGTTTTACAACAACTATAGATATTCCACTCATTTCTAGAGAAAGCCTATCCCCTGATCCAATGTTTTTGTAGCACTTTGTTTTTATTACAAAGTTCAAAAGTTAGCTTTCATGCTCAGCAGGCTAATAATAGACAAAGAACTGGTGAACTAAAAAGCTACCATAGTGGTGCAAGTTAAAACTCTGTAAAATCTGATATATGTATCCAAGTATGTCAAATACATGACATCCTATGGCCAATTATTGAACACCAACAAACAGGAACATTCCAAACATTATCTTTTTTAAATTTATTTATTTTTTATTAATTACAGTTTATCCGTTTTGTATCCCAGCTGTAGCCCCCTCCCAAATCACCTCCCAATTCCACCCTCCCTCTTTCATCTCCTCCCATGATCCTCCCCAAGTCCACTGATAGGGGAGGTCTTCCTCCCCTTTCATCTGACCGTAGCCCAGCAGGTATCATCAGGACTAGCTGTACTGTCTTCCTCTGTGGCCTGGTAAGGCTGATTCCACCTCAGAGGAAGGTGATCAAAGAGCCAGACACTGAGTTCATGTCAGAGACAGTTCCTGTTCCCATTACTATGGAACCCACTTGGACACTGAGCTGCCATGGGCTACATCTGTGCAGAGGTTCTAGGTTATCTCCATGAATGGTCCTTGGATGGAGTATCAGTCTCAGAAAAGACCCCTAGGCCCAGATTTTTCAATTCTGTTTTTCTCCTTGTGGAGCTCCTGTCTCATCCAAGTCTTTCTATCTTCTCCTTCTTTCATGAGATTCTGGTGCTCTGCCCAAAGTTTGGTTACAAGTCTCAGCATCTGCTTTGACACCCTGCTGGGTAGAGTCTTTTAGAGGCCCTCTGTGGTAGGCTCCTGTCCTGTTTCCTGTTTTCTCCCTCTTCCAATGTCCATCCCATTTTCCTTTCTGAGTGAGGATTGATCATATTACCCAGGGTCCTCCTCCTTGATTAGCTTCTTTAGGTGTCCAGATTTTAGTATGATTATTCTATATTATATGTCTAATATCCACTTATAAGTGAGTATATACCATGTGTGTCTTTCTGCTTCTGGGATACCTCACTCAGGATGATTTTTTCTAGATCCCACCATTTGCCTGCAAATTTCATGATTTCCTTGTTTTTAATTGCTGAGTAGTATTTCATTGTGTAAATGTACCACAATTTCTGTATTCACTCCTCAGTTGAGGGGCATCTGGGTTGTTTCCATGTGCTAGCTTTTACGAATAAAGCTGCTACAAACATAGTTGAGCAAATGTCCTTGTTGTGTACTTGAGCATATTTTGGATATATGCCTAGGAGTGGTATAGCTGGATCTTGAGGAAGCACTATTCCTAATTGTCTGAGAAAGCACCAGATTGATTTCTAAAGTGGTTGTGCAAGTTTACATTCCCACCAACAATGGAGGAGGATTCTCCTTTCTCCACATCCTCTCCAGCATGTATTGTCACTTGAGTTTTTGATATTTGCCATTCTTATGGGTGTAAGGTGAAATCTCAGGACCGTTTTGATTTGCATTTCCCTGATGACTAAGGACTTTGAGCATTTCTTTAAGTGTTTCTATGCTATCCAATAGCCCTCTATTGAGAATTCTCTGTTTAGCGCTGTACTCCATTTTTTAATTGGGTTACATGATTTATCGCTGTTTATCTTCCTGAGTTCTTTATATATACTGGATATCAGCCCTCTGTCAGATATAGGGTTGGTGAAGATCCTTTCCCAATTTGTAGGTAGTCATTTTGTTCTCATGACAATATCCTTTGCTTTACAGAAGCTTTTCAGTTTCATGAGGTCCCATTTATTCATTGTTGCTCTTAGACCCTGTGCTGTTCAGGAAGTTGTCTCCTGTGCCAATGAGTTCAAGGGTCTTCCTCACTTTTTCTTCTAACATGTTTAGTGTGTCTGGTTTTATGTTGAGGTCTTTGATCACTTGGGCTTTAGTTTTGTGAAGGGTGATAAACATGAACCTATTTGCATTTTTCTACATGTAGACATCTAGTTAGACTGGCACCATTTCAAACACCACAACTTAAGGCCAATTTTTATTCTTATAGATGTTCCTGCATCAAATTATGTCTAATTACATGTGCTTCATACCAAAATGATTATTCTATCTTGATCTTCACCGTGGGAAAAGAGTTCCTCAACAGTTCTAATTAAATTTTGTTCATTAAAAAAGGCATTATCAATTACATTTTCATCTCTGAAACAATTCTAGCACAAGAGAGATGGCTAACCAGGTCACAGCATTGGCTACACAAGGCTTACAACCTGAGCTCAATTCCAGAATTCACATTATTATAAAAGAGAGAGAGAATATATTCAGTGGTGAGCACCTGATATCCCAGCACTGCTATGATGATATAGGAGGCAGAGACAGGAGAGTGCAGAATCCTGCAGTCCTGTTAACCTGGAGCATGCTTCCTAGGGCCAAAACAATATAAAAAGAGACCCTACCTTAGTAAAATGAACCTCACAACCAATTCTCAAAAGTTGCCTTCTCACATCTGTATGTGCATCATGGAACACACGAGTACACACTCATGTAAACATACATATACAATAAATTTTTTAAAGATTTATTTATTGTGTATACAGTGTTCTGCCTGCATGTACACCTGCAGGACAGAAGGCACCAGATCTCATTATAGATGGTTGTGAGCCACCCTGTGGTGGCTGGGAATTGAACTCAGGACCTCTGGAAAAGCAGACGGTACTCTTAACCTCTGAGCCATCTCTCCTGCCCATACAATAAATTTTAAAAGAAAAAAGTTTAAAATCAAATCTAACTCTTACCCATGGACTAATGATGCTTAAAGGAATTGCTTTTGCAACTTGCCAGCAGATGAGACATTGCTCCTAGGCTACAGAACACAGAGAAACTGATAAGAAAAATGTAAGAAACTCTTAAGTTAAGAAAAAAAATGTAAGGAACATCACAGGAAGGGACCATTTATAATTATTTTCTCCTCCACATAATTTAAAACTGTGGACTCGGAGCCAAATGATGGCAGGGGACAAACCTCCTACCAAGCAGGAATTGAGATAACCAGCTCTAATATAAGCAACACCGAACTAATTATTCTCCTGAATTTCCTTCACAGAGTTAATACAAGGCAATGCCACAGTGCTGACAGCAGCAGACAGGCAAGAGGTAGAAAATGGAGATCCAGCACTTTCTTTCGACTTAGATATTGCCATGATGTGCTATTCTGTGTTGGGAAAGTACAAAGAGAGCCATACAGAACCACAGTGGAAAAACTTTTGAATGTGAATTGCAGGAAGCATTTTCAGACATCACTGCAGATTACTGTAGATGACAGAGATATATAGCAATAGGTATGATGTTTGAACGCTTACATTAACCCCATTGTCTGGCTTAATTGCCCAACCATTTACACAGATAAGATCCCTTCCTCATTTTAAAAACAAGAAAATGGAGGCTTTTCAGGTGACCTCAAGATGATAAACACTTTTGTGGAAGGATTTGTTATCCATATTAGAGTTCTGTCTATGTATAAAGCTGTCCATGTACAAACGTCTGTATATTGTATCCTGAAGTATAACCATGAATATTAATTTAACATTTAAAATAATACTACTTCAAATGTATCTTTGTAAAATAAAATTGAATATTATATATATATATATATTATTGTAGTCTTGAAAATTGCCCATAGAGAACTTTTAGGTAAGACGGAGAGCTAGAGGCTGCCTGTGTATGAGACACTGATGGACAGTGCTGGGCCAGGGTAAAATAGATAATACATCAAAGAGGACAATGGGAAAATGCATTACTTAAGGTTTTCATTGCTGTGATGAAACGCCATGACCAAAACTTCCATACACTTCCACGTCACTGTTCATCACTGAAGTTAGTCAAGTTACTCAAGCAGGGCAGAAACCTGGAGGCAGGAGCTGATGAGTGGCTGTGGAGGATGCTGCTTACTGGCTTGCTCAGTCTCCTTTCTTTTTTTAATTTTTTATTTTTTTATTAACTACAGTTTATTCACTTTGTATCCCAGCTGTAGCCCCCTCCCTCCCTCATCTCCTCCCATGCCCCTCTCCAAGTCCACTGATGTGGAGGTCCTCCTCCCCTTCCCTCTGACCCTAGCCTATCAGGTCTCATCAGGACTGTCAGCCTGCTTTCTTATAGAACCCAGAACCACCAGCCCAGGGATGCCACCACCCATAGTGGGCTGGGCCCTACCCCATCAATAACTAATTTAGCAAATGCCTTACAGGCTTGTGGACAGCCCTATCTTGTGGAGGCATTTTCTTAATTGAGGATCCTTTTTCTCATCCCTTTAGCTTGTGTCAAGTTGGCTATCCAGCACAGAGCACTTAAGAACTTCAGGGAGATGGGGAAAGGGCAGTGGATTGGAATAGGAGTAGGAGAGACAGTACAATCCCAGAAATGAAGGAAGCAGAGCCTTTGTCACACGGGCCCCCCTGTGTTGGCAAGAAAGTAGAAGTCACTTTGGTTCATGTTAACTCTTAACACAAGAGAGTAATGCTGGAGACTCAGACATGGTAAAGAGAAGCTAGCTGGGCAAGCACTTCCTACAAGTAAGGAGGAGAAATACTAGACTTAAAAAAAAAAATCAGATGCTGGTCACATAATGAAATCTGCTGTTACTCTCTAACTGTACCTAAGTTATTATTGCTTAAACCTCATCGTCTATGTGTATATAAGTGTATATAAGCGAAAACGACAGTGTCCACAGGATTTGTTACTGAGGTTTTCCTCACACACTCATCCACTTAGGGCTATTGAAACTCCCCCTGTCAAATAAAGCAGGTCTACACTATTGACTTTGCTCCCAATATTAATTTGTAGGATTTGGATGGACTGTCCACGGTGCCAGTGACTGATAAGTTCTTCCATGTTGACTACAGTTATCAAAAGAAATGAGATTTCCATATCAACCTTTAAATGCATGCCTGCATTCAAGTCTGAGAAATACTTTTAATAATGGGATGGTGGAGGCATTTTAATGCACAAAGTCTTCAATGTGTCCTCTCACTGTTACGACAATACAGCAGCACGTATCACCTTTTCCTTCAAACAAAGGGTGGTTTTGTTGTTTAATCTTCTACACATGCCTCTAGAGTAATTCTGTCATCAATTACAAATAAATTATAACACTTTCTCATTTTCAAAGAAGAACATGAATGAGTATCAACAAAATACATGTTCTTACAAACTTACAAATGGCCATATTTTGAATCCTTCCTTTTCCATGGAACATATGTTCCAAATGAAACACTCTATAAATATAATTCAAATTCTATTCTTTCATTAAAACAACAGCACAGTAACTATGCACAAAAATTCTCTCTCTTAACTTCAATGTACGTCTGATATGCTAGCCTCCCCTCATGGTCAGACCGGATGCTCTACCAACAAGTAAGCTAACAACATCTTATCTTTATTAATGAAAACGCATGTAAATCTTTTTGCGTAGTTTGGAGTTTAATCCCCTAAAATGAATTTAAGATGATAGCAAGTATTGCTACATAGATTGTGCATAATGTTATAATTTTTTCTATTATTTATAGTTCAAATAAGGCCTTTCAATACTCCTAAATATTTTACAGTATGCATAGATAGTAAAGATAGCATAATGTAGAGATAACTTTACACTATAACATAGTACAAAAACTACAGCAATAAATTATTCTACTTGGTAGCAGAATACAGGCGATTTCTTAAAACCCTAGACTCAAAAGACGGATTGCTGAGACGTCAATCCACTGTTTCCAGCTGCGTTGCTGTGGAGATTAATTGGACTTCCCTGTGCCAAAGCTGAAAACAGAAGGATACTGGAACTTCGTGGTGATTATAGGAAGACGAAGTAAGTTAAAATGTGTGACACACTCAGGCCATTTCCTTGAAAATAATACATACTAAATAAATCAAACTGAATTATTCTATCCGTCCTTTTTATTTTCCAGTTTAAGCATAATTTTTATTTTTTTTCAGAGCAGGATATTATGGTGGCAGTAAACCAAATTTTAAAATAGTGTACCATCTTACTCATTACTAATGGAGTTAATATGTTTACTCTTTGAAAGTTAATGAGTCATCACCGAGTTGAAATAAAGATTGTTTTTATCAAAGTTAATAGTTTTTGTTGTTTTTTTTTTTTTAAGAAAAGCACTTAAGTTCACTGACAGTGGTATCTGATCTGCTACAGATACAGTATATACCAAAAATGCCACTGCCTCGCTAGTAAAATAACATCTGCCTCCAACATGACTTAACTGGACCTCATCTGTCAGAGAGAAAAGGGAAGTATAGAAAGTATAAAAAGAAGTTACATTTTTCTAAATCATCTGATTTAATTGCCATCAATAAAGTCTCTGAAGCCTGATATGTGGATTGACGAGACAGACAGGGCCTTAACACTAAAGTGAACGCAATAATAATATAGAATAAAGATGACACGTGTGTGCTGCTTTACAGGTTGAAGGACGTTCCATAACTGTGGGAAATGTCAGGATAAAAAGAAAAAGGCTCAGTCATGGAGACTTTCCCTCTAATTGGAATTTCATGAAGCAATTAATTTCTTTCTGAGAGTAAGTATTCCAGGCCTTTGTGGTTTTGTTAATCGACCTGCATTTGTTCCAACACCTTTACAGATCACGAGAAGGTACCATGTCTCAAGCACAGCAACACGACAACCTCAGGAGACTGACCACAAGTACACCTCTCCCACTGTCACCTGGAAACACTGTGCATTCCTCCTCACAACATGAGCTTTATGTTTTGGGGTACACATGTTTATAGCAGCACGTCTCCATATTTAGCAATATGTTGATTTCCTCCTTCTCAGGTTGCTTACAATTGCTAATAAATTACATTCTCTATCATCAGTCCAATCGGTTAATGAGCCTCTTCTAATGTGGGTATCTGTTCTACACTTTATGAATTCTCCAAGTGTTCTGCCAATTGAATACATTTCTACTAGGTGTATGCTGAATAAGTGAATATGTTGGCATTGGTGATGTCAGAATAAACCCAGTTTGTTAACATAGAAAAACAATGGAAGGGAAGGAGGACCTCCCTTATCAGTGAACTGGGGAAGGGACATGGGAGGAGATGAGGGAGGGCGGGCAGGAGTGAGGAGGGAGGAGGCTACAGCTGGGATACAAAGTGAATAAACTATAATAAATATTTAAAAATTTTAATGATAAAAACTAAACAAAAAATGCATAAATCTAAAAATAAACAGAATAAATAAATAAAAATAAATAAATAATAAAAATAAAAAGAATAACAGAAATTAAATGTGTGTATACTGTCACTAATGTTGGAAAAAACAATATCATATGTACACTAAGAAGGATAAAATACAGGGTTTTTTTTACTGTCATGCACATACAAACAAAAAAATTAATGAACTTTTTTAAAAAGGTCAAGAAATTAAGACACTCTTCCAAATTAAAACAAAACAAAACACAATTCCATATATGATCCTAAATTGGATTCCTGACCATGAGAAATAAATGCCATCATTTTCAAGCAATTGATGAAATTCAAATCTGTATTTGTACTGTCTGGATTTTTTTTTCATCAGTTTGGCATAAGATAGGTTATCTGGGAAGAGAGAACCTCACTGAGAAAATGTCTCTACCTTATTGGCTGGTGGGTCAGCCAAAGGAGCATTTTCTCTATTGTTGATTGGTTTGGTGCTATGGGCAGGTGCTATTGGGTTATATAAGAAAGAAGGCTGTAAATGTACCACAATTTCTGTGTCCATTCCTCAGTTCACAGGCATCTGGGCTGTTTCCAGGTTCTGGCTATTATGAATAAAGCTGCTACAAACATGGCTGAGCAAATGTCCTTGTTGTGTACTTGAGCATCTTTTGGATGTATGCCTAGGAGTGGTATAGCTGGATCTTGAGGAAGCACTATTCCTAATTTTCTGAGAAAGTTCCAGATTGATTTCTAAAGTGGTTGTACAAGTTTACAGCAATGGAGGAGGGTTCCCTTTTCTCCACAACCTCTCCAGCATGCGTTGTCACTTGAGTTTTTGATCTTAGCCATTCTGATGGGTGTAAGATGAAATCTCAGGGTTGTGTTGATTTCATCTCTCTGACTGCTAACGATGTTGAGCATCTCTTTAAGTGTTTCTCTGCCATTCTATATTCCCCTACAGAGAATTCTCTGTTTAGCTCCATACCTAGCAGTGTATCAAAGCAGATACTGAGACTCATAACCAAACCTTTGGCAGAGTACAGGGAGTCATATAAAAGAAGGGGGAGTTAGTATGACCTGGAGAGGGCAGGAGCTCCACAAGGACCAAATATATCTGGGCACAGGGGTCTTTTGTGAGACTGTATCTCCACCCAAGCACCATGTATGGATATAACCTAGAACCCCTGCTCAGATGTAGCCCATGGTAGCTCAGTATCCAAGTGGGTACCCTAGTAAGGGGAACAGGAACTATTTCTGACATGAACCCAATGGCTGGCTTTTTGAACTACCCTCCCCCCAGGGAGGAGCAGCCCTTCTAGACCACAGAGGAGGACTTTGCAGCCAGTCCTGAAGATACTTTTATGATAAGCTAGGGTCAGATGAAAGGGGAGGAGGTCCTCCCCTATCAGTGAACTTGGAAAGTGGTAGAGAGAAGATGAGGGAGGGAGGGTGGGATTAGGAGGAAATGAGGGAGCGGGATACAGCTGGGATACAAAGTTAATAAACTGTAATTAATATTAAAAAATAAAAGTTTAATTAATTTTTTAAAAGAAGCCATGAGAAGCAAGCTAATAAGCAGCACTCCTCCATGGTCTATGTCCCACTCCCACCTCCAGGTTCCTGCCCTGAGTTCTTGCCCTGACTTCCCTCCATGATGAACTCTAACCCATGAGATGGAATAAACCCTTTCCTCCCCAGGTTGCTTTTGATCATGGTATTAATCCAAGAAATAGAAATTTAACTAAGTTCAGCATTTGAATATGTATTTAAATGTGAACTTTGATAATAGGAAATATGCCAACATTAATTTTTTCTTATTTAAACAACTTATTACGGATTTCATTCAAAACAACATCCTTGTTCTCAGAAAGCAAACAATCAAACACTTAAAGGCAAAACGCATGCTGTTGACAACTTACTCTCAGGACGTTCTGAGAAAGAGATAGTATGTGTTGCACAGGAAAAGTGACTAATAAATCAGGTAAAAAGTGTGTGGATAAACAAGATTTCCTTAAAACCATCTTCAAATTTTGCAGATTTTTCAATTAAAAGCTTCTCCAAAATGTATCAATCAAAGAAAAATAAAAGTAGATTCTCTACAAAATTCCTGCTCGTTCAACAGAGAAAAGGCACTTGAGCCTTTGGATGGACATGATGCCTAGTATCTTCCCAATACTTCATTTCATATTCTTTGTTCAAATATATTTTGTAAAACTATGTTGTGTTTTACGTTATTTTTAATATATTTAAGATGTTTCTTCAAATAAACTATGTATATTAAGTTTTGTCTTTGTGGTAGATATCTGGTTCGGGGATGCTTTTTTGTTTTCTGTTTTCTACCTCACCAGCTTACTCTAGGCCTTCTTCTGTAGACAGACAGAACAGTGTTCTCCATTAGCACCCTGTCCTTCCCACATTTCTGCCTTATCTTTCATTCCTTAGCATGAGCATATGACCTAACTAGCCAATGAGAACAAGTTGGATTTACATGACTCAAGCAGAGCCATTCAGAGTGCTTAGGGAAATTCATTAAAGAGAATCATCATCGGCTAATTTAATAAAAATAACAAAACAAAACAAACAAAAATACTACATTCTTGGGTATGGTAAGGATTGTAAAGAGAGATCCAGAAAAAATCTTTGCTACCTCATAGACAAAGTTATGCTGAGAACACAGCCAACTCCCAAAACGCAAGAACTATCTTGGACTATATTCCCAAGAATGGGACTTATAGTCTATACACTCTTTCATCTCAAATCAAACTCACAGTTCAGATCAGAATATCCATTTTGTTTTCTTACTACTCTCCAAACACTACAAAAGAGCTGTGTCTACACCATGTCACAACATGAGATAAAGCTTGACTGTGGGCATGAAGGATAAGGTCATTGTCCTCTGACTCACAGTCATCTTCCTGTTCTGCAGAGCCCAGAACTGGACCAAGCACACCACATTCAATAGGTACTTGCTAAGAAAGTTGAGGGAATCTCAGCTTACACACTGCTATTGTTATCAAAAATGGAAGTCTGGCTGGAGAGATGGCTCAGTAGGCAGGAATGCTTGCAGCACAGGTATAAGGACCTGAGCTGAAATCGCCAGCATCCACATGTAAAGACCGGTATGGCTGCATGTGTCTAATTCGAGTGTTATGGAGGTTAGAGAGGAAAGGTTTGCTAGAACTTGCTAGTTGTCAGCATAGCTCTATGTCCATTAAGAGACCCTGTCTCAAGGGATAAGGCAGAAATTGACAGACAATGCATCCGATGCCCTGTTCTGGCCTTCGTAATTGCGGTATACATACCCATAAGCATGCATGCCCACCTACACACTCATGCACACACACATGCATACACATATACACACTGACATACATACAAGTGCTTAGAAATAACTGATTGAAATGTGCATATGATTTTCCGTTGGACATTTATCTAAAATTCAGGCAGATCTTTCTAATGTAACTTCCAATTAGGGAATGATAAATACTATATTTTAAAAATCAGACCTCTAAAGTGATGAGTATGTGCCAAATGGCTTTTTCTGCAGTCCACTTTAATAAACATTTCAGTACTTTTTCCACCTTCACCCATTTTTTCGGACATTGTGATCGATGAGAATGTTCAAAGAAATAGACAATAATGTACCTGCTTTTAGGCACTTCATATTACCGTTAACATCATCAGCAAGCATTCATCTCCAGTTCACTTCAACAAAAGAGTTTTAAAGATAAAAAAAAAAAGTTAACAGATTTTCAATTCAATTCTCTTGTCATTACAACAAAGTAGCATTGATGATTAAATAAAAGCCACCGGACAGGAAAACTACTGCAGACTGGAAATGCATGGTTATCTTTTACTTCATTTTGAAAAGGACAGATGGTTTTGTTTGTTCAACAAACAAGAGAAATAAATTTTTAATAAAAATTAAGTTGTAAATGAAGAGAAACTCAAAGCAATTCCACTAAAATCAGGAAGAAGACACTCTTCTCCATATCTATTCAATATAGTACATTAAATCTTAGTTACAGCAATGAGACAACTGAAAGAGAACAAAAATAAACAAGATGGGAAAGAACTCAAAGTGTATTTGTTTGCAGATGATATGATAGTATATATAAGTAACCTGGAAAATTCTACCAGACACTCTGATAAACGTTTTCAGCAAAGTAGCTAGATACAAACTTAACTCACAAAAATCAGTTGCAAAAAACAAAAATACTCAGAAAGGAATCATAGAAACGTCACTCTTCACAATAACCTCAAATAATATAAAATATATTTGAGTAACTCTAATCAAGCAAGTGAAAGACTTGTAATAACAAAATGTTAAGATATAAATGAAAGAAATTGAAGTATATATCATAAGACGGAAAGCTTGCCCATGCTCATAGATTATTAGGATGAATTTAGAAAAATGGTCATCCCACCAAAATGATAGATAGATAGATAGATAGATAGATAGATAGATAGATAGATAGATAGATAGATAGACAGATTCAGTACCATTCCCATCAAAATTCCAACACAATTTTCAATTCTTCACAGATTTGAAAAGACAATTTTCAACTTCATATGGAAACACACACACACATACACACACATACACACACATACAAAAGATAGATGAAACACTCCTGAATGATAAAAGAACAATTAAAGGTATCACCATCCCAAATCACAAAATATACTAGAGAGATATAATAATAAAAGCATCATGGTATTAGCACAAAAACAGACACATTTGGTCAATGGGATCAAACTGAAGACCCAGACATAAGCCACACACCTACGTACATATGATTTTTTTAAAATTTTTTATTAATTGCACTTTATTCACTTTGTATCTCCCCTGTAGCTCCCTCCTCCCCTCCCAACCCCTCCCTTCTTTGCTCTTCTCCATGCATGCCCCTCCCCAAGTCCACTGATAGGGGAGGTCTTCTTTTCCTTCCTTCTGATCCTAGGCTATTAGGTCTCATCAAGAGTGGCTGCATTGTCTTCCTCTGTGGCCTGATAAGGCTGTTCCCCCCCTCAGGGGGAGGTGATCAAAGAGCAGGCCAATCAGTTCACGTTGGAGACCCACAGCCAGACATCATGCAGATAGTGGGAGACCCTGGGACACTCAGCTCTAAACAGGATGTCTCCATCAACTCCCTGCCCTCAGGGCTCAGGAAACCAGGTGGAAGAGAAGGCTGAAAGAGTATCCTTTGCATAGATATTATGGCTTACAGTTTAGTGTTTATGGGATTCCTGTGTATGAACAATTGGGTATCTGCATCTGTATATGTTTTTGTGTCTTTTCTTGGGTTTATTTCCTTCTATTTATTTGTTTTGTCCTATTCCAATGAGTTAGGTTTTTTTTAATCACATCAAATCATATATCACATCACATCACATCATAGCGTAGCATATCAATATCTTTAGAATATTATAACACCTCTTAGAAGCGTGTTTGTTTTCTAATGAGAGACAGAAAAGGAGTGGGTGTGGATGGGAGAGGAAATGAAGAGAAATGTGGAAGAGTCAAAGGAGGAAAAAAACCATAATCAGGCTATTTTATGTGAGAAAACACTCTGTTTCCAATACAATGCAAAAAGTTGGGAATGTGGAATGGGGCAGTAGGTATGCTGGCTGTTTTTTGGTGTCAACCTGACTTAAGCTAGAGTCATCAGAGAGGAAGGAGCCTCTGTTGAGGAAATGCCCCCATGAGAACCATGAGTAAGGCTTTTTTTCAATTAGTGATCAATGGCTTCCATCCCTGGATTGGAAGTCCTGTGCTCTATAAGAAAGCAAGCTGCCCTTCTCCCCTTCCCCCCCCCCCCCACCGAGAGAGGAGCAGCCTAGTTAGATCCCAGAAGAGGACATTGCAGCCAGCCCTGAAGAGACATGATAAGCTAGGGTCAGATGGAAGGGGGGGGAGGTCCTCCCCTATCAGTGGACTTGGAGGGGGGCAGGGAGAAGATGAGGGAAGGATGGGGAGAGTGGGAGGGAATTCGGGAGGGGGCTATGATTGGGATACAAAGTACATAACCTGTTATTAATATAAAAATAAATAAATTACTTAAAAAAAAAAGAAAGAAAAGAAAGCAAGCTGAGCCAAAGCTAGTTGATATCCATGGGAGGTCTCCACTTTTCTGAGGAAAGGGAAAGGAGGTGTGGATGGGGAAGAAGGGGAGGTGAGAGAGAGGGACTGGGAGGAGAAGAAAGAGGGGAAGCTATAATCCGGATGTAAAGTAAATAAATAACTTAATAAATGAAAAAGAAACAAACAAACAAAAGAAGAAAAAAACAAAGAAAAAAAGAAAGCAGACTGAACAAGCCCTGTGAAGCAAGCCAGCAAGCAGCACTCCTCCATGGCCTCAGCATCAGCTCCTGCCTCCAGCTTCCTGCCTGCTTGAGTTCCTGTCCTGACTTCCTTTGGTGAGGAATAGCAATGTGGGAGCATAAACCAAATAAAACCTTTCCTCCCAATGTGCTTTTTGCTCATGGTGTCTCTTGCAGCAATAGAAATCTTAACTAAGACAGTGGTTTAAAGTACTTGTTAAGGACCATGTATGGATATAACCTAGAATCCCTGCTCAGATGTAGCCCAAGGTAGCTCAGTATCCAAGTGGATTCCCTAGTAAGGGGAACAAGGACTATTTCTGACATGAACTCAGTGGCTGACTCTTTGATCTCCCCCCTCCCACAAGGGAGGAGCAGCCTTGCTAGGCCACAGAGGAGGACATTGCAGCCAGTCCTGAAGAAACCTGATAAGCTAGGATCAGATGGAAGGGGAGTAGAGCTCCCTTATCAGTGGACTTGGAAAGAGACAGAGAGGAGATGAGAGAGGGAGGGTGGGATTGGGAAGGAATGAGTGAGGGGGCTACAGCTGGGATACAAAGTGAATAAACTATAATCAATATAAAAATTAAAAATTAAAAAAAAATTAAAAAGAGTGTTTCTCATGCAATTGTGAAGACCTGAGTTTGAATTCCCAAAACTATACAAAGGCAGACAGGGCAGCAGGAATCTGTCCTTCCAGGTATTCCATGGCAGGGTGGCAGGCTGGCAAATAGGCCACTAGCCTGGTATATGCAGTGTCAAATAACAAGAGACATTGTCTCAAAGAACATGAAAGGCCAGGATCAACACCTGAGGTTGTCCGCTGGCCTCCGCACATACACACAGCACATATGTGCCACACTCACACAAGAACATGAACATATATGTCTCTCACTTTCTCTCTCTCTCACACATGCACACACACAGAGAGAGAGAGAGAGAGAGAGATGAAAAAGATTAAATAAGTTAGTTCTTTATTCTTACAAAATAGTTCTATAATGTCTCCTTTATCATTAAAGATAACTGAAGGAATCTGATTATATAAAATGTGCTAAGATTCTGAGGAACGCATATGAGGATTTGTAAAAACTTTTGTATACTTTGAGACAACCAATCTCTAAATATCATTTCTAAGACAGAAAAAGATAATCATTTTTGTGCTTACTAATACCCTTTATAGTACCTTACACAGCTCTAGAAGCAAGTATTTCTGAAATTATTCTCATCTAAACTTTAAGCTCCATGGAAGTAATCGTGTTTGATGATATTGCTCATTTTTGTTGCCCATTCTAGCCTGCTCCAAAGTCTGTGTTCAATAAATGTTAAATGAATAAATTAAAATAAATCAAGACTAACAACTTGCTCGGTTCTTTTTAAAATAATTAAGTAGCATTTTATCGAGCCCAAGTTTATTTAGTTCCAACTACTTCTTTTAAAAAGTATATATTGAACCTTAAAATACTAAAGAAGGCAACTGAAAACACTAGAAGACGAAAACACCTTTCATGCTCCTGAGCTAATCAGAATAACATTATAAAAATGGCAACTTACAGAGTCAGTGCAATACCAATCAAAATTCCAGTGCCATCCTTCACGGAAATATATTTATATTTATATATAACCAATCTTAAAATTCATATGAATCCACAAATGGCCATGAACAGCCAAAGCAATGCTGAGCAAAGGAAATAATACTGTGAGATATCACAGTCTCTAACTGCAAGTTACACTACAGAGCCACACTATAATAATTATTTTTTAAGCATGGTAGTTGCTGGCACAAAAACAGACACATTGCTCAATGGAATAAAAAAGTTGATCTGGATATAAGTCTATGCAACTATGACCACCTGATTTTTTGAGGGGGGAGTGGGGGGAAGGGGATGCCAAGAATACTCATTAGGAGAAAAAAGGCAGCATCTTCAACAGACAGGTTTTAAAAAACTGAATATCTACATAAAGAAGATGAAAGTGGATCTTTCTCACTCTACACAAAAATCACCTCCAGATGGATCAAGTACCTCAGTAGAAGACCTGTTTCAGCCTCTCGAAGACTGTGATTACAGGAATGAGCTACCATGTTCGCTCCTGTGGTTCTTCTGAATGAAAGAAAATTTATGTCTGAAGCAGAGCATGCCCACTAAGAAGCTACAGATGAAGCTTCTAGCTGTGAGATGTGGCAGTGAGAATATCCGCACCTGCAGCCTCTCTGCCCTGGTGTAAGAATTCTCACTGTGTCCTGCTCACTCTACCATGAGAAATATGCCAAAGGGCCATCATTAGCTGCTCCCAATTGAGTCTTTGCGGCCACAGGTCTCTGTCCTGATAGAGAAGGGAGACAGGTAAAGGAAGACTGTTTTTCTTGCCTTTAGTAAGATGGAAATGCCTGGCCCTTGGTACTTCAGAGTCACAACTTCCCTTTCCTCACATACCATGTACTAACTCACAGGGCAACTTCATGCCTCTTCTTTGAAGAAAGCATAGCAAACAACATAAGTTGAAGGGCCTTAGGCAGGAAACTTGTGGACATGTGTACTGTCCTGGGTCACAGAGAAACCACTGTTTCTGAAAGGGGCTGTAAGGCCAGAGATGGTAATTTGTTAAGAACTATGATATTCTTCTGCTCAGTGATGGAGGTGCTCCACACCAAACCTAAGAAAGGAAAACATAAATGTGACAGTACATGGGACATTGTTCAAAGACCAGCAAGAAGTCCCACCGGGATAGAACACAAAAAGAATGGGAGAAGCAGCAGAAAACTTGGAAACAGTCGTCTCCAGCAATAAGAGATTGCTAAGGACAACCTCTTGTTAGTAATGTGGATCTAGTATTTCTCAAAGCCCAAGAGTGAAGAGAGAAAATAAGTTTGTTGATGAGGAGGAGGAAGATAGCAAGATACAAGATGAATACAAAGAGAAAATGACATGATTTACCTGTAGGAGCTGGTGTGGCCTAAACGGCTAGCTTAGTGTGATAGCCTGGACCGTGGAATTTCCAGACACGTAAGAGAGTACAGCAGCTTAGCTGTATGCAGACAAGACTGAAAAGACTTCTTGAAGAAGCACTTCAATTTCCTTGATCACTCTATTCATCAATTAACAATAAGAGAGTAAATCTATTTATTAATACTGAAGTACCACAGAGACATTTTCCAAAAGCAAAAATCACTTTCTTTACTTGGGAAATTAAAAAAAAAATCTATGCGAAATATATTGTTTTCCACATAGGGAAATTAAAACAAAAAAAAATCCACTCTGCTGTTAAGTTTGGTTATAAAAATAGTAGGAAAAGGAAAATAAATGTTGGTCTGAAAAGCAGAGATATCAGATATTGTTTTAAAGAAATGCCCAGGGATTTTTTTAACTGACAGATGAACAGTCACCAAAGATAAGATGATGGGAATTTAATGTAATGTTTCATCTGTAGGATATATTGGTTTTATTGTTTTCCAATCTCAGTGGAGTCTGCTGAGCCTCTGTTATTTCACTGAGCTGTCAAGGCTGGAGAAAAGACCACTCTGAAACTCCCACTATGGCAAAGACAATCGCGGCAGCTCGACGTTATCTGAACCACTTGAAGCATCTTCCCTTATCTTATAGAGACTGTGTCAGGACCAAGATAACCAGGAAGAACAGTTGGATCCATTTGAAAATTTGCTTTTAAGCACTTGTTTGTTCTCTTAAATTATCAGCATTGTCTAAAACTTGTTTTTTCAAGACAACTTGCGAATGAAAAGAAGCAGACTCGGAAATGCAGATTTATTGTACTTAGTAGAATCTTTTAGTTTTAAGATATTTGAGATAAAATAATAGTAGCTGATATTTGCAAATTAGCTGAAGAAGCCAGAAGCTTATTAATAAGCTTAATAATAGTAATAATTTTAGTGGTTAGCAAGGTTAAAAGGAAAAGACAATCATTTCCTTCAGCAATTCATTTGACTTAGTGGCTGAAATTTAAAGAAGTGAGAAATCCTTTTCAAAGAAAGAAACTTCTTTTACAAAATGAAAAGTTGATTTCAGAAGCTGAAGGCTACGTGGTTTTCTTGTTTTTAAACTGATAATAAATTCCTTTGTAATTTAATCAACACATGCGGAAACTGTCACTGTGCGGGTAATGAGGAAGGGAGAGCAAATGAGGCGCCTGACGGAGTTTTGTTTTGTGATTTGGGTATTAAAAAAGAAATCCAAAAGAGAAGAAAAGGCAAGCCAAGGAGTTCTGGAGTAAGTGGTGGGTTCAAAGCATCGTCCATGTGATTCTATGAATAAGGGTCTGGTAACAAAGGGGAGAAAAGAGAGGGAGAGCATTGAGAATCCAGAAAGAAGGGATACATCCGCTAAAAAGCATCAGGAAATGACAGAAAAAAGCAGAAAACAGTCCACGGTTCCAAAGTAGGATGGCGAGAACAGAACCCTCCAGTAAGAGAGCCAGGCCACCCTAGAGACAAGAAACTGGCACAGGAGAAACCCCCAGCTCCTACAGCCTTACATGCAGTGCAGAGGCTGGTGTGAAATGACTGCCAAGGGCAGGCCAGCACGGGAGGACACATTTATTTACACTGCTGCCCATGTCTCAGAGGCCCATTGTTTGAGACTGAGCAAACCTAAGGCAGGTCAAGGAGCCTGAGGGTGCCCTGCTGCAGTGCCTGGTGGGGGCCAGCTGGTGGAGGCAGTCATGAACAAGGGACAAGTCTGATGCAGATCAGCCAAGCAGTTTAAGCAGGGAGCTGGAGCTGTGCAAGCCCTGAGAGTTACTGGCCTCGCTCTCCGTGGAAGGAGCCAGCTCCGCTGCCTGTGGATTAGTCTGACAGCTCTCAGCCAGACGCCTACGGTTGCTCAATGCGCCTCCAACACCATCTCCTTGTTACATGGGGCTTGCTACTCCTAGGCTGAGAAGTCTACGCCCTGGAGCAGCCTGTATCCCGATTTCCAGACTCCCTTCACTCCCAGCTTTACAGCTGGGCGATAATCCCAGTGTCCAGATCATCAAGCAGAAAACTGGGTTCCCTCACTTCTACCCATCCAGTTCCCTCACTTCTTCCCATGCTGAGGAAGAAACACAAACACAAGACTTCAGGAAAAAACTATCAGTGTATCAGTGACTCAATAGACGAGCAAGCCCGAAAAATGAAGGAGTATACCTTTCTAAAATTACCCTAATGTAAATGCTCTTAGCTTCTCAATTAAAAACTGCAGACTAGATGAGCATATTTTAAAAAAAAAAAAGGATCCAACTGTTTCTTTGTCTACAAAACAAGGTTTGGCTCCCATTTAGGATGGAGCCTTAGGCCCCTTGAATCACATTTGCAGCTTTTGTTTATTGCTTTTTCATAGGAACATAAAATTACTCAGATCCTTTGCTTTCCCAAGTTGCAAGCTTAGCTGTGTGGAGTTATTTGTTGATTTTTTGGTCTATGTGCTCTTCTATTGATGAGATATGATCTTATATTGATGAGAGTTAGATATTGAAGGCATCTACTGTTATTCTGTTGGGTCTATGTGCCCTTTTATGACCAGTGGTTTGTGAAATTTAGTAAAGATATAGTATATTTTGAGACAGGGTATCATTTAACCCAGGCTGTTCTTCAACTTGCAAATGTAGTTGAGAATAACCTTAAGCTTCTGATACTCCTGCTTCTCCTCTCCAAGTTCTGGGATTGCAGACCTGGAAACCTCATGTCCAGTTACACACTGATGGGGTTGAAGCCCAAGGCTCTGTGCATGTTAGCCAGAAACTCTTCCAACTGAACCACAACCCCTGCCTATTGCATCTTTTGACCCACTGTTTCCTCTATTAGCACGAAGTGACTGTCTTCAGAAGGTTACAATTAAGAAGCGTCCTGAGTCTCAAAAGAGACACTAGACTTCAGATTTTTAAAGTCTTAAGACTAAGAGACTGTGGGGACTTTTAAAGTTGGACTAAATGCATGCTAAATTATGATGTGGCCATAAGACTAGGAAAGCCAGGGAAGAAATGTGGTGATTTGAATGAGCTGTCCCCCATATTCTCAAGCGTTTGAATACTTGGTCCCTAGTTGGTGATGCTGTTAAGGGAGCCTAGGGGGGTGCAGTCATGCTGGAAGACAACTTTGAAGTTTCAAAGCTACATACCATTCTCAGTGTGCTCTCTGCTTCCTGTTTGTGGTTTGAAATATGAGACCTCAGCTCTCAGATTCCTGCACCAACTACCACAATGCCTGTGTTCTGCTATTATGGGCCCTAAGTAAACCCTTCCTTCTATTAAAAAGAAAATCAACAAATTTCAGAGTTAAAGCAGTCCATGGATCATAGGAATTCAACAAACAACTATAGATTATTCCATGAATCTGTTGTGAATACTCATTCTTTTCAACAGCCTCTGGAAGCCTCTAAGATAAATTGCACTTTTGTCCATAAATCAAGTGTTAACAACCACAAAAAAATGAAATATTTCTTGAGTCTTAACACATCATAGGGATATAAAACTATAAATCAATATAAACAGAAACCATACAAACACCAAACACCAGGATAAAACAATATATGTTTCAGTCAATAGAAACAAAAACTATACAAACACCAAAATGAAACAATATATATTTGAATGAGACCTAGAGAGGATTTCTAAATTTTGAATTTCTATAATCAAAAGTGAAGGCACAACTTTCCAGAGTCTTTGCAGTATAGCAAAGTCAAGGAAGTTATATCTATAAGGGCATTCATTAGAGAAATATCACAACTATTATAAAGATTCACTTGAATGTCTTAGGAAAATAAGAAAAAGCCAAACTCAAAATTAGTACATGGAGAGAATCAGCTACTGGGGAAGGAATTAATGACATAAAACTAAAAGAAAAACACAAAGTATCTATAAAATAGAGTAAATTTTTTAAAAGATAAAAAAGATTGACAAAATCTTAGATAGATTAAATGAGCAGGCAAGAGAGAAAGCGGAAAGACCCAAATTAGTAAACATAGAGTTGGAAGCCAAAGTATCAGTAGCAAATATTTTTAAATTTATAGTCAAAAAATGGAAAAACCAGAAGAAATAAACAAATTTCTAATCACATATGAAATACTAAAAACAAACCAAGAAAATAGAGAGCCTAAATTTAAAAATCAGTAACCTAAATTGAAACAGTGTCAGTAATAAAAAGTTTCTCAACAAGAAAAAGTGCAGGACCCAGACAGAGGATGGACTCTACTTGACCTTTAAAGAGCTAACACCTTAGACTAGTCACAAGCTAGAAATGCAAGGAGTGATTCCAAACTCACTCTTTAAAGCTACTATTCCCCTTACACCAAAACCAGATAAAGACATCATTAAAATAGGAACTATAAACCTATTACTTTGATGAACATACATATAGAAATCCTTCGAGAACTATTTGCAAATTGAATTAAAGAATACTTTATAAAGATCATGTACCATAATTAAACTGGTTTCATTCTAAGGATACAAGAATAATTCAAATACAGAAACCAATAAATATACTACACCAATAGATTCAAGGTAAAAAAATAATAATAATCAAATGACCATCTAAACAAATGCAGAAAAGAGACTTTGACATAAACTTAATATCCCTTCTTGACAAAAGCCCTTAAAAAAAAAAACTAAGAGGTTAAGGATGGTTGCTCAACAAAATTAAAACTATCTCAATAAGCCTTGGTACAGTCAGCATGATAATGAATGGAAAATTTTTTAATTCCCTCTATAGTCAATAATGAAGACAAGGGTATTGATCTTTCCAATCTGATTCAGTACAGTACCTAAATTTAAAAAAGAAAAAGCCAGAGAAATAAGCCAAGACACATAAGCGAAAGGGATACAAACAGAAAACGACACATGAAATTATCCTTATTTGCAGATTATATGACATTATACTTTAAGGACCCTAAAGACAGGACCAGAAAACTCTCATACATGATAAACCATAACAGCAAAGTAGCAGTTTATATCAACATAGAAATATCAGTAAATTTTCTATAAATAAATAAACTTGCTGGAAAAGAAATTTGTAAATAGTTCCATCTACAATGGCCTAAAACATACCCAGAAATACACTCACAGAAAGTGAAATTCCTCTACAACAAAAAATATAAAACACTGGGGAAAGCCAGCATGTGTCAGACCCTGCCTTCAACACCCAGTACCCTCCTCCACAGAAAGGCCCTAAGACACCAAATAAATGGAGAAAGACACTAAAAGATAGACAGGCTTTCCACATGTGTGCAGTCATATCATAGACTATAAATTGCCTGATTATCAGCAGTGATCCACAGATTCATTAAAAATTTAATTACATCTTCACAGAAACATAGAAAGCAATTCAAAGCTTCATGTGGGTGAACGACCAGAACAATCCTGAGCAAAGCGAACGGCGCCGGAGGCATCACAGCCTGTCTTCAAATTATACTACTAAGCTACAGTAAGAAAAACAGCATGGCACTGCCCCCAAAACAGACATGCAGACCGATGAAATAGAAGAGAGGCCAGAAAAACTGATAGTTTTAACCATCTGATTCTTTTTTCTTGTTTTGCATGTGTAGATGGGGATTCATTCACGTGTATGCATTTTGACATATGTGTGGGTGCACATGTGTGCAGGTGACTATGTTCATGTGTGCTTGTGTGTAAGGGTCCAAGTGTCTCTTCTAAGATCACTCTCTACATTGTATATTGAGGCAGAGTCCCTCAGTTGAGCTCAAGGCTCGTTAATGCAGCTAATCTAGCTTGCTAGCTTATTTCTAAGGATGCTGTCCCCACCTCCAGAGCTCTTGGATTATAGGCAAAGTCATTGCACCCACCCAGCTCTTAACCATCCCAAGATTCCCATTCTTGCTCTGGATTCTGTCATCACTAGATAATCAATTTGATTTTAAATTTGAGTATTCATCTCTCACTTAACTTAGTGTCAGACAAGTTATCATCTATCATAAATAAGTAAACAGAAATGAGGTGGCTGCATTCATAGGGTTTGAGAAAATCACCACATTTCACTAACAGTCAGAGCAAAATTCTGTTCTCCCCAACTTCTATCAGCACTCAGCATCTTTTGAAAAATGGCTTAAGCATTCCACTAGTTTTGCTTTCATAAAATCAAAACTAAATAAGGGCTGGGAATGTATCTCAGTTACCTACCATATGTGAGGAACTATGCTCAAATCCGAGTACCAAAAAAAGAAATCTGAACAAAGTAGCAGTGTGTAAATAAGGTCTGAGTG
Source organism: Pachyuromys duprasi (assembly GCA_028658305.1). NCBI lineage: Eukaryota > Metazoa > Chordata > Mammalia > Rodentia > Muridae > Pachyuromys > Pachyuromys duprasi. Next base: position 38,278,955 of record CM053756.1, on the reverse strand, counting down.
GAAAGATCTGCTCTACATGGTCACTCTCTGAGATGTCCTCTGAGTCAAAGCCTCGAGGAGGCTTCTACTCCTAAGAAAATGTCCTTGAGACACAAGTCAGAGCACACTGAAGAGAGCAAGACTGTGACAACATAGCTCACATGTCAAATCTTCAGACAGCATCCATGCTACCTTAAAATAAAATCACAAGATTTCAGCTTTTCCTCTTTATCAACATTTATAAACTCTTCTGAGAAAGTTCACCACCTTCAAGAGATTCTTTTCCATCCATGATTTTCACATTAGTTCATCTTTTCTTATATATGTGTAACATTATTTTTAAATATGGATCAAGTGGCAGGTTCCTAAGAGGAAAGACCAACAGATCAAAAGACAGGAAAGTTGGGCTCAGGAGGTCCTGCACAAACTAGGTCTTGTGCCAAGCAAGTTTGTTAAGAAGTACAGCATCTTTACACAGTGTTCCTGAAAGGAAAATGGGACAGTGTCAGAAAAAAATAATCATTCAATAGGATGAAGTCAGCAGGAAGCTAATCAAGAAATGTTGCACAAAGGAATCACAGGATATCTCTAGTGCCCATTGGTCTTGGAGCTGATAACCATATCCCTTCAAGGGGAAAAAAGTGAATTTCTCAGGATCCAGAAAACTGCAGCTCCCACAAAGCTCTGGCCCTAGGCCATTATTGGCCTTGACAAGAATATTCCACATTTTAGACAAGGAACTAAGTTCCTTCTCCATGCATTAGAGCCTCAGGAAAAGTCTCAGTTTGGCCTGGCCCTCAATATCCAAAATATTAATAGTCACTATTAATGTAAGTTCTCTTTACTGAAATGACCAGAACAACAATTTAAGTGAAGACAGAAGTGGGCAGTGGGGAACGGGGAAAAGAACTGACTCCATGTAACTCCAGCCTTCCCCTGTTTACAGCTCTTTTCTAGAGTATGGGTGGAAATGATTCTGTTCTTTAAGAACAACTCAACTTATAGAAAATAACCCTAAGTGGAAAACAGCATAAGTTAACCCTAGCATGGGAGCCAGTGGAGGGTGGACAGGGTTCCGAAATCTGTTGTTTCAAGATCTACCCTTCATCTGCCTGGATCCACAACCAAGAACTTAGTCTACACTTGAAAAAAAGGGCATAAAGGAAGCCAGAGACAATTTACAAGTGTATTACATCCAAATGAGAATCTGAAATTGAAGCATAATATATATATAAACAGGGTTCAGAGGGTTAAAGATATCATAAATATATCATAAATAAAGATATCTGCATAATAGTCAGGGCACTTGAGTAACTCTGAAAATGACAAATTGCAACCTATGTAAAAATGAGGTTGGTCATCATGTGAGTCTGTCTGCCTTTGTAATTCTGTGGTGATTTGACATTTTTCTACTAATACACAATGAAGAGATAACATTTATATTGTTTAAAAGAAAGAGAAACAGGGCTGGCTACAGACTGGGAAAGTATCTTCACCAACCCTATATATGATAGAATATCCAGAATATCTAAAGAACTCGAGAAGTTAAAAAGCAACAAATCAAGTAATACAATTTAAAAATTGGGTACAGAACTAAACAGACAGTTCTCAGTAGAGGACTATTGAATGGCAGAGAAACACTTAAAGAAATAGTCAATGTCCTTAGCCACCAGGGAGATGAAAATCAAAATGACACTGAGATTTCACCTTACACCCATAAGAATGGCAAATATCAAAAACTCAATTGACAATACATGCTGGATAGGATGTGGAGAAAGGAGAACCCTTCTCCATTGCTAGTGGGAATGTAAACTTGTACAACCACTTTGGAAAACAATCTGGCGCTTTCTCAGACAATTAGGAGTAGTGATTCCTCAAGACCCAGCTATACCACTCCTAGGCATACATCCAAAATATGCTCAAGTATACAACAAGGACATTTGCTCAACCATGTTCATAGCAGCTTTATTCATAAACCCAGATGTCCCTCAGTTGAGGACATCTCAGTTGAGGAATGGATGTAGAAATTGTGGTACACAAAGGTCGGAGGATCCAAGATGGCAGCCCCAAGAGGACACTGTGTCTGAGGAGTAGGACAGCAGTGTCCACACAGCGACCAGGAGACTGAACTCTGGGACCTAAAACAACAGCATTTGTGATCACCAGGTGAGAGGAAATCCTACAGTGAAGAAAGCAAATGGGATGGTGCTCAGGTCACCCAGTCAATCCCTGGAAAAGGTCCAGGTGCCTGGCAGGTGTGCATTTGCTGGCCTAGATCTGAGCACACAATATCCCGCAGCACCCCCAGCCACCATCCCAGACCGGGATGCACAGCCTCTGACTCAGAGTGAGGCACCAAGCCTCCGGACCAGAGTGGAGCCCTTAGTTGCTGGCCCTGATCAGAGAGCGGAGCCTCCAGACCAGAGCAGTTCCCCCAACCACCATCTCAGACCCGGACACACAGCCTCTGGCCTAGAGTGAGGTGCCAGGCCTCTGGACCGGAGCGGTGACCAGCCCGCAGTGCTCACAGCTTCTAGCACAGAGCACAGGGCCGGGCACACAGAGCCCACAACAGAACACGTGTCCTGCCCATAGCATCAGCCACAGACCTCAGAGTCCAGCCTGCTGAGCCCGCCACAGGTTGAAGACCACTGGGTATTCAGGAAAAATGTGCAGGCGCTTTGTGCCCGAAATCTGCACTTGCTGACCACGCTAGCATCCATATCCCCTCTCGTGCTTGCTCCCAACTCCTATATCCCAAGAATCTTCACTCTCTAGCACTCCCCTTCAAGACACACTTCCGAGCACACACACACACACACACACACACACACTTACTCCTCCCCCCACATACACACAACAAAGATTCTGCACCAGTGACTTTACCTCGCACAGGTACAACTAAAGCAACAGCACACACTCTCAAACCACTAGACTTCCCTGATCTTCCTAAGGAATACTCCAGACACCAGAGAAAGACGGTTCCAGTCTGAAATTCAGACTCAAGGAACAAACAGCTCCTTGATTATATATAAACAAAAGACCAAAGATCGATGTAAGAACTCACACAACAAAAATCAGGACACCATGGCACCACCACCATTTTGGAAACACCCAAAATCAATGTATATTTTAATTCAGCAGAGACACAGGAAAATGATGTAAAAGCTATGCTTATGCAGTTATTAGAGGATCAAAAAGAGGAAATGAACAGAGCTCTCAAAGAAATACAGAAGAATATAATTGCCCACGTAGAGGAACAATTAGAGACATATACAGAGGAAACAAACAAAAAAATAGGTGCCACATTCGATCAGATGAAGGAAATGGTGCAAAGCATGAAAACAGAATTAGAATCTACAAAGAAAATACAAACAGAGAAAAACCTGGAACTGGACAACTTAGAGAAAAGATCAGGAAACACAAAGGTAAGCATCACCAATAGAATACAAGAGATGGAAGAGAGAATCTCAAGAGCTGAAGATACACTTGCTGAAATGGATTCCTCACTCAAAAAAAAAAGTAAAATTGGAAAAGTCCCAAACATAAAACATCCAAGTAATCCAGGATGCCATGAAAAGACAAACCTAAGAATAATAGGAATAGATGAAAAAGAAGACTCCAGGCTCCAAGGACCAGAAAATATTTTCAAGAAAATCATAGAAGAAAAATTTCCCAACTTAAAGAAAGAGATGTCCATAACATACAAGAAACCTACAGACCACCAAATAGACTAGACCAGAAAAGAAATACCTCTCGTCATATCATTGTCAAAACACTAAGCCTACAAAACAAAGAAAAAATATTAAAGGCAACAAGGGAAAAAGGTCAAGTAACATATGAAGGTAGACCGATCAGACTCACACCAGACTTCTCATCAGAAACTATGAAAGCCAGGAAGGCCTGGGCAGAGGTCATGCAGTCTTTAAGGGAACACAGATGCCAACCAAGACTATTTTCAATCAACACAGATGGGAAAACAAAATACTCCATGATAAAACTAAATTCGAGCACAGCAACCCAGCCCTACAGAAGATATTAGAAGGAAAACTCCAATCCAATGAAAACAACTACACCAAAGAAAATATAGGATACAGATAATTGCCCAACAGTAAAGAAAAAAAGCGAAAATACTCAATGAATCATATAGAAAGACCACCAACTCCACAATAAAAGGAACTAGCATTCATTGGTCACTATTATCTATCAACATCAATGGACTCAACTCTCCAATAAAAACGACACAGACTAACAGAATGGTTGTGGAAACAGGATCCAACATGCTGCTGCATTCAAGAAACACACTTATGCAACAAAGATAAATACTACCTCAGAGTAAAGGGCTGGAAAAATGTTTTTTAAGCAAATGGATACAGAAAACAAGATATCAGTATCTAATAAAATAGACTTTCAATCAAAATTAATCAAGAAAGATGAGGAGGGGCACTTCCTTCTCATCGAAGGAAAACTCCAACAGGAGGACATAACAATTTTGAACATCTATGCCCCAAATAGGAGACCACCTATATTTGTAAATAAAATATTATTAAAGATGAAATCACACATTGATCACAACACCGTAATAGTGGGAGACTTCAACACTCACTCTTTACCAACGGACAGATCATCTGGTCAGAAGCAAAACAGAGAAACAAGGGCACTCACAGACACCCTAAGTCAAATGGACCTAATAGATGTCTACAGAACTTTTCACCCTAGATCAAAAGAGTATACCTTCTTTTCAGCACCTCATGGAACCTTCTCCAAAATAGACCATATAGTTGGTCACAAAGCAAGCCTCAGCAGATACAAGAAGATTGAAATAATCCCTTGTATCCTATCTGACAATCATAGTCTAAAGCTGGACCTCAACAACAACAGAAACAGCAAATACATGGAAACTGAATAACTTGCTCCTCAATGACAGCTTGGTTAGGGAAGAAATAAAGAAAGAAATTAAAGACTTCCTAGAATTCAATGAAAATGAAAGCACAACATACCCAAACCTATGGGACACAATGAAGGCAGTGCTAAGAGGAAAGTTCCTAGCACTAAGTGTCTTCAAAAAGAAATTCGAAACATCTCATACAAGCAACTTAATGCGCCAACTGAAAGCCCCTAGAAAAAAAAGAAGCAGCTACACCCAAGAGGAGCAGACGGCTGGAAATAATCAAACTCAGGGCTGAAATCAATCATTTAGAAACAAATAAAACTATTCAAAGAATCAATGAAACCAAGACCTGGTTCTTTGAGAAAATCAACAAGATAGGCAAACCCTTAGCCAAACTAACAAAAAGGCAGACAGAAACTATCCAAATCAGCAAAATCAGAAATGAAAGGGACATAACTACATACAATGAGGAAATCCAAACAATCATTAGGTCTTACTACAAAAGCCTATATGCCATGAAATTTGAAAAT
>CM053756.1:38207509-38273455 GCA_028658305.1 Pachyuromys duprasi | reverse complement strand
GCAAATCCATCAATGTGATCCACCATATAAACAAACTGAAGGAGAAAAACCACATGATCATCTCCTTAGATGCTGAAAAGGCATTTGACAAAATCCAACATCCATTCATGTTTAAAGTCTTGGAGAGATCAGGGATACAAGGCACACACCTGAACATAGTAAAGGCAATACACAGCAAGCCTATAGGCAACATCACATTAAATGGAGAGAAACTTAAATCAATCCCACTGAAATCAGGGACAAGGCAAGGCTGCCCATTGTCTCCATATTTCTTAAACATAGTACTTGAAGTCCTAGCTAGAACAAACAGACAACTAAAGGAGATCAAAGGAATACAAATTGGAAAAGGAAGAAGTCAAAGTATCACTATTTGCAGATGTTATGATAATATACATGAGTGACCCCAAAAATTCAACCAGAGAACTCTTTTAACTGATAAACACCTTCAGCAAAATGGCTGGATACAAAATCAACTCAAAAAAATCAGAAGCCCTCCTGTATACCAAAGACAAAGGGCCGAGAAAGAAATTAGGGAAACAACACCCTTCACAATAGCCACTAATAACATAAAGTACCTTGGGGTGACTCTAACCAAGCAAGTGAAAGACCTGTTTGAGAAAAACTTCAAATCTCTGAAGAAAGAAATTAAAGAAGATATCAGAAGATGAAAAGAGCTCCCGTGCTCATGGATAGGTAAGATTAACATAGTGAAACTGGCCATTCTGCCAAAAGAAAATTACAGATTCAATGCAATTCCCATTAAAATACCAACACAATTCTTTGACCTTGAAAGAAAAATTCTCAACTTCATATGGAGAAACAAAAAACCCAGAATCTCCAAAACAATCCTCTACAACAACAGATCATCTGGAGGTATCTCCATCCCTGACCTCAAGCTGTACTACAGAACAATAGTAATAAAAACTGCATGGTATTGGCATAGAAACAGAATAGTGGATCAATGGAACCGAATAAAAGACCCAGAAATAAACCCACACACGTATGGAAATTTAATTTTTGATAAAGAAGCCAAAACCATTCAATGGAAAAAAGACAGCACCTTCAACAAATGGTGCTGGTCCAACTGGATATCTGTATGCAGAAAAATGAAAATAGATCCATATTTATCACCCTGCACAAATCTAAAGTCCAAGTGGATCAAAAACCTCAACATAAAAGCAGACACACTAAACCAGTTAGAAGAAAAAGTGGGGAATACCCTAGAACTCATTGGAGACTACTTCCTGAAGAGAACACCAACAGCACAGGCTCTAAAATCAACAATCAATAAAGGGGACCTCATGAAACTGAAAATCTTCTGTAAAGCAAAACAAAACGACAGCCTACAGACTGGGAAAGGATCTTTACCAATCCATCTGACATAGGGCTAATATCCAGTATATATAAGAACTCAAGAAGTTAAAAAGCAAGAAATCAAGTAATCCAATTTAAAAAATGGGGTATGGAGCTAAACAGAGAACTCTCAGTAGAGGATTGTAGAATGGCAGAAAAACACTTAAAGAAATGTTCAATATCCTTAGCCATCAGGGAGATGCAAATCAAAACGACCCTGAGATTTCACCTTACACCCATCAGAATGGCTAAGATCGAAAACTCATGTGACAACACATGCTTGAGAGGTTGTAGAGAAAGAGGAACCCTCCTCCATTGCTGGTGGGAATGCAAACTTGTACAAGCACTCTGGAAATCAATTTGGCGCTTTCTTAGACAATTAAGAATAGTGATTCCTCAAGATCCAGCTATACCACTCCTAGGCATATATCCAAAAGATGCTCAAGTACACAAGGACATTTGCTCAACCATGTTTGTAGCAATTTTATTCATAAAAGCCAGAACCTGGAAACAACCCAGATGTCCCTCATTTGAGGAATGGATACAGAAATTATGGTACTTTTGCACAATAGAATACTACTCAGCAATTAAAAAGGAGGAAATCATGAAATTTGCAGGCAAATGGTGGGACCAGGAAACAATCATCCTAAGTGAGGTATCCCAAAAGCAGAAAGAAACATATGGTATATACTCACTTATATAGACCTATAAGATAGGATAAACATACTGAAATCTATACACCTAAAGAAGATAAACAAGAAAGAGGACCTGGGGTAAGATGATCAATCCTTACTTAGAAAGACAAATGTGATGGACATTGAATGTAGGAAAAAACAAGCAACAGGACAGGAGCCTACCACAGAAGGCCTCTGAAAGACTCTACCTAGCAGTGTATCAAAGTAGATATTAAGACCCATAACCAAACCTTCAGCAGAGTGCAGGAAATCATATGAAAGAAGGGGAGTCAGTAAGACCTGGAGAGGACAGGAGCTCCACAAAGACCAAATAGATCAGGGTACAGGGTTCTTTTATGAGACTGTTTCTCCAACCAAGGACCATGTATGGATATAACCTAGAACCCCTGCTCAGATATAGCCCATGGTAGCTCAGTATCCAACTGTGTAAGGGGAACAGGGACTATTTCTGACATGAACTCAATGGCTGGCTCTTTGGCCCTCCCCCCCCCCGAGGGAGGAGCAGCCTTGCTAGACCACAGAAGAGGACATTGCAGCCAGCTCTGAAGAGTCAAAGCAGATGCTGAGACTCATAACCAAACTTTGGGCAGAGTGCCAGGAATCTTACGAAAGAAGGGGGAGATAGAAAGACCTGGAGAGGACAAGAGCTCCACAAAGAGAGCAACAGAACCAAGAAATCTGGGCACAGGGTCTTTTCTGAGTCTGATACTACAACCATGGACCATGCCTGGATATAACCTAGAATCCCTGCACAGATGTAGCCCATGGCAGCTCAGTCTCCAAGTGGGTTCCCTAGTAATAGGAATAGGGACTGTCTCTGACATGAACTCAGTGGCTGGCTCTTTGATCACCTCCCCCTCATGGGGGAGCAGCCTTACCAGGCCACAGAGGAAGATAATGCAGCTGGTCCTGATGAGACCTGATAGGCTAGGATCAGATGAAAGGGGAGGAGGACCTCCCCTATCAGTGGACTTGGGGAGGGGCATGGGAGGAGATGAGGCAGGGATGGCGGGATTGGTAGGGAATTAGGGAAGGGGCTACAGCTGGGATACAAAGTGAATAAACTGTAATATATAAATAATTTTTTTAAATAAAATTAAATTTAAATGTAAACAAAGAAGATAAAGAAATAGGGCTGGCAAGGTGGTTCAGCAAGAAAAGGCTTTTGCTGCCATGTCTGACCTCCTGAGTTGAATACCACAGAACCCATATGGTGAAAAGAGAAAACGGCTCTCACAAGTTGTCCTCTGATCTCCACAAAAGCTCTGTGACATGTGCCCCCTCAGCAAATAAATGTAACTGTTTAAAAAAAAAGTTTAAATCAAAACACTGTTTAGAAAAAGAAAAAAATAATTACATGTTTATGTGTTGAAATACATATAAAGGCTCTTTACTAAGTTTGTCTTAGTAATAAAATTATAGACATAAAAATGAAGAAATATTAAATAGGCATTTTCCACTGCCATTTTCAAGGAAATAGTAACATTATACAGCTTGCCATGTGCAGCACAGCTTGGTCCTGGAAACTGACTGGGTTGGCAAGGGTAAGAAGAAAAGACCAAACAGACAGACACATATCCAGAAAAGCTGGGGTCAGGGGGCCATGCCCACCCTGATGGGGTGTCAGCAACAACACAGCAACCCAGAAACCTTGGCACGTTTGCCATGTACAGCACAGGATGAGAAGTTTGCTGGTCTCTGTAAAAAGTGTCTATAGGTGTTCCGTCAACAGCATCAGGAGGAAGACGCTTCCATTGCTAGTGTCCACACACACTGGTTGATCACTTGGTCACTTGTAAACACTCACACATGCAACACTGTCAACATTCACACTTGGACCAGAGAAAGTCTTTACCACCTCTCTGAGCCTTACCCTATGGAGAGGAGGGGGATAAACTTTGCAAATTCCGATGTATCTGAGGCATTGGTCATGGTCATGCCCATCTTAACAACACATATTTACTCAGGACTTCATCCAGTTTTGACACACTCACTCAAGGCTTCCACTGCTCCCCACATCAGCATGGAAGTCTGGGGAAATAAATTCCTTAATACAGTCTCAGTCAAAATGAGGCATTAAGACTCTCATTTGATCATGATGACTTTTTTTTTCCATTCTTAAGGTGAAACCCTACAAATTGATTTTTGATTTGTTTTTCTCAAATATTTAAGTTGTAATTGGAACTTATAAATAAAACTTGAAATCATCTAAGCTAACCTTTCCAGCTTCTCATTTACTTTAAATAAAATAGATTTTTAAAAAATTAAATATATTTAACCTCTTTGTGTCCCTATTCTGATGTTTTCCTCAAGTCTGTCATAAAAGACAAACCGCCTGGATAGGGAAAGCGGAAGTTCAATTTGACTACAGCATAATCAGCCCATAAACTACAATCTCTGTATAGAGACACGTGACTCCCAAGAGTTCCATCCTCTTAATAATACTAAGAAGGAGAAAAGATTGGTTTCCCCAATGTAAAAAAAAATTATAAGCATTTATTTGTATTAAAATAGTTACTAGCTATTTACTTTTTGTCCAATGATGTATTGAAGGTTCTTGCACCCACATGGCAAAGCCTTCTTGAGGCAGTGAACAATCAGCCAGTTGTCAAAAACTATATCAACCTCAAAGGGCATTTCAAAAGAAAGAAATGTATGCTATTTATCAAAACAACAAAGCAGTTTGAACATTTATGCACCTAAAATAGAGCTCAATATATATTGAACAAAAGTGATAAAACCTGAGAGACAAATCACCAATCATTTCTGAATATGTAACAATACCTAATATGAAAATAAGTGACCTGAAAACCAGCAAGGATAGAGGAAAGGAACAGTGACAGGTTATTTGATGCTGACAGAACACTGAACTAGACAACAGAATACATTGCCCTTTGCCAGCGCTGAGATGGATCATACTTTCAACAATGACATTAGTCTCAAACAAATTTAAATTTTAATATGACAGGGTATTTTCTCTGACCATGATAACTAAATTGTAATTATGAGGGGAAAAAACTTTAAAAAAAACCGCAAATGTTTGGAAAATAAATAATAACCACCCTTTTTAAATGACTCACAAATCAAGTGAGTTAAAATTAAAGGAAAGCATATTAAAGTGTGTAAGATACAATTAAATCAAGGACAACAGGAAGATATATAGCACTGAATGCTGTTAGGAAATTAGCGTGAGTTGAAATTAATTACCTAAGTTTCTACTTTAAGAAACAAGGGGGAAAGAGACACACCTACTGTCAAAACAAACAGAAAAGAATATAATAAAGATAACAAAAATAAATAAAATTGAAAAAAATGAGACATGGATGAAATCATAAATTGGTACTTTGAGAAAACCAACGAAATTGGTTTTCTACTGATCACAATGGTTAGAGGTGGCTAACTCAAAAAGAAAGAGGTGAAGTTGGTGAGTTGGCACAATGGATAAAGGTGCTTATGAATGAGCCTGGAGGCCTGAGTTCCAGCCCCTGAAACAACATAAAGGTAAATGAAAAGAATCAGATCCACAAAGCTGTCCACTAACCTAAATACAACAGTAATGTTTAAAGAGAAGAGAAGTAGATGAGGTTAAGATGGAGCTCTTTGACAGAGTGCCTTGCCTTAGCTCCAGATTCAGTCCCAGCAAGTGGGAAAAAAACGAAATAAAGGCAACCTTACTAGGTTTTTTTAATTAAGGTATAAACAGAGAGGGTTTTAGGGCTGAGGAGAATGGGGAGGAGGGGTGGTGGCAATATGTGCATGGGAGTGTAGGTGTCCCTGGAGGTCAGGGACCTCAGATCCCCCTGGAGCTAGAGATACTGGCAACTGTGAGCCATCTGGGCATGGGTGCTGAGACCCAAACTCAGGTCTTCTGTAAGAGGGTATGCATGCTTAACCATTGAGATATCTGTCCCGCCTCCTGAATGGCCCTTTATTTATTAAAGAAATTGAATTTGTAATTTAAATCATAGCTATAAAATGTTGCAAGAAAGAAAACTGTAAAACACAATCCCTAATAAACCTTCTAATGGGATGAACGGGGATGCCCCAAAAGCTAAAGTCGTGTCTTAGTCCTAGACTCTTTGGATCCTACAGAAAGGAAACAGGAAGTAACATGAAGATATAAGAACATGGGGAGGAGACAAGCCAAACAACGTAAGTACTGAGGGCACGTTCCGCGATGTCTTGAATGAGAAAGCTCCCTGCAGGCTCACATATTTGAACACTTGGTCCTCAATTTGTGGAACTGTTTGGGAAGTGTTAGGAGGGGTAGACTTGTTGGAGGAGGCGTGTCACTGGGGTGGAGTAGGAACAGATGCTTTGAGGTTTCAAAGGACTTAAACCTTTCCCGGTTAGCACCCTGGGCCTCCCGCTTGTGGATCTAGGTGTAAGTACGCACCACTCACACCCCCAGTATCTTGCCTGCCTGCCTGCTGTCCTGCTCTACCAGGATGATCGTGGACTCTAAGTCTCTGGAAACAAGAGCCGCAAACCGGACGCCTTCTTTTATAAGTCGCCTTGGCCGCGATGTCTATGACAGCAAAAGTAACTGAGACATATAGTCTGTCAGTCCAAGTCCGGCCAGCCACGCTGGCATGCAGGTCCACAAATGGGCCAGTGTCGAGGAATTCCAGGCCGGTGCAGTTCCTATTGCCCCGTATCTTCCCCACCCCCACTGCCCTTTCCTCCCTGGAACAGAGTCTGTTTGCTCTCACTTTGGATCTCAGGAAGGACACCAATAAATAAGAGGCCTTCTGTGTTTCCACGGTACCCTGTCCAGACACACTTCTGGAACCTTGAGAAAGTCATGTCCTCTTTCGATGACAAGGCCTGATGTGAATGCCTTCGTTGGAGAGACATTGTCAAGATGAAATGAGATGAACTATGCAAATAGTTGAATGCAAAATGGTCTGGCTAGAAAGGGAACAAAATTCTGCCATTACAGTTGTAGCCATCTGCTGCTGTTGGAACTTGCACTGCTTAGTTTGTTTGTTCCCTGGCTTTTCTGTTAATCTGTGTTGAGGTAAGGATCAAACTATATTTCTTTGTATTACCCATACTGAACACAGTAAATGATTTTACAGCATTCGGGGTATGTGTACTGAATGAATGTGTTGAAGTAATATATATCAGAGTATCTGTGATGAAAAATGTACTGAATAACAAAATAATGAGTAAACACACACCTAGAAGTTCCTGTGTGTCTCTCAATGGTGGACTCTCTAAAACCATAGCTTGGAAAGCTGAGGTTCAAGTCACCACTCACCACACCAACTCTCTGTAATAGCTTCAAAAAATTAACACACTGGAAAGATGGGGCTAAAGAGATGGGTTTGCAGTGAAAGGTACTTGTTGCTTTTTCAGAGTACCCAGGTTCTGTTTCTAGCACCCATGTGGCAGCTCACGATCACCTGTCACTTCAGTTCCAGGAGATCTGATGCCTTCTTCTGCCCTCTCAGGGCACTGTGTGCACGCAGACAAAGACGAGGGCAAACATACACACGAAATAAAAAGAATCTTCTTCACAATGTCAGGATTCCTACATCTGGTAAAAACTAGGCAGTCGGAATTGCGGGAGCTCCTTGGACCTCCTGCACCAGCACAGCCTCCTTTGCCTCTGAGCTTCGCCTAGCCTAAGAACAATCTCCTCAACATGCTTTTATAATTTTGACATTTCAGTGACATTTTCCTATTGAACTGTAGATTAGTCTTTCTTGTCTCCTCTATTAATCTGAAACTCCTTCAAGACAGGTATTTGACTAGTTTTAATATATTCCTAGAGCCTAAAAGAACAAAAAAGAGCCACAGCTTTGGAATGAGTCAGTCCTACATTTGAAACCTTGGAGCTGAGTGGTATGGGCTCAGTAGTGTCACATGGATTCTCCACCTCAGTTTCTTCATTTGAAAGCTGGTGGTAACAGTATCTAGCTCTCACTAGAGGACTAGTATTATTAACTAGCGTTATATAACATTAGTTAGTCTATAACACCTAGGACAGTTTCTAGCACACAGTGAGAATGCCATATACGGCTCTTATCTCCTGGTTATTTAATAAATAATAGGGTTAATTTCCTTCAACAGCAATGAAACTTTTTGCAGAATATATACATTTCATCTCTGTCTAAATTAAATCTGCTTGAAATATATAAAGCACGGCCTATTGATTGCTGAATGGAATTTATTCACTCTAAAATATTAGAAAATGTCATATATTTGCATATGTGGGTAAGTCCATCTGAAGAAAGAAATTGCTCAATCGGTCTCCAGGAATTAGCACGAATATGGACCTCAGAAGATCAGCTGTAAGCACACCCAAATGAAGGTAGGCAACTAGGTGGGGAAAGAAGTACACAAAACACAGAGGCTCCTGCTTGTGACTCGAGCGCTCTACCCCTGAGCTATTCTCCTAGCCCTAGTCATGGAACTTTAAATCTGACTTCCTTGTAAGCAAGAAATCCCCACTTTTCTGTTAAGGAATCTAACATAGAAAATGGCCATATTTTATCAAGTACGTAGAGTTAATGCCAAGCCACGTAGCTGCCACCCAGATTTAAAAGTATACATCTATATAAATAGTTCCTATATTTCTAATCATCTGAATATCTGAAGAGACAGGGTGCAAACCTAATGATAATGAAGTAGCGTGGCAGACAGGCTGCTGCTGCTGCAGGGTGACTTAGCCCAGCTCTTGCACTGTGGCAGGACCCTGCTCCATTTCCCACGATTTACAAATGTTGCATTTTCTCTTGTTACACACTCAAATGTCTTAGCTTTTGAAGGGCTTCTCTCTGTGTGTCCTTATTTAACAATTTTTTTCTTTGTAATTAGCACTCGAGAATGAGGGCTTCTTTTCTATTATGTTTTAAATCCGGTTTCTATTGTAATTTCAGATGTAATTACTGTTCGTTTCTGGCAAAAGCTCTGAGGTGAACCTAACATACATTCACCCTGCTCTGCACAACATTCACTCTCCTTTACATTTCATTCTTCAAGATTGAATTTGAAAGGGCAGTAAGTAATAGCTTGTGACCCAATAAACGAATTAAGCGAGAGAAGAGATCACGACCAGCTCCTTGTAGCAAAGGTGTTGCTCTTACTAACTGCTTTATTTGCACGTGATGGGAACCTCCCCACCTCCCTTAAAGGAATGAGACTTCCTCTTATGTCAACACAGACAAGGCTAACAAAGCATCGCCAAGGTGCGCATTTCATGAAGGGAAGCTCTCTTGGGTGTTTATTCAGTGTTTAAATCTCCTTACATAGTGGTGGTATTCAGCAGACTCTTCCTACGTATCTGCCAAAGAAGCACACATGCAGGCCTTACGTACAATTCCTTCATGCCACTAAACATCAAAGTCAAGTCAGCTGGGCTGCAGGGATGGCCAGTGGTAAGGGCATCTGTCATTAGGACATGAGTTCCAATCCTCAGCACCCACACAAATTACATGCCAGAAGTCCCAGCACTGGGCACTAGAGACAGGCAGATTCCAAGAGCTTGCTGACCACCAGCTTAGCTGAAATGCTGAGCTTCCAGTGTAGTGACAGACTGGAATGGGGAGAACAATTGAAGAAGACACCCAACGTCCAGCTCTGGCCTCCACATGAATGCACGGGATGTCACATACACACATTCCTATGCATGCAACATATACACATGCATGCAATACACATACATGCACATCCAACGCACACATTCACATACAACACATTCACACATATGCGACATACATTTACATGCAATAATCAGACACATGCGATATACACACAAGTAACACATATGCAACACTTACATGCATGCAACACACACACACATACACACACTTGAGGCAGAGAGATAGTTTCCCTCAGCTATGGTAAAGAAAGGAAGAAAGAAAAAGGAAAAAAAAGCGTTAGCCCTTGAAGTAATATTTTAACTAAAATTTGCCTGGATATAAACAGATAGTATTGAATAGTAATGTTAAGGTGCAATGGTGAAATCTCAAATAAGTGTTGTTTGAGCAAGTCAGCGCACATCGCTATCGCAGAATTTATAACCCTGCACTGAAACTGTCCAGACACCAGTACATCTCTCCCAAGTAGACAGAGAACTTCCTGAGGGCAGAAAAATCATCTCATCCAGTTTTTCTCACAGTGTCGGGTACTCCACAGATGCTCAATAAATATTTGAAAGAGAAAAAGGAAAGGGGGTATTCAGGTTGACACGGCTCTCTTCCCTCAGATGTAATCAAGCTCAGTTTGTGGGCTCATTTTTCACTCAGCACATACTAGATAGTCCCTGCCCTCAAGCACCTTGAGCTACAGAATAGAGGAGAAGGCAAATGTGAAGAAAGAGGCCTGCTCTTTAAACACTGTCCTCTACGCTTTCACCTCCTTGACAGGAGCCCCAACCCTCGTCTCTCACTCTTCCCTCTAAGCCACCTGAAACCCAGCAGGATCATAGTCAAAGTGCTGTCTAACTATATATCTCTTGGAGATATATATATATATATATATATATATATATATATATATATATAGAGAGAGAGAGAGAGAGAGAGAGAGAGAGAGAGAGAGAGATGCTATATCTGCTTAATTATAAAAATTATAAAAATGAATGAATTAGGTTTGGGGTTTTTTTTTTTCATTTTGTTTTGGTTTGGTTTTTTGTCTTTTGCCATCTCTCAGCAGATTTCCCATGATATGCATTACATACTGATTCAACGCTCCTTCGACGATTTTTTTAAGGTTTTATTTTTCTTATACTTTTGTGAAAAAGATTTCTGGGGTGCAAGAAGGTTGTGTTGATTATATTTCCCCAACACCGACAACTCTTCCCCCTTGGTCCTGCTCCTTTAATGATGAGCCTTTTCTGTTTCTTGAGCATCCTCTCTCCCTAGAATATTTCTCTCCCCTCTTATCTGCACAACACATTCTGTCTCTTCTTTGTAGGTCTCTACTCAGTGTCAACGTAAGAGGAAAGTCTTTCCTGCTTCCATGTGTCGATGACCCCCTTACTCTCACCTGGCTTTATTCATGCTGTAGCTCTTAACAGCGTCTGCTATGTTCTGATTCATTCATAAGTTCATTTGTCTACTTTCCCCAGCCAGGATAAATCCTCTCCAAAAGCTTATCTTGTTTCGTTCACTTCTCACATTCCCAGTGCTACTTGAGAACATGACACCAACTGTTTATCTGTATTCACTCAGTGGGAAAAATCATCATTAATTATAGGAAGTAAAGGAAGTCCAAATAAAGTGCTGTCAGAATAATCCACTTGCCATTGAAGGGAGGACAACTCTGTGCAGTTAGAGCCATAAAAAGCTAAGCTTTGGGGTGCAGAAATGCTGTAAAGAGAGTTCGTGATAACTCAGTGGCTTCCATTACTTTCCCCTTCAACATAACTGCAAGTTTGTAGCTGGCAGCAAAGACTTGCCATGCCTGTGAACCAAAATCAGTGTGTTTGGTTTGACCTCACTAAAAAAATAATTTGGGATGTGGGGAAAAATAGTCTTCAGTGAGACTCTAGAACAAAGGAGTAAATGTTTTGAGTGTAAAGATAAAGCAAACATAGGGAGTTGTGTTCAATTCAAAATTCCAATGGTTCAAAATTAGGCAAAGTAATTCTAAATGCATCTGAAAACATTAGAAAATAAGATAATTCTTCAAATAATAAATATTCTTGGAGTTGAAGACATGATTAAGTGGCTGAGACCACTAACCTTCCAAAGGACCCAGGTTCACTTCCCAACACCCATATGACAGCTCACAATGGTCCGAAACTCTAGTTCCAAGATATCTGACATCATCTTCTGGCCTCTGAGGGCACTTCATGTAGATATGCAGGAAAGCATACACATAAAATAAGATAAAAATAAATAAATCTATTTTAAAAATCAATATTCTAAATATATGGTTATAGTATATAATAATATTTTAGATTATAAAAACAAGATAAATAAGATAGCTTAAAATAAAATATAATTCATAGTTCAAAATGTATTTCTATCAATGAACAATGAATAAGACAAATGATTATTTTATAAGTGGTTTTGTCATAACTGATAATATACTTTAAAAGAAAAAATTTGAGTACTTGGTTTATACTGTATTATGTACTGGCTGGTTTTGTGTATCAACTTGACACAAACTATCGTCATCAGAGAGAAAAGAGCCTCAGTTGAGGAAATGCCTCCATGGGATCCAGCCGTAAGGCATTTTCTTAATTAGTGATTGATGGGGATGGGCCCAGCCCACTGAGGGTGGTACCATCCCTGGGCTGGTGGTCCTGGGTTCTATGAGAAAGCAGACTGAGCAAGCCATGGGGAACAAGCCAGTAAGCAGCACCCCTTCATGGTCCCTGCATCAGCTCCTGCCTCCTGGTTCTCACTCTGTTTGAGTTCCTGTCTTGACTTCCTTCGATAATGAGCAGTAAAATGGAAGTATATGCCAAATAAACCCTTTCTCCTCAACTTGCTTCTTGGTCATGCTGTTTTGTTACAGCAATTTAAACCCTAACTAAGACATACACTGTGAGAACTTCTATGGCATAGATGAATTAAAGACTCAATTATAGAAGACAATTATAATTCTTTATGATGTAAATAGAAGGAATGGCCTTTCTAGGTCTAAAACTAGAAAAATAAATACAAGAAAATTGAATGATGTGACTTTAAAAATTCAACATAAAGGGCAATTTTGTGAGAAAGTTTTTGTAGCATGTATGACCTATGTGGTTTACCATGTTGACTGTAAAAGGCATCAAAAAGAGCAGCAAGAAAACAGTAACTTCCCAAAAGATAAATGAATAAAGGACAAAACCAAGTGATTCCTCAAAGAAGTTCATCTAACAAAGAGACACAGGCAGGAAGTGGCCCTTTCCCAGACCTTGCTTCTGCTGTCTAGCTCATACTCCGTGGACCTCTTTGTTTCCCACTTTCCAGCAGCCATTTTACTCTTCATCAATGCCTTGCTTTTCAGATGGGGCTGGGTGCTTTATTGCTGCTCTGGTTAGAACTTGGCCCACTCTTGGTTTCCAGCTTTCGTATTATACTTATAAAGTGGGTTAATACAATAATAACAATAGTAACCAGGACAATGCTGCTTTGCTAGACTCTGTTTCACCTGTTTGGTCCCTCAAAGCATCAGCAGCAAAGCCGGTGCTTTATTTAGCCTTCATCACATTGACTTTTCTACATTGGATCTAAACAGGTGAGTTGATTATACCCATAGCTGGGATTCGCACTACGATGCTAAAACCCAGAGTTAAAGCTCTGGGGGGAAAGAGGGAAGGAGAAAAGCAAGAAAAGAAGGATCAGAAAGCACCGCTTGCATTTAAAATACCTAGCATTCCCACAAACTCAGAAGATTTAATCTACTCAGCAATTAAGTATATCTAGTTTTTCAGAAGGATAATCTTTTCAAATCACATGGAAACTGCTGTTGATATCAAAATGGAAAAAAATTGCAAAATAAAAATTAAACACTTGTCTATGACTGTACTTTGAGGCTCAATTAACTTTATCTGTTATAAACAATTAATGCGATTCAAAAAGTTTGAACATCCCATTTTACTACAAAGGAGTTCCCAAAATACATAAGAAAGCCAAGAATTTGCAGCCATATCTAAATTAAATATTATTTGCATGAACATTATTTCAGGGCATATCTTATAAAAATATTTCAATTTTTCTATATCAAAAACTACATTAAATGTTGGATTCGAATGCATTTTAATGTATTTTCTAGGAAGTGATTGAAGCTTCCAAAGATAAAGAGTGCCTAGAGCTGCAAAGCCTTCCAACTGTCCTGGTGCTTGCTCTGAAACTCCAAACATGTCCGGGAGGAGAGAGGGAGGTTCTGCTTGTGTAGTGGAACTCTCCTTGGAAAAATGAAATGTCATGTGCGCAGGTTTAACCTACAGAAAATAGCAGTATAAGGGTAATTCTGAAGAAGTTCAATAATGTGCTGGACTACCTTCAAACTCTACTGTATTAGTAAAATTTCCAAAGGAAACTGGTGAGTACAACTCAACAAAGGCAGTAGTGGAAAGTGTCGATCCACTTCAACTTGTGACTGTCGGTGTCTTGTTTGAAGAGCTGGCAAGCAGAGAGCCAAGGAGCCATGATGCCCAGTGGGAAAGGAGACAGTGCCACAGGCTCAAGGCAAGCTGGAAAATGAGGCTGCCCAGGAGTGGGAACTTGCAAGCCCATTACCAACGATGATTGAACAGTGAGTACTAACCTCACAAACACACAGGAAGGAAATGTGAAAGTCCCACAATTCTAAAGTAGTCACACAAACACAGTGACGCTACTTATGAGGGCTTTCTTTTCCCCGTAGCTGGGAAGCTGGGAGGTAGTGAGGCCTGGAGACACAGTTTGTATCGAGAACACAACAAACACTAAGACCTCTTTAGGAAACAACACAGAGTCAAGGAGTCATTTCTGAAAAGCGAAACAAAATGCTGAATTTATAGGAAACTCTCTGAGGTTTAATGCTTGAACTTGTCAGCACTGGACTGAGATGCAAAGATCACAATAAAAGGTTATCAAATGACACAGGGCATGGTATTTCCAGCCATGAACAACTATATCAGAAAGACTTCATTGATGAATGCAAAACAGAATGATTCAAGGTAAAATAAATAAATAAATAAATAAATAAATAAAAATAAAAATTTTTTAAAAGCCTGAAAACAGAAAAGAAGGGGCCAAAACAGGAGCCCACAGCTACAGTGGGTTCAGTGCACTGAACTGCCCAGTGAAGCACACACAGGACGAGGGGCTCTGTTCAGTCCATTTGGAGTTTGAATATTTAAGATCAACATCCTGAGTGCAAGTCAATCAGTCCTGGAACAATGAACC
Source organism: Pachyuromys duprasi (assembly GCA_028658305.1). Classification (NCBI taxonomy): domain Eukaryota; kingdom Metazoa; phylum Chordata; class Mammalia; order Rodentia; family Muridae; genus Pachyuromys; species Pachyuromys duprasi. Next base: position 38,258,568 of record CM053756.1, on the reverse strand, counting down.
ACTCTTTAACAGTGTACAGAGAAACTATCAAACTGTCTACATATAAATAACACCGTTGTTTTTAACTCTAGGATGGTTTTTTTTTTTGCATTTTCTGAAGTCACATATGTGAGTAATGAGGATTTTTGGTACATGAACAATATAAATAAAATGTAAATTGGATGTGTTAACATCATATGAAATCTGCGAAGAGTGAAATGTTTTCTACTTCTTTATCTGGCAGAATAACTGTGTTAGAGATGAATGCATTCCCTCAAGACGCCCTTTCAGGCACTTTCAGGCTGTCTCTCCTTTAATTTTAAGGTACATTAATAATGCAATACTTTTTAGGCTTGATCTACGAGATTTCTTTCAAATATACTGATGCCTTCAGCAGACAGAATATGGATCAGAATCCCCTTGGCTATTTATGAAGCCTGTGTGTGCCTGTGCATGCGCACGCTTGTGTGTGTGTGTGTGTGTGTGTGTGTGTGTGTGTGTGCATGAGTGCGTATGTGTTTGTGTGTGTGTGTGTGTGTAAATTCAATTCACAACTTAGCCTCTATTTTCGACAAGGTGATTAAAAAGATGATTTTTTTAATGTGGGGTAAATGTCTCTGGCTTTATGGGAAAGCCTAGGCTACATCAAGGAGGAAGGAAGAGCTAAGTCAGTCTGGCTTCAATCCCATTTGAAAACCTGGCTCAGAACAATGCCGCCCTGTTCACAGAAGAGTCTTTGAGCTATAGAAGAATGAGCGTTGTTGCATCATGAGAAGAAGGGCTTCATGCAGAAAGTCCCCAATTCAAATCTCGCTCTGCTCTCACCAGCTGAGAGCACATATCTTGCATATCTTACTAAATAAGAAATGAATTAGATAAAGATGCTCAACTGTAATGCAGTATGATTGATTCTTTACAAATAAGATCAATGTTTGGGAAAATGAGTCAAACACAAAGTAGGAAGGGATTAAGTAAAGTGGATTAACTAATGAGTAAATGTGCACAATTTGCACTGGAAGAATAATATCTTTTGGGTCTATTCTAATCTCATGAATAAAATACAAGTTAATTTACTTTGAACAAAATAGAGAATAATAAAACAAAGATAAATACTTTGAATTGAAACACATTTGAAGTGATTTAATTTGGACTAATGCTTCCAATCTATGAAACAAAACAAATCTTAAATTACTACATCTAAAATTCGAAGGAAGAGTTTCTTTATACAATTATTAATTGTATACAATTAATAAAAAATCAAAAAAATTTGGGGGATTTTCCTCCAAATAATTAGAAGGTGCTATAGAGCTAACACTGACTTTAAAACGCACATTTTCCCCGTGTCTACATAGCTCAAATTAGAATATCTGGGGTGACCATTCACAAATTAATTTAAGATTCAATCTTAAATACAATGGAATATATTGCTTTTATATGCACTCTCTGATGTCTAATATTATGTCTAATATTGCCAGTTGATTGGACCTCAGATTAACTAAGGTACTTACCTCTGAGCAGGTTTCCTGGAAGGAGTCTCTGAATAGGAAATGCCCTCCCCCAGGGTAGGCAGCATCTCGCCTACCCTGGCCCATTTACAAAGAGGCCATAGGAGAAACAGTGCAGGTTTCCCTCTGCCTGCCTTTGCCCCTCTCTGATTGAGCACATTGCCTCTTTCACTCACTGACACTGGAACCCAGATTCTGAGCCTTCCGATGTGAACTGAAAATGAGCAGCTCTCCAGGAACCCTTCAGGGGGAGACTGAGACGCCACAGCATCCACAGCAGCCACCAGTTCTCAGCCTCTTCTGCACACACACAGCCACTGTCAAACTATCCAGCCTGTGTGAACCAACCTTCAAAACCCCCTTTGTAATGATACACATATTCGTTCTATCAGTTCTGATCCTCTAGAGAACCCTGACAAACACAAATGCCTTGCCTTCTCTCTACAAAAAGAAAGAAAAAAGGAAAATTAAAAATTACAACAGAAATCCAAATGGAAGAGGCCACCTTCACATCAGAAAAACCCAACTATTTTACGTATCTCACGTACCCTATCAATCAACTTATTCCCAGACAACAGAGAAGGGCAAAGGCACAGGAGTGGAGAGAGAGTTGGTAAGAACATTTGTTCTGGCAGCGTACATGAGTGATGAATCATGTTCATAGTATGTGCCTTTGATGGGATCTGATGAAAACAGTACTTTTTCCCTGTAGTCTCCCTCCAAAACCCCAAATTCAAACTCTAGTCTAACCATATTTTTTAAGACCACAATACTTGAGGGAAATCCTAACCGAGCACTGCTCTCTATCTTGGGTCTTGAAAATCACCCAAAGCTCATCCACTGAAGGCTTAGTCCCGCGGCAATACTATTTACTATGAAGTCACAGAACCTGAAGAGGTAAGACCTAGTAGATGGCTTTAATTCTTTGGGACTGTGTCTCAGATGGTGACTGGAGCATTCTGACACTTTCCCTGCTGCCTTCTGGCCATGTAGAGTGAGCAGTTTTGTTGTGCCGCACATTTCCACCACAAGGTTGTGACTCACTACAGGGCAAACCCTGGGGAGCCAACCTATCAAACCAAATCTCTCAAAGTATGAGCCAAAGTAAACTCTTTCCTAAGTATATTTTCTTTCTTTGTAAGTAAAGCGTCTGGGCCTTTTTAAGATTTGTTCTGGTGTTTTGCCTGCGTGTCTGTGTCTGTAGCTAGGCATGCTCATGGAGGTGGGAGGAGGACACCTGCCCCCTGGAGCTGAAGCTACAGACAGTTGTGAGACACTGTGTAGGAGATGGGCACTAAACCTGGGTCCTCTGCAAGAGCACCAGGGGCTCTTCAGTGCCAGGGCATCTCTCCAGTCCCTATCCAGGTAATTTTTCAGTGGTGGAAAGCTTAGCACTGGCTTCTTGGTGGTGACAAATGGATCATAAAATGCTGATACAGAAGAAACCTGAAGAAAAGGTCCAGAACTCTACTGTGCTATCTTTTCTGACTTTGATGTAACTATAAAGCTATTCTAGGGCTCGAGAGATGGTTTGTCAGGTAAAGCACTTGCCACAAAAGCCTGACAATCTGAGTTTGGATCCCCAGAACACACATAAACCCCAGATGCGGCATGTTTGTAACTGCAGTACTGAACTCTGTGGGAAGATGGGAGGGACAGGAGAGTCCCCAGAAACTAGCCTATAGTGTGATGCAATGACTGATGACAGAGCTTGCTTCAAACCAGGAGGAATGTGAGGACCAACATCCAGAACTGTTCTCTTACTTCCATATTCATTCCATGGCATGTGGGCATACACACACACACAAACATACACACCTCAAACCCTGGAGACTGGAGAGATAGCTCATCAGTTAAGAGTACTTGCTACTCTTCCAAAGGACCTGAGTTCAGATCCCAAGTACCCACTGTGGGGACTCACAACCACTAGTAACTATCTCCAGGAGATCTGACACCTTCTTCTGGTCTCTGTGAGTACCCACACACGTGGCATACACACTTAATTACACATAAAATAAAAATAATCTTAGAAACTCAACCCTTAACTTTTATGTATGCATATATATGTGTGTATGTATATTCTATAATATATATACCATAATAAATTGCCCCACCGATGAAAGTCAGAAAAAAATAATTAAATCCTAAGCTAACCCAAAGTTTAAGAAAAATATAATAACACAAAAAGATAAAATGAATGAAGGGGAGATAAGGGGCTCTTATCTAAACTCTTGCCAAAGGTACATTTTTTGTTGTTGTTTGTGATCTGAAGCATCCATTAACTTAATGCAAAGTAACCATCAAAATAGTTAAATTCTCATTGCTGTGCCTGCCTACGGATAGTAATATTTCTGGAATAATGAACCTTGTCCTCCCCCTTTCTGATAGCCTATCATAATACTGATGTCTTGGGTTTCCAAGAAAGACTTATGAGGGAATGTGTGAGATACTTCATTAAACTCAGGCTTGTACTTCTGTACAGCTCATAAAACAAATAGAACTAAACTGATTTATATGAAACATCTTTTCCCCCTTAAGACAGGACCAAACCACCGTTTAGGGTTCAAATAGAAATGCGTTTTATCTTTATGAAACTTAGCAATGCCATCAACAAATGTTCTGTGGTTTAATTCACAAATCAGCTATAAACACTGTCAGAACCGAGCTTATGATCAAATGGTGTTTTAAATGCTGTCATATCTGTTATGTGCAAGTTATAACATGTTTATCAATGACATTCTTATGAAGGATGCCTAGATGCATTGCCTAGTTCAGAAAATGCTGTTTATTCATGAAATAAATGAAGGATTGTTACAAATGTGACCAGGGTTCCATTGGTTTTACCTTCTGGATTGTAGGCTCTGTTTTTCATGCCTGAAAAACATTGCAAGCCAAATGTGGTGGATTGTGTGGGAAGAGGAATGCATGTGCCCCAGATCATTTCCTTTCAAACTCTCCTTTATGCTTTCTAAGAATGGAAAATTAGTCACTAGCCAGTTGCAGAGCTGTGGGTAGGATGGACAAAAGTATTTGGGATGGACAGAACTGAAGGGTTGCTGGTGTAAGAACTGTCCTGCAAATGGAGTTCCCCTCCCCTGCCCCTGACTTTTGGAAGCAGTAATAGGAGTTTCTAGAACTGTACCTGAAAACATTCTAAGAATCTAGGTGGAAGACATGCAGAGTGGTCCTTCTGCTATAGCCAGAGGTGTGGTCAAGAAGCTAGGAATGCCTTGAGTAACCAAGAAACTGGAGTGTAGAATGGAAATAAACATGTCTGGATTTGAATCTTTAGCTCTGAGAAAAGGAGAATTTTATGTAACTACTTTAAAACTCAGTTCCCATATTCATAAAATTAGAATAAAATAGCCTTCTGCGTTAGTTTTCATTGCTATTGTAACAAATTATACAGGTTTCATGGTTGAAAACCAACATCAACTTGTCATCTTATAGACTACTATCCATTCTGAAGATAAATCCAAAGTGAGACTCATGGGGCTAAGCAAGGATGTAAGCAGGACAGTGCTCCCTCCAATGGCATTAGATGGCAATCAGTTCCTTTGTCTTCATGGCTTCTGGAACTCACTGGGATTCCTGGATTATGACCCCACCTCTCCATCGACATCAACAAGGCCAGGCCACATGCTCCTTGTGCTGCTGTCTCTCCATTCTGCCTTTCTCTTATCCTTTCTCAAGCTTTGTGGTCATGCGTCATGGTTGTAAATAATCCAGCATAACCTCCAGATCTTTTTTGTTTCGTATTTTTTAATTAATTTATTTACTTTACATCCTAATCATAGCTCCTTCCCTCCTCTCCAACTGGTCCCATCCTCCTTCCTTCTTCCCCCTACCTCCTACCCCTCAGGAAAGGGGAGCCCCCAACAACAACCCACCCCAGGACATGAAGTCATATGAGGATGAGCCCATACTCTCCTTTGGTGGCCTGGCAAGGCAGCCCTGTTGGGGCAGGGGAGTGAATGATCTAAAAGCTTGCAACAGAGTCCCTATTTGAGACAGCCCCCCTTCACCTTACTAGGGAACCCACATGAAGACCAAGCTACCCATCAGGTATATATGTGTAGGGGGCCTAGGTTCAGACCATGCATGGAGCTGTCGTCTGCGAGGCTCCACCTAGCAACAGATCATAACTTCAGACTTTAAAGTCAAGTATTCATCAGACTTTATTCTTCATTTAACCTAATTCCCTTTCGGAAAGTAACGATATATTCATGGGTTATAGAATTAGTACAGTGACATTTAGAAGGAACTCTGTTTCCATACCATCACATGGAATTGTAAAAACTACATACCTTAATTATATAAAGCTATTGGGATGTGGATCAAAAAAGATAATAGTTTTTCTAGCCTCTTTGAGTGCCCTCTCCATTGCCCATCAAAGCCTTGCCACAAATAAATCTTTTCCATGACTTATACACTTATACTAGCTTCTGCTCCTTTTATATCTCTGACAATCAGCTATACCAACAGTGCTTTCATAGCCTCAAAAATACAGCATTAGAACTGGAAGAAACAGTGACTCAAGGACATAGCACTTGTGTAATGAGCGCAAGCCTTAGACTCAACCCCTATACTGCAAATATAAGAGGTGGGGTAGGGGAGGGGAGGAGGAGGCCTAAGAAATCCTCTGCTCTACTCACTTCAGATCACAAATGTTAAGGATAAGAACAAAGAATAAAGTACCCAAGGTCTACAGCTATTAGGCCTCATAACTAGTATAAGAATAATTGTATTAACCTTAAAAATTATCTCTTGTTTCCTATAGGCTTCTGGGAAAGGAACAGGCTTTCTCATCACAGGAATTGGGCTTCCAATTGGGATTGCAATTCTGGAAATAAAAAAGAAGGTTCTAGCAGTGATGAATCAGGAAGGAATAGAGGAAATTAGTCCTCTGAGAAGAGGCTAGCTGAGGGGTTCTGATGACAGCTTTGGTGGTGACAAATGCTTTGATGATGGATGCTTCGGAGGTGAAATCCCCATGCCAGATCCAATGGGACTGCAGAAATATGCTTCTGCTATCTTAATCACTTATTAATTCGAGGTTGCTTTGCAAATGCCACTGTTTACAAAGGAAAATCTATCTGTATCTATCTATATTCTCCTCAGACTCAGGTCTCTGCAAACACCACATCACTGATCATATCCTCAAGCACCGTCCTTCATGCTCATAAACATGAATTCTTTCTTATTTTACTTCCTCAAACATTCCCAATCAGTACAGGTCAAAGGAAAAAGAAAGTGCACATCCTACTAGAAGACCCAACTTTAGTTTGAAAGAGGCGAAACTTGAAACAGCAGAAACGTATAAGGAAATATGTAAATATTAAACACTGTCTATTATCATTATTATTTTAATTATGTATATGTCAGAGGTGGTATATACACCTGAGTGCAGGTACCAGAATAGACATAAGCAGAATAGACCATAGGCATCAGATTCTCCTTCAACTGGAGGAATAGGCAATTTGTGACCTGCCCAAAATGGTTCTGGGATCCAAATTTGGATCCTGTGCAAGAGTAGCAACCTCTCTTAACCTCTGAGCTCCCTGCCCAGGCCCAGGCACTGTCCATTTAACTATATATGTAATTCTCCATATATATGTACAATGGTTGTCACTAAAATCTCATTGTCTTTGTTAACACACTTAACATTTTTCACCCAAATAATTCCCCCTCAGTGCATATGAGCATCTGGGAAATGAAAATGATCTAGAATTTCCCATGTAATCAGATCATGCTAATTCAAGGTTAATATATCTTGCTAGTGTTTCTATGGCTTTACCCTGACGAGGGTATCAACATTAATTTCACCTTGTGTGGTCAGCCATCATTGGTGTCTTTTGCAGAAAAGTGAATATATGGAAATCAATTAGAGTTTCTCTTTAAACTACTGGCAAAAACTACATTTCATAACTTCCCTTGCATTTAATCCTATTTTATCTACCCCAACACACCTTTGTGCCTGAAATATATGCATTCTAACTACAGCCCAAGGACTCTTTTCACCAAGTCTCACATTCTTACCTTGTCTCACAAATTATTTTCCTTCATAAACATTTTCATGATTTCATGTCCCTGTCTCAAGTACAATACTAAGCTTGCACATGCTTTAGAAAGGCATATGATACTGTATTCCTTCACACAAATATTGCTTGAGTATGTATTCAGCATTTGTTTGTGTGACCATCACCACCCAGGGAGGAGCAGGGAAAAGAACAATGCTTTTCAGTAGCTTTGTTTTCATTATACTGATATATTACATGTAAGTTTGAGCTTTGACTTTTGGACAGAGGACCACGAGTTGGACTTGACCTCAAAGGAATGGCTGGTGTTTCCAGAACATCATTGCTGCATGAAAAATGGGGGAAAATAGTGTAATTGGAGTAATCCTAATAATATATAAATTTTGTAATGGCAGCACATTCTTTAAATTTGTCCAAGAATCATCAGTAATGGAAACACTTCTCTCTACATACCTATTTGTCTCCCCGCTCCAAAATAACAAGACTTATCACTGTTAACAGAAATTTCTTGTGAAGTTTTAAAGATAAATTAATTCAAATGAGACACAATGTAAAGAAAGTAGTTCCTTACCCTTTTGTTCTTTTATTAACTTTATTCTGGGGCATTATTATATGTGAAGGGGTTTTTTTCAGTATATATACATATTTTTTTTCCTGTGTGAATTCTTTTGGCATCCTTTTGGTTACAGGAAGCAGAAAAAAAGTTTTTAAAAAATAAATCATTTCTTTTTCCAATACGAATTTCATTATGAAGAAAAAATTAATCTTAACAGAAGATATCAAAAAAGGAGAACAGAGAGAAATGAAAATACATTGTGTGCAGGCTAAGATGACAACTCAAAATCCCGATGCTATAGGATAAATGGCTGAGGCAATGATGCTGTGCTGTGTGGGCATCCGGCCCCATTGTGCTTCGTATGATTTGTGAGTTGGTGGTGTGCGAAAATGGCACTGAAAGCAGGATCGGTGAGTAATTTAGATTAAAGGTGCTGAATTTACAGAATTTACAGCGCGTGGATACTAAGAATTGTCAGGCATTCTGTCCGGGGGAGAGGCAGGTTCCTCCTCAAACAGCGATTGTCAAGATACAGCCTAGGAACAAGCACTTTCCTGAACATTTGACTTGGCAGAATAGAAGGAACTTACTGTTGAGAGGAACTCCTGCAAGAGGACCCTGGAAGGGCGTTGAGATATTCAATTATTTCCCATTTGCATTATGTCTTCAGAATAAGATGTTTGGTGTACCACTGACCACAAAAGCTGAATTCCAAGATCTCCAGAGATCCTAAGCACCTGCTGTATGCTCCACCAGAAATGTCCCCAAACCCGATTATCTGACCATCTTAACATGGTTTATGGAAAAGAAATCATGCAGCAAAGAAGACTGTCAATATGCTATAAAAAAAATGGCTTTTTTTCCAATTTGGCATTTACTTATATGAACACAGTTAGGACAGCCTCACTATTTACAAATTTCTGAGTCACCAAAAAGGAACAAATAGGAAAGGGAAAAAAACAGGAAATAAAGGTTATGACTACAGAAAGCCACTTCAAATTTTCAATAGGGAACTCATAAAATAGTTTGACTTTGGTCTCTATTTCTCTTTCAGTTCTGCTTAATACAAGACATGCTTAGTCACTAAACTTCCACGCAACTAATAATTGCATTTTTATTTTTTTAATTGCATTTTATTAATTAGTGTAACTTTCATGCAGTTTTTTATTTTTAATTTATTTTTTATTAATTATAATTTATTCACTTTGTATCCCAGCTGTAACCCCCTCTCTCATCCCCTCCCAATCCTATTCTCCTTCATCTCCTCCCTTGCCCCTCCCCGAATCCCCTGACTGGGGAGGTCCTCCTCCCCTTCCATCTGACCCTAGCCTATCAGGTCTCATCAGGACTGGCTGCATTATCTTCCTCTGTGGCCTGGTAATTCTGTTCCTCCATCAGGGGGAGGTGATCAAAGAGCCAGCCACTGAGTTCATGTCACAGACAGTCCCTATTCCCATTACTAGGGAACCCACTTAGAGGCTGAGCTGCCATGGGCTACATCTGTGCAGGGATTCTAGGTTATCTCCATGAAAGGTCCTTGGTTGAAGTATCAGTCTCAGAAAAGAGGACTGTGCCCAGATTTTTTGGTTCTGTTGCTCCCTTTGTGGAACTCCTATCCCCTCCAGGTCTTTCTATCTCCCCCTTCTTTCATAAGATTTCCTGCACTCTGCCCAAAGTTTGGCAAAGAGTCTCAGCATATGTTCTGATACCCTGCTGAGTGAAGTCTTTCAGAGGCCCTCTGGGGTAGGTTCTAACATTAAATAACACAGGTTATTCTGTTTTAAAACATTGCATTCAATTGAATATCAGGAACACAAGCCACACAATGAATCAGAGGATGGTCAGTCCTAGAAAGAGAAATCCTGACTAAGCTTTCATTATTTTCCCTCATAAGAACAAGTTAGGATGACCATTGACCAGTCTCCAGGGCAGAGTTAACCCTGTTTTCAACCACGGCTTTCCACAAAAGTTGCAGGGCTTCTTTTGGAAAATGAAAGAAACTAAGACTCAGTCCAGGTTGAAGGTGTCACAACTCACAGATTCAAAAGCAAACTACAGTGTCGTTAATATCAGCTCTCAGATTTGGGGCTCATATCAAGTTTACCATGGCTATTGCAGTTACTAGTGCTGTCGTACTTAAACGAATATGGTATTTAGGAGATTGGCATGCCCTCTGCTCTCTTTCATATATCTTCTCTAGTCTTAGAAGTTAGAAACTTAAAACTACATTCCCCCAGTTTCTGGTCTTGTACCATATCGTATATATAAGCAGGTTCTACCAATGAGGGGCATTCTTTAGATGTTCAAACATGAATAAGAGAGGGCTCAGCAGCTAAGAACATCTTCTACTCCTGCAGAAGGTTGATTAGGCAGCTCACAATCATTTATAAATCCTGTGTAAGAGATCTAATGCCATTTTCTCCCTCCACAGATACTGCACTCATGTTCACAAACACACAAACACACACACACAATTTTTTAGGATTTCTTTTTTAATATAATTTTTATTTATTACAATTTATTCACTTTGTATCCCAGCTGTAGCCCCCACCCTCATACCCTCCCAATCTCACCTTCCCTTTCTCCCCCATCTCTTCCCATGCCCCTTCCCCAGGCAACTGATAAGGGAGGACCTCCTCCCCATCCATCTGACCCTAACCTATCAGGTCTCAACAAGACTGTCTTTCATAGTCTTCCTCTGTGGCCTGGTAAGGCTGTCCCCCACTCCAAAGGGAGAGGTGATCAAAGAACCAGCCACTGAGTTCATGTTAGAGACAGTCTCTGTTCCCCTTACTAGGAAGCCCATTTGAAGACTGAGCTGCCACAGGCTACATCTCACTCACATAATTTTTAAGATTTTTGTAAAGTAAGGAGACAGAGGTCCTCTTCTATTGGGTACTAGAAAGGATAGTTGAAAGGTTATGTTCACATATTTAGTCACTAGTTTCATGAGTGAAATGGAGCTTGTGGAACACAGTGATAGCTACAGCTTGACCTGATGTTGGCTTTGGGTCTTGGATTCACACTACTTACATACCAAAAGCAGTGTTTCTGACTTCTGCTGTCCCAGCCATGCCAGTAGATGTTGTGACCAAACAGTTCCCTTTTTTCCCTTGATTATAACCAAAAATACCTAGAGTGGTTATGTTTCTATGAGCTGGACTCTAACAGAAGCTTTCTCTGATCCGTTTCTCAACAAGAGGTCCCATGAAAATCCCTGGTCCATTATTTGAGAGAGGGTCTCCTGTTCTTCACTGCTTTATTCCCCAGGCTAGCTGTTCTAGGAGCTTCCAAGGATTTCCCATCTCCGTCTCCCAACTCAACCCTAGATGTACTGGGATTAGAGATGTACCAGCCTTACATGGATTTTGGTGATATGAACTCTAGATCTTGTGTGTTTACAAATTTATCCAGTGAGAACTCTTGATGAACTTTTCCCTGTTTCTTTTGTGTATAATATTTTTTAGGTGGAAAAATGGTATATGGTTGGCTTTGTTGCTGCATTGAGAATATAAACTCCTTATCATAATGATTCTAAAGCTATGAGATTGTAAGCAGTATGCCTGCTATGGAGATAATTTTTACCTAATGAAATATTCTTATTTGTTCTGGAATAATGTTGTGATATTATTATTTGTCTAAGAAGTTAAACTTTAATAAAATTGTTAAACATTTGGGTATTGACTCAGAAAGTATTTGGTACACAACAGTTGTTTAGGGTTATTATAAGTAAGCAATAAGTATAATTATGTTTTCTGTATGTAAAATTCAAGAAGTAAAATCTTGTAAGAAAAAAAAATCCCTGGTCCATATTCAGATGATTAATAACCTTGGCTAATAATCTACAATCCCTTTGCCACCTTCCTTTTGCTCATTAATCTGGATTCATAAGCGTTTCTCATATTTATAAGGGCATGATAGTAACTTGGAGGTGAAGAAAGCAGTCTCACCAATTTACATACTTCTCTTCTTCAAGCAGGTGTGGAAAGAAGTCAAAATTTTAATTCTCTTGTTAAAAAAAAAAATCCCAGATCAGGGCTGATTGGCTTAATTTGAATCTGGCTCTAATGCACACCCCCAGACAAATCTATTGTAGTTGAGATGAAAGAACCCAGCTGTATAACACTGAGTAAAAGAAATGAGTGTATGTGTGGATGGTGGGGGCATGTGAGAGTGTGTATATGGACTTTTGTCACTGTAACAAAATATCCAAGGAAAACAACTTAAAGGAAGTAAGATTGTTTGGGCTCATAGTTTCAGAGATTTTAGTTTGCAGTTACCAGGGCTGTTGGTATTGACCTGTTGTGAAGCAGAGCATCTTAGTAAAGGGTGTGGCAATGAAAGAGCTGCTTGCCTTGTGGCAGTAGGAAGCAAAGAGACTGACAGATCGTGCCTGAAGTCAGGGGCTTCTTCCTCTCGCTTCTGTCCTAGCTGGCTTGCAGTAAGCCTGCAACTTACTGGACCATGCTCCCCCCATTTGTGAAGTTCTTCCCCCCAGTTACTATCCACATGGCAGCTGCTTCTGGAAGCCTATGCATGTTCACACCTAGCAGTATACTCTGCTGTCCTCCCAGGTACCTCTCAATCCGTTCAGAATGACCACCACCAATATTAACTATTTTTTTAACATTCAGTCTGCTTTTCTCTTAGAGGACAGTGATTTACATTTTCCCATCACTATATTTCTGTGCAAATGGCACTGTCAAATACAAGCAAAGCAGAACAGCGTTCACTATAGTGTAAAGACTTATTAACCTGGTTTCCTACTTGTGTTATCATCCGGATGCTTTCTAGAAGTGGGACTTTTTGCTGCTAACTTATTGTTGTGGTACTGAGGGTTGAACCCACAGCCTTGTGCATGCAAACCGCGTGTTTTACCTCTGCACTACATCCACAACCTGAATATTGATTTTGTTGTCAAAAGAAACTCTGATTTATCTTTGATGGTATTTGCTTGAAGTCTGGCTCCTAAGCACGAAGACCATCTGAGGAAACTTACCACACAAACTCTTATCAGGCTACTAGCTCAAAAACAACAGCACCTTTCCAGATGAGCTGAAAGGATGCAAAACACATAAAAAGGAATTCACGATTAAAGCCAAGTCTTCTGAGTAAGACATCAGTGAACATTCATTTCAAGGTATGTGTTCAATTTAGTCTAATGCATAAAAGATTTGGTTTTCCTGAGACCTATGTCTATAAACCAGCACCAAAATATTTATTTTGTTGCCTTAACTTGAATTACCTAATAAGTCCAGACCAGAAATCTGTAAACTTTTTACATAAAGAAAAAAAACAGAAAGTAAATACTTTAGGCTCTTTGAGAAAACCATCTCTTGCAAATGTTCAGCTCTGCACTGAAGAACAAAAACAGTAACAGATAATACATTTTTTAAAAATCAAAAGAGAAATAAAGAAACAAGCATGTCAGGGCTGGAGAGATGGCTCAGTGGTTAAGAGCACTATCTGTTCTTCCAAAGTGCTAGGGTTCAATTTCCAGCACCCACATGGCAGCTCACAATTGCCTGTAATGCCAATTCCAAGGGATCTGACAACTTCACACTAATGCACATAAAATAAAATTAAAATAAATTATTAAACAAAAACCAAGCATGTCTGTATTCTAAGATAACTTTATTTCCAAAAAATAAAAATTATCTGACTTTGTCCCATAGACTGTATATTGTCAATCTCAGGGCTAGATATAAAAGTACATATGGTAAGAGACAACTGCTGATCCACATTTATAGTCAAACTATAGAATCAGATAATGTGACCACCAATAGAATAACAAATAAAAACATGGTATATATACTCAGTGGAGTATTAGTCAACCATACAGAACAAAACCACGCCAGCTGCAGAAAAGCAAACTGTAGAACTTGAGTACATCATGTTTGATAAAATAAGCCAGAAAAGAATTAATTATTTTCTTTCACACGTGGACCCTAGAATTATATAATAACGATTGTGATGGTGGTGATGATGATAATAGGAAAGTTTCATGGAAACTACTAGAGAATAATTAATTCATAGCAGTCTAATTTGACCCAGGCATGGTGGCACAGACTTGTCGTCCCAGATCATCAGAAGCCTCATTCAGGAGATCACAGATGCAAGACCTTCCTGTATTCCAGGCATTTTAGTAAGACCCTGTGTAAAAATAAAACAAGAAATGGGAAGGGAGGCACAGCTCACTAACAGAGCAACTGCTGTGAGGTCCCACGTTCAATCTTTCATACTACAAAAAGGCAATCTAAATAACTAAATTTCAATTCTAAAAAAAGAAGAATTCGTATATAATTTAGAATACAAGTACATGTGGCTTGTAAATCTTGAAAATACCTCAAATTTTGTTAACTTGAAGACATAGGCCAGCTTTGTGAACAACTCTAAGAAAAAGGCTTCTGCAGTCCTGCCTTGCCTTGAGAGCCTTTCCTACCTCTGTTCATGCTCCTTATCCTTGTTCCTGTGACTCTGTGAGTCTGAGACAGCCTCCTAAACCACTCTGCAGCTCATTCTCCTCATCTCCATCATGTAACTCTTTCACACTAACCAGAATCCTTCAAGCATTTTCCACTACTTAGCACAAAACCCTCATCCTAACCCCTAAAACACCTAATAGTCTCACTCCAACCAAAATGTCCTTCCTGTCTCTCTTCTATAGGGAAATAATTCCCTAAATGGGTTGCTTGTTTTTGTTTTTGTTGTGGTTGTTTTTGTTCTCAGAAATGTCTTTAATTATTCTTCTGCTCATCTTTTCCCCACAAGATTATCCTTTCTTTCTATCATCTTTATCAGTTTAACCTCCGAAAACTACAAACTCTTCCTCAAGTTGTCAATAAAAATGCCTTTGATTAAAAAAAAAATGCCTTTGATTCTCCTAGTCTTCAACGATTACCTCTCCTGTGTAAAAGGAAGTTCTTTTCCTCTCCCACAGCTCTGGCCACTTGCTGTCTATGCCATGCAACTGTTGCTGTTTGATTAATACAGCAGCAACAAGTGTTCTTGAAAGAAGTAGGGATTAGGAAGGACTGGGACTCAGAGCCCACTGGAGAACCCAAGGGACCTTCTGGGGTAGATTCTACTTATGGCTTATATACAATTCACTGACAGAAATGACAAGACAACCGTGTATGAATCTTTGAAAGAAGTGTATCTCTGGAAGATGAAGGCCTTTTCACAAAAGCAGGTTCAAAAATGACCCAATGAAGGAAAGGAATGCTTTGCCCACAAAAAGAGCGTGGCCAATGGAATGACCACCCCAGACGTGGAAAGCTGTGAAGTTCTGCCCTTCTGTAACCTAAAGCCCTCACTATGGAACACTCCTATTGTGCCCATTAAAAGCTCGGGTAAGAAAGAAACAAAGAAAAGTGCTGAGCATTCAAGATCATTCTTTTTAGAAGCTTGAGGAAGACACAATAATGGATGCCTAAAAGATATTTAATGTTTTGTGGCTGTGATTGCCCGTGCTTTTCTGTCTCTTATAACCAGAGGTGGGTAGTGCAGAGTTAGCGTTGCTGACTTGGAAGCATTTGCTATCAAGCTAGAAAGATCCCGTTGCATTGTGCATTTTAAATAATGAGACTTTACGTGTGTGGTTGCATTTTAAATAGTAACTTCTATTTTGATGTTTGAAAGGGGTTGAGTTCTGAGGAAGGATTGCTTTCTCACATAAAATTTTAGATTTTGAAAAATAGCTGTTCGCTCTGATTCCTCAACCTTCACAGCATAGCCACTTTCCGCTCTAACTGCCCAGTGCAGGAGTCCTGGCTCTAAGGTCCTCATGCAGCGGAGTGGTGCCTCGAAACCACCCTTTCCAAGCATCGCACAGCAAGAGAGTTTGTATTTTAGATTATGGATTTGAAAGGAGAAAAGTAAAGGAAATGAGCCAAGAATCAACTTCCCCGTGAAGGTCCACCAGCATATAATGATAAAAAATAAAAAAGCTCTAAAACAAATAATCATGATTTTAAGCAAATAGAACATTTCTGAACAGCTCTGCAGCCTTAGGGGGTGGGAGAGAAGGAATATAATTAGCCTTGGTCCTATCTCCAGCTTCAGGTGTAACTCATGAGCAGGTGAACTTGACACCTGGAGAAAGAATTGCTGCCCATTAGGAAAATAAAATACAGGGAAGGTGTGGAATATTGTTTTTATTGAGAACAGACAAAAACGTATCTCTCTGCACGTGCACAAAATTAACTATACCCACATAAAATCAAGCACTTGTTTTTTTTTCTCCAACATCAAGACACTGCCTCTTACCCTGTCAATTGAGAATAATTCCTCTCCTCCCAAAGTCAAATTTTTGTTTCAATTTTTGTATTATTTTCACCTAAATGGTTTTATCTCTGCAGAATGTCTGCAAATTTGTTTTCTACCTGTCAGATTGCTTTTCACATTTTAACATTCATTTGCAAGTAGAATTCTGTGGATGCTCCCAAAGAAGAACCAAGACTTATTTTGAGGCTAATTGCACATAATTATCGAACATTCCTCAGATCTAAAGACGTACTAATATGCACCACAATTGGTTTCTGCCAAATCCCATTTTTGTTTCTCATCTATGCAATCCTGCTTTTCCTAATCACATGGGAGGCATTATTAGTGGCATCTCACTGGGGAAATATGCCCAGACTCTTTTTCAAAATATAAGCAATCTAAATATTCTTAAAGTTGTACCACAAAGTAATGAACTAGGATAGAAAACAGTACAAGTTTTTTGTGAGGCTATCCCTGCAAGAACTTCAGATATTCTCTCAATTAATCAAATATAATCCATACATGAATGCCGTGGTTTAAGCAACTGTTTTCTTCTAATACAACTTAATTATTATTATCCCTTTATGAAAAGAAGGTTGGCACTGACATTATTTTTGGTTTAATCAGATATGCAAAGCCAAAAGGTAGGATATATTTTTCTCAGCAGGGGGAATTTCAAAGTTGGCAGTACATTCTTATGTGAATAAAGCCAGAAAAGATGGCAGGACGAAAATACGAATTTGTGTGTCTCCAAAGAAAGAACATTATGAGCTTGTGGGAAATGACAGTGGAGACATATAACAAACTCTGAAATGTAAACCAGTATTTGAAGATGTAAATACTGTCAGTAACCTGAGTTCAAATCCCCAACACCCATAAAGAAATCCAAACTCTGTAGCCCAGGGTTGTAACCTCGGATACACTGCTTTGGGGAGGTGAGAGACAGAAGGGTGAATTTTTGGGAGCTTCTGGACCAGCTAGCCTGTAATCAGCAGCAACCTGCAGAGAGCCCGCCTCAGTGAAGCTGAAGACTAATGTCCGAGGTTGTCTTCTGACTTCACGTGTGCACCATGGCATGAGCATGTCCTGACTCAACATGCATATAAGGTAAGACTAATTTTAAAATCAAGGATGATACCTGATGTCCATCTCTGGCTTTCAAATGCATGCATGCATGTACACATGTACACACACATGCATACACACATACCACACACATGCACACCACACACATACACAAAGGCAAATATATGTATATATGTAAATATATGCATATATGTATATATTTAAATAAACTCTTGATCTACGACTTCCTTCCTCTAAATCTGGAACACTAAACTCTGAAGAGGTCTCCTAGCCCCTAGATGCAGGATCAGAGAGCAATGCGAGGCCTACTGAAGTGCCTGTTCCCTGTAGTTCACCTAGGAGCTATGTAAAAATGACAACCCTACAAATGGCAGTTAGGGCTTGACAGGAGAACACTCCCCTAGGAAAAATGTCTCTTTCATTGGCTACCGAGGCTCTTAATCATCTCACCTTGTGCACATTGATGAAGCTTTTGTTGGCTGAGAGTCAGTGGGCCTTTAAATCCACTCGTGTGTGTGTGTGTGTGTGTGTGTGTGTAAGAGAGAGACCCCTCTCTCAACTTCTGGCTAAATTCAGACAATCCCCAGAACACAAAAGCGGCTATTCCTCCTAAATTGGGTTGTATAGGTAAAGGGAATATAAAATCATCTAAGATGATCAAGGACTGTTTTCATGGACAAAGAGCTATTCATGACTATGATCTAAAAATAAGCTGTACCATTCCTTAGGTGGCTTCCCAAAGCAGAACACCAGCGCACTCCGAAGAACGGGATTTGAAGCGGAGCCCCCTGCGACCCAGCTGCAGAGACTGAGAGTGTCCAGCAGGTGGTCTCCAGCGGACCGACTCTTTGTCAGCTCCTCTCCCTAGGTGTCACGGCTTGGCTCACGGGACGAACCAGCCTTTCCAGAATCAGAGCTGGAGAAATGGCTCAGCAATTAACTCCTCTTGCAGACAACAAGGGTTCGGTTACCAGCACCCACCTGGTGCCTCACAACCATTTATTACTCCAGTTCCAGGGAATCTGATGCCCTCTTCTGGCCTCTGAAGGCTCTTGCACACGTGTGGCACATTTAAATTGTACAAACACACACACACACACACATAAAAATAAATAGATAAATGTCCTTAATAATTTTCTTTAAAAAAAAAAAAACATGCTCAGATTCATGGCTCTGAGAGATCTTTACACCAGAGAGCTCAAAACTCTAAGGATCACAGTGGGGCACTTCTAGGAACATCAAGCTTAGGAGGAAAACAAGTGGGAACTACTCATACCAACAACTTAGTGGGAACGAGGGCACTGGTATGTCTGTGAGGAAGGCAAAAGTTAGGAAATCAGAAATACAGACCTCCCAAAAGTTTCTAAATGGGTATCTGGGCAGCAGAAGATAGTGTGGTAATAATGTGTGCTCCAAGGAGTGGAGGTAGGGACAAGGAATAAATTAGCCAAAGCCTGCTAAAAATAGATGTACAAGATGATACTCAGAAAATAAAAGGGAGTATCAAGGAAATAAATGAAGAGCTGAAGAGATGGCTCAGTGGCACACTGTTCTTGAAGAGGACAATTCTGGTTCACAGCACCCACACTGGGTGGCTCACAGGTGCCTATTGCTCCAGATCCAGAGTCCCCAATGCCTCTAGCCTCTTCAGGTACCTGTGCTCATGTACACATAACCACATGTACACATGTTTACATTTGGTCCCCAGTTGGTGGCACATTCTGAGGAGACTTAGGAGGTGTAGCCTTGTGGAGGAAGTACATCATGGGAGATGGGCTTTGAGAGTCTGTGGCCTCACGTTATTCTCAGTTCATTCCTCATGTTACTTTCTGTTGCATGATTTTTAAAAATGAAGAAAGAGTTTATTTGAGCTTGTGGTTCCAGAGGAATATGAGTGCCTCTCAGTGGGGAAGCATGGCGGCAAGGAATGGTGGCAAGCGCAAGAAGCAGAGAGCTCACAGCCTCAACCACAGCAAACTGAGATAGAACTGCAAATGACTCGAGGGTTTTAGTCTCAAAGCCTGCTGCATAGCGACACACTTCCTGCAGCAAAGTCACATCTCCTATACCACCCTAAGCAGTGATGCCAAATGGGAACCAAATGTTCAAATGAAAGACTGTGGAGGATGTTTCTCATTCACACCACCATGCTCTCTGCTCAGTGATTTCAGTTAAGATGTGACATCTCTCCTTCCTGTTCCTGCTCTTCCTACTGCTTACTGCCATAGACTCTTGTCCTTCTGGAACTCTCTCTTCTTCAAGTTGCCTTATCACATCGATTGAAATGAAAAGATACAGCACTGAAAGAAAAGTGGACTGCCCAAGAGCCAAAAAGATGATTATCAAAGAGGAAAGGCTTTACGGGCCGGTGAACCCCTGATCATCTGGTTTCTTGTTGTATTTAATTCCTCTAACATGCAACATTATTTCAAATATTGTATAAACAGCAAACAAAACTAAATTTTCTTGGAGGAGAATTACCTGTATGTTCCTGTTAGTTAACAGCACTTTCCTCAGGGGTCATTGTTTAGATACCTAAAATCTAGCTCTTCCTTACAGGAAATTATTGAAACTCAGATCAAAGTAAAGTAGGCTTTATTCAGTTACTGCAAATGTATTGCATGAAGTTGGAGTCTGATAGAAATCGTTTCTTTATTCCTCACTCAGGCTACCTTTGCAGACACAAGCTACACACACATTAGTCATTTTGATCAAGAAAACAGGAAAGCATCATTTCTCAACCTAATTTGCAATTTGTCATTTTGTATTTGAGCATTATCCACTAGAAGCCTACATGGCAGGCAGTCTCTGCTCTTTTAAGGGAAGGCAAACTTCTAAGCATGGTGTAAGGCCAAAAAGAATACCCTTGGCCACCTTCTTGCAGACTAAGATAAGTATCTGAAGAAAATCAGTGCCTTGGAATACTCTGCCAGAGTTTAGAAACTGCTGACTCTCACTGTTACACCATGTTCTTCACCATTTTTCTTGAAGACAAAACTCATCACAAAGCCCTCTAACATAAAACACCAATATTTTTTAAGATTAATGGACTTTATTTTTAAATGGTCTTCCATACAATGGAAAATGAAGCAGATATTGATAGTATAGAGAGTTCCCAATACTCTCGTCACAGTAACAAAATTTTTCCTATTAACAGCCTATATTAATGTGATAGATTCACTAAAATTAATGATTCAATATCGATGTACTATCTTAACCAAACTCCATTACTTACAAGAAAATTCACTGTATGGGAACCAGTACTCCTCTTCTTCCCTAAGGGGGGAGGAGGAGTACTCATATAAAGAATATTTTATAACATACTGTATGTTAAGAATTTTGTTTTGCCAGGTGTGGCAATGCACACAGTAATTGCAGCACTTGGGAGGCAGAGGAAGGAGGATTTCTATGAACTCGAGTCCAACCTAGTCTACAAGTTGAATTCCAAGCCAGCCAGAGCTATACAGTGAGACTCAATTTCAAAAAAAAAAAAATCTTTAGTTTTACCCATTATTAGCACCAAAACCCTGTCATTCACCCTGGAGGAGAATGTTCTGTTAAAGGGACGCGGCATTAAACTGGCTTCTAGTGACTTATACTTGTAGATGAGTATATCTCTCAACCCTCATCAGAGACAATGATTAATATGGAGACCCACATCTGGTCAAAGGATAGAGAATAAGAGACTACAGAGTGCTTGGCCCTTAAATGAGACATCTGTACTACACCTCTTCCTCCCAAGGCTCAGAAACCATTGCAGGTGAAAGAATGGAAAAGATTGTAGGAGCCAGAGCTGCTGGATGGCTACAAGGAAACTATTTTCTGGACACAACAGAGCAGTTGCACATAAAAATTCATAATGATTGCGACAGCATATTCAAGACCTGCAAGAATACAAGAAAAACAAAATCCAAGCTGAGTAGTTATTGGCAACTGATAGATTCTAGGTGAGGGAGTCATTTTTCTTTAAGGATGTGACCCCTGGTAGATCCATCTACTCCATTCAGTGACCACTCATTACTGAAGTACATGGGCAACATTAATTGGACTGAATGGGTCGAAAGCAATAAATGAGAACACAAAGTTCTGTGGGTAAAAAAAATGAGGCACAGACCCAGGGGAAGTTGAGGAGGAGGGTGCATATGACCAAGATGCATTTTATGAAATCCTCAAAGGACTGATAAAAGGAGGGAAAGAATTTAGTTTTCTTAGTGAAACACATGTTTGAAAAGAAATATATTTCTTGTTTTCATTTCTCTTCATTCTCAATGGTAGAAATGTTGACTACCTGACACTCAATGAGAACAGAACACCAATTAGCAAAAATTAGCAACAGAAAATGTTCCAGTCGAGGAACCAGTATTGTTAGGAGATGGTTCTGTTGCCCAAACTCTTAAAAACTACGCTACATTGAGAAGAATAAAGGCAGGCAGTTACCAGAGAAAATGCTGCTGTGAATGAAGGTGCCCATTACATTGTGACAATTGCTAACCTCGCTGCTGTGGTCGTCACTTTTTTTTGAATAATCAACTTTAATGGGTTAATATGTGAGAGGGAAAAATGAGTTTAAAAGATAGGAAAAAATAAGAACTCTTGAAGAAGAAAAGTCCTCCGAGGATAGAAAGACCCAGAGCATAGCATTATTCTGGGACACAAAAAGAAACTTGGTTTAAGGACAGGAAACCTATAATAGTGAGGTCTCAAAATAGCTACTGAGAGCCAAGTATCGAAGCCGGGTAAAGTTCTACATCTGGTCAACCTGCGCTACACTTACACAGAGGAGGGTTGTGAGAAATTGCTTTATGGATTCAAATTTGTTAAAAATTAGAGCCATTTAACTCAGCACAACACTCCTCTAAATGACGTCACTGTCACCACTTTGGCTAAACTCTCACTGGCTTAATTTCAGAAACATCCTTTAACTAAAATGTCAAGTTGAAATGAAGTAGCGCATCATGATTCCTTTGTAAAAGTCAACTAATTTCAAAAGCCTGTACACTGCAAAGGACTTGTAGAGTCCCTTTCGTGGGCCTGACTGCACAGAGAGGTGTGAGAAATAGAAGCAATGGCCAAACCACACGGCTTTTAAGAATGCCTTGCCTTAGTCCATAAATATGTTCCCCAAAACCTCTTTTAAAACCGAATTTGTATTGTAACAGCAACACAGACCCCTAAAAAAACAATAATAACTGAGCTATCCACTATTTGTGTGTTCTCAACTTACTAAGTAGGTTACTTTGATATAATTCTCTATAGATTGAACTTTTCCACTCAACCTGGCCTCATTGGGTTGCCTCAGAAATCCAGCCAAACCCTTCTGGATGATCCAAGAATTGGCTTAGCCATTACATGTAGTATCAGCACCTGTTTCACAGCCACCACCTATTGGCTTTAATCACATGCCTTGGAAGGCAGAGGCAGGCAGATCTCTGAGTTTGAGGCCAGCTTGGTCTACAGAGTGAGTTCCAGGAGAGCCAGGGCTACACAGAAAAACCCTGTCTCAAAAACCTTATATGTAAAAAAATAAAATAAAAATAAAAAATAAAAACCTTGTGTGTGTGTGTGTGTGTGTGTGTGCATACTATCCCAGAACTGAGACGGAAATTCTAAACAAAGGCAAGAAACAATCACTCTTACCCTAAGGTTCGCAGGGGCCCATGCAGGACCTTGACTTTACTGGCCATCTCAGATATGCCACATTCGGCTAGAACAAGTCCTAGCAAGGCTTCCATGCTGGCAAGTGGGGAATTAGGAGGAAACCACACAGAAACAAGCCATGTTTAAGCTTCTCCCCAGTTTGGAGAATGTTTCCTAGGGTGACAGGAGAGAACGAAGGGAGGCAATCTGATTACAGCTAACACGCCTCTTCTTACGAGATATCAAGAACTTGACTTTTTTTTTTTATTTGAGCCTTATTTAAAACTTTCCTCCAGAGTGGGTGGCCCAGTGTGGGAGAAGATATTTTAAAAGGAGAAAGAAAATAAAGAACATGATTAATGTCTCAAAGTAAAATCCTGCCACAAAAATCTTGCATTTTGATTCTAGGAAATTATCTCTTTGATTTCATGCTATCCAGAAATCTAAACCTGCCATGCCAATTTCCCTTCTTGATACTCCTTCATCAATAAGTAGCCACTGTGGACAGTCTAGAGTACTCTAGCCCCCCCACCAGGAACTATCACGTCCTTTGTCATCACTCTGCACCCATCCCTGCACCCATTATTGTCAAATGATGCCATCGCTTGCATGAGCACTCGGAACGTGATTTTTGGTTTCTGTTAGAAGAAATGGAGAAAGGATTGACAAAGCAGGACCAGGACCCATAGTCCTGTCAAAATGTAACCTGTTTCCACTCATCAGTTAATGGCTCAGGTCACAGATCCATCATATATTGTTAAATAAATTATATAGGCCTGGCCTGAAGTCAGAAGTCCTTAGAGATGAGATAGCTTCAGTGCCAAAGAATCTCCAGGAGGCAGTGTCTCCTGATGCTTCCACTTCTGCATCAGTTGTAGAAGGACGAAAATTTGCATGTGTCCTAGTTTTGTGTTGTGTTTAAATAGCTGACACAAAGCAACTTGAAAGGAAATAGGTTTATTTAACTAAATTCTAGTTTAGTCTAGTTACAGTCCATCATTGAGGGAGAATGCAAGGCAACAGAAACCAAAGGAAACTGGTCCCATCCACACTCAAGAGCAGAAAGGAAACAAATGCATGCATGCTTACAGCTCTGCTCACTGTCTACTCTTTCATAGACAGGTCACAAGCCCAGGGAATGCCATCACCCACAGTGGGCTGGTTCCTCCTACTTCGGTTGACCTAATTAAAGGGGGGAATCCCTCACAGGCATGCCAGCAGACCAACCTGATCTAGGCAATGCCTCACTGAGACTCCGTCCCTGGGTGATTCTGGGTTATGTCAAGTTGACAAAACAATAACAATCACAACGTGGATAGAAATCTCTGTTATGATGCAAGTAATGGTTACTTATGTTTTCTTTGTTAGAGTGAACATGACTCTACGTGAGAGCACATTAGTAGAAAGTCTTTTTACATAATGCAAAAACTCCATGTTCTTTCCATAAACTGGCTTTCTTTGTAATTCTAATATAAAATGGTTCTCCGCGCATAAAGAACACAGCTTTCATCTTGCTGTGTGACAATTTATATGTGCCTTTTCATTTTCATCAAACAGGCCTCATGCACTGGTGGGATTTTATTCATGAATATATTGCTTGTGTTAGTGCTTGAGAAGAAAACAGTCTCGAAATAATAAAGTGCTTTTTGCCTTTACTGGAGGCCGGCTCCAAGTCAAAGCTTTGTCATGATTTAATACACTATCTTATTATTTTTAATGCACTTGCCTTAACAAAAAAACAAGTCCAAACATCCCAAATTACTGCTGAGTAATCTAACTTTCCTTTTAATGGGAAGCTCTTGCTCCATTGTTTATTTCATCCATGGTCCAGAGGAGCCTTTTCAAATATAGTCTAGAACTTGAGTCGGGGACAAAATTCACGTGGAATAAAACGAGTTGTAGTTTGACACACATGGTGGCGCAGACCTCTAATTCTGAACTGAGGCATGAGGATGCTGAGTCCAGGGCCTGCCTGAGCTATCTAACAAGACCCTGTCTCAAAAAATAAAACACGGGGGCTAAGGAGATGGCTCACTGGGTAAACCGTTTGCCTTACAATCGTGAGGACCTGAGGTGGATCCCCAGAACCCACATTAAAAAGGAAGGATGGCCAGCTAGATAGCTGAGCAGATAGAAGTGCTTGCTTTCAAACCTGTCTGAGTTGGATCCTCACAAGTACTGTCTTCATGTCAGCCATATATAGCACTTTGGTGTTTCTTAGGTTACAGCTCAGAAAGCTTGCTAAGGAGTCATATCTGACATGGACTTGCTTGTCTGCTTTTGGATCATGCACCCCTAGCTGTGCTGCCTTTTCTGGCTGCAATAGAAGAGGATGTATGGTGTGACTTGATGGGCTAGTGTGGGTTTGTTGGTGGGGGAGGAGCTTTTCTGAGGAGAACAGGAGGGGGGAAGGAGAAAGAGGGAGGGAAGAGGTACCGGGAGGAGAGAAGGGAGGGGCTATGATCGGGATGGAAAATGAATAAATGTAGATTTAGAAATCAATAAATGTCAGGGTTGAAGAGATGGTTCAGTGGCTAAGAGCACTAGTTGCTCCTCCAGAGGACCCAGGTTTGATCCTCAGCACCCACACAGCAGTTCACAACTGTCTCCAGTCACAAAGGATAACCACCAGTCCTCTTCTGGCCTCCATGGTCACGATCCATCCATAGCGCACAGACATGCACAATGGCAAAGCATCCATATGCATGAAATAATAATAATAAAACCTGTAGGTGCCTTTTAATAATCTGTGACTGTATCCTTGAGAACACACCCATGCTCTGAGGCTCTGTTTTTAATAAAACCTCAACCCTGCTTCACGGCAGCTAGTCCTGAAGTCCTTTTCTGCATCAGCCTGCCTGAGTTAGAGTTCCTACTCCTGAGGCCATGGAAGGTGACAGTATCCATCTTTGTCTCTGTCCCCTTGCTGCTGACATGGTCATGACTGAAACTATCAAAAGCATCATAATCTTTGTCAACGGCTCTCACATCAAAGTTGAAAAAGCTGGGCAAAACAGCTGATAAGAGAGAACTGCGAATCTAAAAGTTCTTCATGAAGCAAACAAGTTTAAAACAAAATATGCAACTGTATGCTTGAAAGCAAACAAAGGACAAAAAAAAATTTAAAATAATATAAACAGCTTCGTCCTATAATCTAAGTGCTTCTAATCAACAAGCTCTGTGACACGCGAAAGCCTGCCACAGGTCATCCACCGTGTGAGGGAGCTACAGTCCATTACCTGTGTAATTGCAGATCTGTCTAATAGGCCCATACAGCTCTTTTGGAACAAAGGCTTTATAATGGAATAGATGATAAATACTGAACTGTGATGCTACCAGATGCTATAATATTAGAGGCTGTGTTTATATTGAGAATATTAGCATATGTTAACTCTGTATGCTTACAGTCCAAAAAAACATGAAAAATTAGGGTCATAAAAATATTTTTAAAAAATCAATGTGCATTATGGGTTGGTACTGCAACATCTTGATATAGTAAATGATAATAAAAATATTCCACTCAATATAGTTTACTTGATCAATGAATGCATGTCACTAGGCCATAGAAGAATAGCTACTTATAAAAATTCTAAGATACTCAATCTTTAATGTAATACTGACTCTGAAAAATATCAATGACATTGATTTATTTGGTTGTTGTTTGAAACCAGAGTCTATGAAAGTGAAACTAAA
Source organism: Pachyuromys duprasi (assembly GCA_028658305.1). Lineage (NCBI taxonomy): Eukaryota > Metazoa > Chordata > Mammalia > Rodentia > Muridae > Pachyuromys > Pachyuromys duprasi. The sequence goes on along the minus strand of CM053756.1, from coordinate 38,231,809 downwards.
TCTGTGTAAATCCAGTTTCATAAAAATGAAAAACTTTTAGCTACATTACAAAAAGAAAAAAAAAACAGAAATAAGAGAGAAAGAGACAAACTTATTCCAGACATTCAATGGCTCACAAGAGACACCTGTGAACAACTACATGCCAGTGAGTTAGATGATCTAGAAGGAATGGATAAATTTCTAGATTGATGCAACCTCCTGACATACGAAAACAACCATGAAGACAGAAAATCTGAGCGGATTAATAATCACTGAGAAGATTAAAAAGCCAATCATGGTAACACACGCTTTAATATCAGCACTCAGGAGGCACAGACAGACAGATCTCTCTGAGTTTAAGGCCAACCTGCTATATATAGTGAGATTCAGAACTGCCCGGCTAAATGTTGGCACCCCGTGTAGGGAAGGACAAGAAGGTGATAGTGACCGCGGCAGCAACAACAACAACAACAAAGAAAAACCTCGGGAGGATGATTCGCTTCTGACTTCCAGAAATGGCTTAAAAAAGAAGCGAATGTCAATCCTCTGCAAATTCTTCCAAAAGATTAAAAAGAAATGACGATTCTGAAACTAATTTTATAAGGCCGGCATAATCCTGATTGGAAAGCAAGATAAGGGCACTGCAAGAAAAGAAAAACGTGGGCTCTTTATCTCTGATGAACATAGATACGACACTCAACACAATCATAACAGACTGATCTCAGCAGCATGAGACAGGACCGCCAACCATGGTCTGGTGGGATGAAAGGATAGCTCAACATGTAGAAATTAATTAACATGATATACTTCATTAATAAAGTACAAGACAAAACCAAATGAACTCCTCAATCCATGTAGAAAGTCTCACAAAATTCAATATTACTAGGAACAAAGTCTTCCATAACAATAAATTTCTCAAAAAACTAGATACAGAAAAAAACATATTTCAACCTAACAAAGGACATACGTTACAAGTGTACAGTTAACATTTCACTCAGGAGTTAAAATTTTAAAGTTTTTCCTCAATCATGAAATTTGCAGGCAAATGGTGGGAACTAGAAAAGATCATCCTGAGTGAGGTGTCCCAGAAGCAGAAAGACACACATGCTATATACTAACTTATAAGTGGATATTGACATAAAATATAGGATAATCATACTAAAAATCTATATACCTAAAGAAGCTAAACAAGAAGGAGGACCCTGGGTAAGATGATCAATCCTCACTCAGAAAGGCAAATGGGACAGACATAGGAAGAAGGAGAAAACAGGGAACACAGGAGCCTACCACAGACTCCTGAAAGACTACCCATCGGGGTATCAAAGCAGATGCTGAGACTCATAGCCAAACTTTGGGCAGAATACACACAGAACCAAAAAATCTGGCCACAGGGGTCTTTTCTGAGACTGATACTCCAACCAAGGACCTTTCATGGAGATAACCTAGAACCCCTGCACACATGTAGCCCATGGCAGCTCAGTGTCCAAGAGGGTTCCCTATTAAGGGGAACAGGGACTGTCTGTGACATGAACTCAGTGGCTGGCTCTTTGATCACCTCCCCCGATGGGGGAGCAGAATTACCAGGCCATAGAGGAAGACAATGCAGCCAGTCCTGATGAGACCTGATAGGCTAGGATCACAGGGAAAGGAAGGAGGACCTCCCTATAAGTGGACTTGGGGAGGGGCATGGGAAGAGAAGGGGGAGGGAGAGTAGAATTGGGAGGGGGTGAGGGAGGGGACTACAGCTGGGATACAAAGTTAATAAACTGTAATTAAGAAAATAAATAAATAAATTTTTAAAAGGTTTTCCTCTAAAAGTAGAAGCAAAAAAAAAAAAAGGATTTCTACTCTTACCACTTCTATCCAACATAATTCTGGAAATCTTAGCTAAAACAATGGAAGAAAGAAATGAGGGATACTCAGAAATTGGGGTTAAGTGTCTCTTTAACATAAACACTGGAGACTGGAGACAGTCAAGTCTTCAGGTAGGTAAGAGCAGAATAAGGACAAATGATACTCTCCTGCATCTCCATGATTCTCTTAGAATTATGGAGGTGAAAATGGTGGACAGGCGAGAGATCAGGATCACAGTAAACACAGAATACGATAAAATACAGAAATCTGAGGAGTTAGATTTATAATCAAGCAGCAGACTTTGACTTAGAGTCCTGAAGTGAGGAGCAGCGGAGGGGACAACCACAGCTCTCTACCCCACCTGGCCCACTCGGAGCCACAAATGAAAGACAGGAAGAAGGTCTCTGGAAGTGAACCAGACAGCGGATGAGAGATTTGCAGAGAGCTGTGAAGCAGGTATTTAGAGGGACTCATTGCCTGCCATGCTTTTTCTTCTGGGATATAACATGTTGCCATCAGCTCCATCGGCGAAGACAAAAAGTGCAGCTCTGCTCAGCTTCTAAACAGCACAAAGGTGCCCCTCTCTATTATAGGGAAGCTGTGACCCCAGCATCCATGAGAATAAAAGAATTGAACTGAAGCAATGCAGAAACGTGATTGCAAATATACTCAGGCAAGAACTGGGAGCCACTGGTGGGGTGGGGGTGGGGTGGGGAGGAGAAAGAACAGATGTGGTAAAAGTAGAATATTCGGTGGTAAAGGTAAAAGAATGGGCTCACACACACACATACACACACACACACACACACACACACACCAATCAACAAAGCCTCAGATACTGAAAACCTAGAATTCCCCAGCAAATCAGAAAGGAAGCCTTAAGTAGAAAAGGAAAAGGGGTTGCTATGGTCACCTAGTGATCAACAAAGGTGTCAAAAATATACATTGGGTAGGACTGCAGAGAAAGCTCAGTTGGTGGAATGCTTGCCTAGCACACATAAGATGCTGAGTTCAATCCTCAGTCAGCAAGAATAAACTAAAAATGGGAAAAAGGTATGAAAACACACTTTAGGGGGAAAAAAACAAAACAAAACACTAAACCACTGGGGAAAACCAGATAGCCATGTTAAATGAAATCAGGTCCGTGTTGCTCACCCTGCAGAAAAATCAATTCAAAATGGATCAAAGGCCTAAATGCAAAACCTGGAACTGCTAGAAAAAACATAAGCAGACCGCTTCAAGACGTAAGTACATGAAAGAACTTTCTGAAGAAGAAGAATAAAAACTTTAATTGAGCATGAAATAATACCAGGAATTGAGAAGGGGGATTACAGGAAATTATAAAGCATAGCAAAAAGAAAGAAAGAAAGAAAGAAAGAAAGAAAGAAAGAAAGAAAGAAAGAAAGAAAGAAAGAAAGAAAGAAAGAAAGAAAGAAAGAAAGAAAGAAAGAAAGAAAGAAAGAAAGAAAGAAAGAAAGAAAGAAAGAAAGAAAGAGAGAAAGAAAGGAAAGAAAGAAAAGAAAAGAAAAGAAAAGAAGAGAAAAGAAAAGAAAAGAAAACAATCAGCAGACAGAGCAGGAGAAAATATTTGGCAACTATACAACTGACAATGATTAATCTTAGGATATATGAGGAACTCAATAGCCATTAAAAAGGCCTGTGTGGGAACTGAAGACCAACGAAAGCCTGTACTTCGGGTCTTAGGGTATTGTTGCCGTTGCCGTGATGAAACACCATGACAGAAAGCAACTAAGTCAGGATAGGAACTCAAGCAAGACTGGAGTCTAGAGGCAGGAGCTGTTGCAGAGGCCACGGAGGGCTGCTGCTTACTGCCTTGCTCCCCTTGGCTTGCTCAGCTGGCTTTTTAGTAGAAACCGGGGCCACCTACTCAGAGGGCAGGGCCCTCCCCCATTGATCACTACTTTTAAAAAATGCCCTCCAGGCTTGCCCGCGGCCTGATCACATGGAGGCGTTTTCCTCAACTGAGGCTTCCTCCACCCCCGTGATTCTAGCTTGTATCAAATTAACATAAAACAGCCTGCTCGAGGATTGTTTTACTAAAGCTCAATCAGGGGCTCACAACTGTCACAGACTCAGCGGATCAGGAATGAGAGCACAGAGCTCCAAATCAGCAGGGTTTTTATTGGGGTTCCAGTGAGGTTTGGGGAATTCCAGCTTTTTGGTTCTCCGATTGATTGACACTTAGCCAATTCAGGCCAAACCGTAATTGTTTTACTCAACCTATTGTGAAGAACACCTGGGTGAACTCCAGGTGTTCACTGATTAGCCCTTGCTAGAGGTGATGGTTAAATACTACGAGAGGTGAGGGGTTGAAGCACATTTTTGTGGGTTTTTCTCCTCTTTTTGAAACTGGAGTTCAAGCCCAGGTCGTTTACCCGTAAGACAGAGTTTCTTTTTCAGAAACAGAGTTACATAGGCCTCACACAGAACATCTGTATTTGCTGGGATAAATTGTATTTCAACCTAAAAAAAAATTGGACCTTAATGAAGGTCCAACAGTACCTTGAAGACACAGCTACTAGTAGGAAAAAAAACAATGTGGAGAAAGTTAAATTTTTAATAGAATTAAAGAACTTAGGACATTTGATGGCATAGTTAAACATGACGGAGATGATACAGTTAGAAACTGAGTGAGATGAGAAGTTGAATCTGAAAAAGAAATAAAAGACAGCAAATCAGAAGAAAATATGGAATGAGCATGTTTAATGTCATTAGAGATTATAGAACATGAACTCCAACTTTTGTAACAGTGGGCTCAGGAAAAAAAACTGTAGCCATGTTTGTTATCAATCTGTGGAAGATCTAACGAGGGAGAAAACATCTTTTAAACTAAACACCAAAAAAAAAAAAGATCATCTCATCTGTAGATCTGACATGGTTCTCAAAAGAAGAAATGGCAATGGCCAGTAAACATTTGGGGAAATAGTCAATAACCATAATAAAATGCAAGTTAAAACCACTTTGGGGTCCTATCTCATTGAACTCAGAATGGCTATCGTTAGTACAACACACAACAGGTATCAAATACACAAGGCACACAGATGAATCAACAGCAAAAATAACCAAATAAGGCAGTTTAGAAATGACCTGAACAGATATCTTTCCAAGGAAAACTGAAAATGTCCAACGGGTATACAAAATGATGCTCTATAACATTAATCATCATGCAAGTCAAAACCGCAGCACATTATGGCCTCTACCTGCCGGGATGGCGATAACAAAAATTAAAAATATAGTAAATAATAATAAATAAAATAATAAAAAGTTAAAATGTAATAAATGTTAGAAAGAGTGAACAGGAAAATAAATGTTTATACATTGGTGGTAATGTAAACTAGTAATTTTTTTGTAAAAAAAAAAAAACAGCATGGAATTTCCTAAAAAAAAATTAATATAAAACTCCATGTGGTCTAGCAGTCCCACTCATGGATACTCCACTCAGGGAAATTAAATTGCTATCTTAATGATTTTTTAACTGTTATATTATTTTATGAATATTTTGCCCACATGTATGTATGTGTACTATATTCATGTCTGGTGACTGCAGATCCAGAACTTAAGTTATGGATGGTTGTAAACCGCCATGTAAGTGATAGGAACTGAATCTGAGTCCTCTGCAAGAGCTGCCAGTGTTCTTAACTGCTGAGCCATTTCTCCAGCCCCTATCTTAATGATCTTAATGAGATAAGTAATTCCTATGCACATGGAAGCATTATGTGCAATAGCTAAGACCTGATAAACACACAAGAAGCCACTGACAAATGAGCAGATATAGGAAGCTTGGCATATTTTATACAAAACAGATAATATTTTATTTTATGTAAGATAAACTATTGTAGAATAGTTTTCAGCCTTTAAAAAGAAGCAAATCCTACCATTTATAACATATATGAAACTAAGAGGGCATTATACTAAATGAAAGCCAGACAGAGGAAGTCAAATATTTCAATTTTATTTGTATGTGGAATCTAACAGCATGAGACACACAAAAGCAGAGAGTAGAAGAGCACTTGTCATGACCGGAAGAAGAAGGAAAATGAGGAGACATTGACCATAACGTTCCAGTCACAAGATGAGTAACTTCCAACATTAATTAACTTTACATTGTTATTTACGGTCATTTTCACTGTATTTGCACCAAAGCATCACATTATCTCTCTGAAATTTATACAATTTTAATTTATTGACAATTTTAATATATTTCAATAAACTTGAAAAATAAAACACAAGCTACAACAGAGGAGATTACAGTAAAGTTATTGCTATGGCGTGTGGGTTTTCGGTTTGGGTTGGTTTGGTTTGGTTTGAGTTTTTTGTCCTCCAAGGGCTGCTATATTAGAAGCTTGGTCCTTAGTGTGATAGGGTGAGAAGTGGTGGCAATTCTAAGAAGCAGGACCTGGTGGCAAGTCTTTAGGCCATTAGGGGAATGTACTTTTAAAACTACTAAAAAATAAAATAGATGGAGTTGGGTGTTGTGTCAAGTAGAATTAGCCAACCTCAGGAAGACAAATAATCGTGTTCACTCTCATATGCAGAAACTACGTCTTTTAGAGCCCTGATGTTGAAGGAGGAATATATGGGAAGAGAAAATGACCTCTGATGAGGGAGATGAGGACACAGGACAGGACATGGAGGTAAATATGATCAAAAAGTACACTGTGTCCAGGTATAAAAATATCATAATGAGGGGCATCTGGGTTGTTTCCAGGTTCTGGCTATTACGAATAAAGCTGCTATGAACCTGGTTGAACAAATGTCCTTGTTGTGTACTTGAGCATATTTTGAATAAATGCCTAGGAGTAGTATAGCTGGATCTTGAGGTAGCACTATTCCTAATTGTCTGAGAAAGCACTAGATTGATTTCCAAAGTGGTTGGACAAGTTTACATTCCCACCAGCAATGGAGGAGGGTTCCCCTTTCTCTACATCCTCTCCAGCATGTATTGTCACCTGAGTTTTTTATCTTAGCCATTCTGGGTAAGATGATCAATCCTCACTCAGAAAGACAAATGGGATGGACATTGGAAGAAGGAGAAAACAAGAAACAACACAGAAGCCTACCATAGAGGGCCTCTGAAAGACCCTACCCAGTAGGGTATCAAAGCAGAGGCTGAGATTCTTAACCAAACTTTGAGCAGAGTTCAGAGAATGCTATGTAAGAAGAGGGAGATAGTGGGACCTGAAGAGAACAGAAGCTCCACAAGGAGAGCAACAGAACCAAAATATCTGGCCACAGGAGTCTTTTCTGAGACTGCTGCTCCAACCAAGGACAATTCATGGTTATAACCTAAAACCCCTGCTCAGATGTAGCCCATGGCAGCTCAGTGTCCAAGTGGGTCCCCTAGTAAGGGGAACAGGGACTGTCTCTGACATGAACTCTGTGGTGGGTTCTTTGACCACCTCTCCTACCCCCGAGTGAGGAGCAGCCAGGCCAGGCCACAGAAGAGGACAATGCAGCCAGTCCTGATGAGACCTGATAGACTAGGGTCAGATGAAAGGGGAGGAGGACCTCCCCTATCAGGGGACTTGAAGAGGGGCTTGGGCGGAGATGAGGGATGGAGCGTGGGCTTGGGAATGAGGGAGGGGCTACAGTTGGGATACAAAGTGAATAAACTGTAATATAAAAAATAAAAATTTAATTTAAAAAAAATATCATAATGAAATGCATCAACTTGTTCAACTAGTCTGTGCTACCAGAAAGATAGCTTCGGAAGAGACAGACAAATACCTTCACTGGTAACTGTCCTAGGATTTTGTTGCCTCAGTGCCAGCTCTTATCAACAATCTCACAGACTTGGTTGATCTAACACATGCACAAGTAATCACCACACTGAAAGAAGGCTTAAATGTTTTACCACCTCTGATAGACCTGTCAGCACTGTAAATTTTAAGACAACCCTAACAAAGCATTAACTATTTCACTAAACATTTCCCGCTATAAAGTAGTCATAAGCTGCCCACAAGGCAAGTTATCATTCAGTAAACAACCTTGTAAAAAAATTAATAAATCTTTTCTGGTTCATGAAAATCAGCTCGCGTGCCCCCTCTATTCAACAGCCTCCCACCAAAGTGATCAAAGTGACAGCAATAAACTGACCTCTAAAGACGGCAGATGGGAACAGAATAGCAAGCCTTTGCTTTAAAATATATCTCTGTGTTTTTACTTTTCTAATTTAATTGAAAATGCCTACTTGTCCTGAGTATTAACTACCGAAGTGGAAATCAAACTTTAGATGGATCATCATTTTGAATATCCATTTTAAAGTAAAGAGTAGAGTTCCCACATAAAATTCATAATTCTCTTCGGAGTTTAACTATAGAAAAAGAAATTACCCTATAAAAGATCGGTAGTTTATGAAGTAGTGAAAATGGTTGGATAGCTATGGCAATAAGTTAAAAATTAAGAAATATGAATAGTTCAGGATCTGCCGACTCAGACTAACTTTTAATAATGAATGCAACACTGTATATGTGTGTACATGTATTTATATGTGTATGTTTATATGTGTTTGTGTATATGTGTGTATATGTGGGTGTATACCTTTTCCTTCAAATAACATTATTCCATTCTTCTTCATGGTTGAATAAAATTTTTTTGCATATAAGCCACAATTTCTTTCTCTGTTCCTCTGTTGCTAGACACCTAAGCTGGCCCCATATCTTGTCTATTATAAACACTACAGCAATGAGCACAGATGTGCATGTATCTCGATGATATACTGGCATAAATCTTTTCTGAATATAGCCAGGAGTGGACTTTTTGAGTACCTTCCATGCTTATTTCCATATACATAAATATGGAAGGGAGAAATTTTTTAAATATAAGTAATAACATCTTTCCAATGGGTACATCAATAAGATATGTGCCCAAGAGAATGAAACATGTTAGGGATAGATTGAATTTTGGTATACCATGCTACTGTATAATTCAGCATTTTAAATACCTTATAATGAATTCTTAAATGATATCCAAAATGCTTGGAGATCTTCAGAAGCGGATTTATAAGTGTCATAAATAATCGTTTTACTTGACTTGGTAAATAAGAGAGAGAATGCTATCTAAGATAGACATGAATATTTTAATGTAGCAGGATTTGGCTCACTTACTCTTAAAAGGAATAATTTAATCAGGATTCTTTCAAGAGAGCTGAAATCATTACAGAGAAAGGAAGGATATTCTCCCAATTGAGCAATTAACATATTTCATGTAACAATGACACTGAAATGAATCTTGTGCTTATAGATTCTTCCGAAGCTTTGTGCCCCCCCCCATCTCCCAGTTTCCAATCCCAGTTTTTCTTAGACTGCACCTAAGTAACTCCAGATGCACACTCATCTTTAAAAATCTTCAATAAGTTGTATGCAACCTCCACTTTAATGAAAGCGCCAATGAGGACTTCCTCCACATTACCTGGTTCTTTGGGCTACCCCCAGGACAGAAAGAAAGAAATCTAGAGTCTGCCTATGATGTGCCACTTTTGATTTTGTTTTTGCTTTGATTTTGGTTTTTTTAGCCATCCAGCCACTTGAGACACTTGGGCTGCTTCCACATCTCGGCTAATGTGAATAGTACTGTAGGTGAACACAAGGGTGCGATTGTCTCTTCAAGGTTCTACTTTCATTTCCCTTGGATATACAACCAGGAGTGGAATTCCTAGGTCACATGGTGGTTCTATTTTTTTTTCATTTAAAATTTTGAACTTTTATTTCCTGTATTTCCTTCTTACTAGTCACTTTTTTTATTATTTGAGATTTTCAGACATGACTATGTGTTTTGATAAAATTTAACCCCCATCCTTCCCATCCCCTCTACCACTTTCCTCTTCCAATATCCTGCACTTTGTTTTTAGACAGGTCCCCATCTGGGATGGGATTTAGTCTGGCTTGACTTTGTGCAGGTCTTACGCACTCAGTCGCAGCCACGCTGTGCTAGTGTGCAGTGACCCTATCATATCCAGCAAATGATCTGTTGCCGCAGCTGTCCTCTACCTCTGCCCCTTGTAATTACCTGCCCTTTAATTTGTGATTAGTCCTGAGTATTGATAAGAGGTATTGTTGGGGGTTAGGCTGGTGTTCTGTGTATTCAAATACTGAATTCTGGGCCCCGAGATCTGGTTAGAGTCCAAACGAGGGTATTGTCACGTACACTGATCAGTGTTGTATAAACGTTGCTCCCCAATTATCTCTGATTTGTTAATTTAAAAAAAAAACTGAACAGCCTGTGGCTGGGCAGAAGAGAAGTAGACAGAACTTCCATTCCCGGTCTTGGAGTCTCAGGTAGAGACCATGAGAGAGAAAGGAAGAGAAGGAAGAAGAGAGGTAGAGAAGAAATATAGTAATTAAGAATGGAGCAAAAAACGCCCAGCCAGGAGCAATATGGCAAGTATATTGGGGTACATGGCTGGGAAATAGCAAGACGAGCATAGGGTATTAGTATAAACGGATATCTGCCCAGTTCTGGCGTTTAAAGCTTACTTATAAATCTTAAAGGTCTCTGTCTCATTTATTTGGGAGGTAAAATCAGTGAATAGAAACACCTCCCTAAAAAATAAAAAAATATCGTTACAGGGTACAATACAGGCATCTCATTCAAAGCTGAGCATGATGCAGGCTCTTATTCTCTATACAGTGGCCAGTTTGGGGTCTCTGTAGTAACTACCACCTACTATAAAAAGAAACTTCTCTGATGAGGGTTAAGAGATTCTGTACTCTGTGAGTATGAAGATAAGCAACTAGAGAATAATTTGTTATTACATCTCTTTAGCAGAATAGTAGTAACAGGCTCTTTCCTTGGACCTAGGACCTACCCAGCCATGAGGTTTGGCGCAGGTAAGAGTACTGTGCCTGAGTTCTGCCTTGTGGAGCAGGCCTTAAGTCCAATCAGAAAATGGCTGTTTGCTCTCCTAACATTCATGTTACTAATGCACTGGTAGGCATATCCTGCCAGGCTAGTTGTTACTGTAGTTCATAGTATTCACACCTAAATGAGACTGTGATGCTTCAATACCACACTTCAAATCTCCCACCACTGTGAAAGGTTAATGTCCATGCTACCTGGGTCCTGTTTAGAAAGCCCTTTCTTGGGCCTGTAAGTTGAAGCCAATTCCTTACTTTCTCCACTAACAGATTAAATGGTATCAGGCCTGATGTTAATTATTACTGGCTTTTTTTAAGGAACTCCCATACTGTTTCCTGCAATTACTACAGGTTTACATTCTCCCCAAAGTATATAGGAGTTCTCTTTTGCTGTCACTGTTTCTTACTGTATATTGTCTTTTACCCATACTTGAGTGGTTATTATAGAAAAGGCAAAAAGATAACAAGTAGAGTTTTTCCTTTTTAATTTAAGGCTCCTGGCTAACCTAAAAGCATTTCTTTCCGTTTTTATTTATTTTTAAATTTTAATTAAAATATAATTACATCATTTTTCCCATTGCCATTCCTCCCTCCAACCCCCACCACCACCCTGCCATGTAACCCTCTTGCTCTTTATCAAATTCACAGGCTCTTTTTCTTTAACTGTTGTTATATACATGTTTATTTATTTATGTTTATGTTTATTCACATATATACGCCTAAATATATAAATACAGCATGTTTAGTCTGTGTGTTGTTACTTGTATGTGTACTTGTATGCATGATTTCAGGGCCAAGCTTAGACAAGAAACTACAAGCAGCTAAGGAATACTAAGAGCTGAAGGCATGTTTACAAAGTAAATTTCATGCAATTTATTTCTAATGTGCTTCATTGATAAGACTATTTTAAATTCAGTTCTCCTGAGTGTTGTACTCCTTCTGTTCTTCTACTTATCTAAAAGTTGTTGAAGTTTATTAAAAGAAAAGAGTATGTGCTCATTCCTGAGCATCATCACTAAGATAATTTTGTGCTGAGCATACTACCTAGAAGGTAGAGTAGACACATAGGACACCATTACTACACAAACTGGAGTTTAGCTAGAATAGAGGATCTAAAGCCATAATCCCTTAAAAAAGTATTAACACAAGAACTGAGGACTATTTTTGTTCTGCCTAACAAGAGAGATCACTGTAAATGCATATTGAAACCAAATGTCACCATCCCTCTTCTACTCACTCTGTGTGTGTGTGTGTGTGTGTGTGTGTGTGTGTGTGTGTGTGCCAGAGGTCCATGCTGGGTGTCTTTCCCAATCACTCTCTACCTACCCTTTTTGAAGGAAAACCTCTCACTGAACCTGAGGGTCACTGATTTGGTTAGACTTGCTGGCTAGCAAGCCCCAGGAATCCTCTCTCCTTCCCAAGCATTGGAATTCAAGACACATTCCATAGCACTGGACATCTGGGTTGAATTCAGATCCTCATACCTATGCAGGAAGCTTTTGACCAACGGAACCATCTCCCGAGCGCTGTACCAACTGAACCCAGCCCAGTGCTAACTCCCTTCTTGAGAGATATTGCTTTCTTTAGGTGACTCTAATCACCAACCACCAGACTACACACATCCAAAGTCATTCCACACTATATTTTTAAGCAGTGATAGACCCTGTATGCAGTGCAAAAGTATATAAACAGAGAAGACATCCTTGCAGAAATTATAAATCTTAAAAGAGTGGGTTCGTGAGATTGACACTAAACAAAGTTATGATAGCTGTTAACACTAAATGTGTTAGATGCAGTGCTGAACTGTTTAAATTTTAAAAGACTTTATTTACATCTTATCATCTCAAAACATGCTCAAGCCTGGTGCTGTTTTCCTCAGGTTTTAAAAGAAGAACCTTAAAGGCTTAAGGCAGTGCAAGCACTCTTCAGTCTGCATGATCACAAGGCCCACCCTCTACCTACTGCACTACTTGGATTCTTGCAGACAAATGCTAAGGATGAAGGCTACATATTGACCTGAGGACATTGGATGAGGTGCCATGAGAAACAAGGCTTCAGTGTGACTTTAAAGAATTGTTAGTAGTTATATAAGAAAACACGAAGGGGCTAGATAGTCTAAATGCCAAGTTATATAAACCTTCTATAAAGGTCAAAAGGCAAGAACAACAGGCATGATCTGGGAGACAAGAATCAAGATTGTGATATGTTTCAATGCGGGCATGTATCTGAAGCAAAGTGTTTTAATTTCAAATATATTCACATCAACACACAAACGTGTTTTAGTCCATACAGTGTTCAACTTAATAATGTCAACTTTAATTTGTAACAAAGGACTTGGAAGCCCGTGAAAAATGGGATGCACTTTATAATGTTATCGTAAGCATTAAGGGTAAAAGAGAGGAAGAAATTCAATTATAGTCTAAACTAGCAAACCTTATTTTATTCATAAAAGCAAAGCCCCAGGAAAATGTCTTGATGTCAGACTGATACATAAGTCCGGGATCTATGCAAAAGCTGGTACTTCTGTCACCATGCCTGTGTGCCAATAGGATGAACCCTAAGCCAGTAAATGACCAGATTTTTGTCCCAAATACCTAGAAATGAACTTCCAAGTCTCCACACTAATGCTGCTTTGTCATCCACTTTCTTCATCTTGGTGGGCCTGCCCTCACCTCCTCTCACACCTTCTTCCACCAATGTTATTTCCAATATTACTTGTTTTGAACACAGGAAAATATAGATTTTTTTTTCTGATCTGGCTCAAGTGTAAGCATTCATGCCATAGGGGGAAAAAAACAGCAACAAAAGCTCACTTCTGTGTAGGACACAGCAAGCATAACTTTTCAAAAGAAACAGGTTAAAGAAAATGGAGCAGCCAGCGAGATGCTTCGGCAGTCAAAGGCTCTTGCTGCAAACCAGACCCAGGGCCCCACATGGTGAGAGAGACCCAGCTTCCACAAGTTGTCCTCTGACTTCATCCACATGCCGTAGAATGCATATGAACATATTCAATATATCTCTTGATAATTTTTAAGAAATATTTTTAAAGAATTAAAGCAAGGTACAATAAGAGTCTACCTATTGCTCAGAAAGAAATCTCTAAAACAAAGATTTAAAATATAGTCATTGTGTTCAAGTAAAATAAACTTCTATTACATTTACATTTTCCTTTTTCTTTTAATATAATTTTTTATTTATTACAATTTATTCACTTTGTATCCCAGCTGTAGCCCCCACCCAATCCTGCCCTCCTCCTTCATCTTCCCCCATGCCCCTTCCCCAGTCCACTAATAGCAGAAGACCTCCTCCTCTTCCATCTGACACTAGCCTATCAGGTCTCATCAGGACTGTTTTTCATAGTCTTCCTCTGTGGCCTGTGATAAAACTGCCCCACCCCTTAGGGGAAGGTGATCAAACAGCAAGCCACTGAGTTCATGTCAGGGACAGTCCCTGTTCCCCTTACTAGGGAACCAATTTGGAGACTGAGCTGCCATAAGCTACAGGGTTCTAGGTTATCTCCATAAATGCTCCTTGGTTGAAGTATCAGATGTCCCTCAGTTGAGGAATGGATACAGAAATTGTGGCACATTTACACAATGGAATACTACTCAGCAATTAAAAACAAGGAAATCATGAAATTTGCAGGCAAATGGTGGGAACTAGAAAAGATCATCCTGAGTGAGGTATCTCGAAGCAGAAAGACACATATAGTATATACTCACTTATAAGTGGATATTAGACACATAATATAGGATAATCATACTAAAATCTGTACACCTAAAGAAGCTAAGCAAGAAGGAGGACCCTGGGTAAGATGCTCAATCCCCAATCAGAAAGGCAAATAAGATACACATCAGAAGGTGAAAACAAGGAACAAAGCAGGAGCCTACCACAAAGGGCCTCTGAACGACTCTACTCAGCAGGGTATTAAAGCAGATGCTGAGACTCATAACCAAACTGCAGGCAGAGTGCAGGGAATCTTATGAAAGAAGGGGGAGAGAGAAAGACCTGGAAAGGTCTGGAACTCTACAAGGAGTACAACAGAACCAAAAAATCTGGGCTCTGAGACTGATACATTTAAATTTTCTAAAGAAATATATATATATTTATAATTAACTCTATAAAAGATATTACAAGAGAGTTGATATACATAAGTATTTTGTGGAAAAGGAAAGAAAATTGTATGGATTAATCCATAAAGATTATTACAATTGCTTGACTGGCCAATCATAACAAGCGCTTGGGTGATATTAGTGTTTTCTTTTTTGTTCAAAGTGAGTACAGGAATAAAATAAATTAGGAGAGTGCCTAACATCAGGCAAAGGGCACTCTGTCAGCATTTGCACACAAGAATGGAAGGTCTAATGTCCAGCTGCCTTTAGAGGTGAGATAAACATGTTAGCTTTAACGGCCCACGGGAGAAGGGCAAACTTTGGCAATGCCCAACCCTTCCAGCTGTGGTACTTTCTGAATATTGCCATGGTCAGACATTAAGAGACTAAAAAGCATGCATCAAGGAGGCATAGCAGGACCCTGCCCTCCCGCAGCTTACAACAGAGAAACGATGAGTACCGTGGGCTCGGAAAACCAGCCACGACAAAGTCTGCGGGAAGAGGCCGGCTCTTGTAACAGGGAAGTTGTCTTGATGAATTAGCAATTTTACAGAGATCTGATTCTTTCCCCGGAAGATAAAAAAGGAAAAAAAGTGCTTTTCACTGTGTGCCTAAAAGACTTTCTTTTCATTGAGCTTTAAAGGACCAGCGAAGGAAGATAACGGACTAATGCCCCATTTCAAAGAGCAGCTGACATTGTGACCCTTCAAGCCAGCCCTGCCCAGCCAGTTGAGCTGACTTGGGTCAGAAATCCAGCTTCTCACCTCCGCTCAGCTGTCTTAGGAGAGTTATGTAACTCGTCAACGTTCTATGGTTCTGATAAAACTGATTCGACTGCACTGCCATGCCATTTAGTGACTTCTTCGTGAATGTTGTAGTCCTACTGTGTGTGACAGAGCGGTGGCTTAGACGGCAGCGTTGCGATGTGCATACGCTCATTCACAGGCACGCCACATGCTCGGTATCGCCTGTCTGTCCTCAGTATGTCCTCTCAGAGCTCTGCCCTTCTGCTCGTCAAGCACTCCCTTTCTTCCAAATTTACGATTAGCTAAGGTAAGACTCTAATTTCTGAAAACGTGCCAATGAGGAAGGATCAGCTGAGACGGTAGTGACCACTGCCTGCCAACTGAGACACTTCTTGGTGGTTAAATATGGTCCTGGAAACAAAGCAGGACTGAAAAGTCCGTAGGCCAGGGCCGTGGCATCCATGGCGTGGGTGATGAGCAGTGGCAACTGGGAATTTACTATGGAAGCTCCCGGTGATGCTGACACCTGTGTTGTGTCTGCTAACACACAGGCCAGCAGTAGCTTTTTATGTTCTATCATGTTCTTCTTCTGTATAAAGTATTGTCAAGACAATCAATGTGCCCAGTCTAGAATATTCCATAAAACAAATGTAACTCTTTTTTTTTTCAAATGTAACTCTTACAGAAGTAACACCATACAAAGGTTAAATACTCGGTTTTGAAGAGGAACTGCTTCACATCCATGATAGAGCAAGAACCTAGAACAATTTTCTTCTTGGGCTAATACTCCTAAGCCATATCATATGGATTTCATGTGGTTTAACAAAAAAAAAAAAAAAAAAAAAAAAAAAAACAATACTGCTTTGAAAACCCATATACAAAAGGCCCAAAACTTGTGAATCAGGCAACAGTCAGACTGTTACACTGTCTGACAGACACGCTAACAGGGAGGATTCTTAAATGCCAGGTCATCCATTTAGCCATGATTCTAGATACCAGCTATCACTGAACATGTTCTCGATTTTCATGCAACCCAATTTAACCGGCTAAAGGACTGAAAGGCTTCCAACAAAGTAAAAGCTTGACGACCCTGACACCTAGTGGCCATACAGAAACCGCAGCCACTTCCGCCTGAAGACTGGTCAGCCACTGTTCGGTGTCTGTGTCTCCAGGGCAGACACTGTGGAGACTGGGTGTGGACCCAGTTCTAAAAGCAATCTTACGAAGGTTTGATTTGTGTCTGGGATTATCTTGGGACTATCCGAGTAGGACAAAAGACACACATTTGTTAAGAATATTTCCCTTTAGCCGTGCATACTTAACAAGGTTTGCCCCTCTTCAAAGATCAAAAAACAAAGCTAGAGGTCAAATGCTACTGCTAAAATATGGTGACTCCTCTTCCTCACTTTGTATGTTCATCTACATCCTTTTCTTGGTCTCTGAGTGCTTTTTTCCCCCCTTTGGCTATCTCCTGTCAAATACAGAAGCCATGTGGCCAAGCCATTATAGAAGTTCTCTCTGGGCTGCTGGGATGTCATTACCAAAGGGTAGTTAGACCTTCACAAAGCTGCGGGAGTCTTCTTTAAAGGAAATAAAGGACGTGTGTAGAAACCCCTGAAGTACCCATCTAAAAGGCAGGACCACACTGAACACTGTAGGTAGCCAGATGAGCACAGAGATGAGCACAAGCTATTTCTGCCCCAATCATTAGACCGTAAGTCTTCCCGACCTGCTTGCGCCTCTGGCAAGCGGGACGGCAGGAAGCCTGAATTGTTCGCCTTTTCCACCAAAGGAGAGCATCAAGTCCTACCTGCTGACGTTTGAAGGCTAAATAATCCAGGTTTTCCAACTCCTTCCCAAGCTTCTGGTAGGTTTTCTGGAGGTCAGATTTGTTGGACACATTTTTAAGAGACTCAAATGTTCTTTGGAACTGAAAATAAAAAGAAAAGCAGGTTAAAATAGCAGCAAATTCCCAAATTCCAAATTCTCAAATTCCCAGCCAGCTAACAGAATCAATAATGTGCTTCAGTCTTACCCACCATAACTCAGAGACAACAAATGCTATAGCTAATTATCTTCCAATGGACTAACTAGGGATGGTAGAAACTGTATGTGTGCCACCAACAGTATACATGAGTGAGAAGTCCATTGCATCCTCATTCTAACAAGAAGAGCACATGTCATTCAAAATAAAAGAATTTCACCCTTTAGAGCACCCCAAGGTTTAATGTAGAATGTTAAGTTTAACAAAATAATATTATAAGGTTATTAGGGCTGGGGAGATGTTTCCACCAGTGAAATACCTGCTCCGAAAGCCTGAGAAACTGAGTTTGAATCCCCACCATCCATGGAGAAGCCAGGTGTGGCTGTCATATCTGTAACCCCAACCCTGGGGAAACAGACAGGGTGGTCACCAAAGCTTGATGGCAGCCAGTTAGCAAGCTTCACAACCACTTTACCAAGACAGTACAATCCCCAATTACAGTCTAAATATTTGTCCTCATTACCACAGATAAGTGTAGTGCTTATCAAGAAAACTTCTCTTTACAGCAGATGGAGAGCATTACAGAAAACCACGACTGAGCAAAAGGCAGAACTGTGATGCTCAGACGCAGCTGATACACCTACAGCACAGCCCTGAACCTCAGGCCCAGACATCATTGCTGGAATAGACAGTGGGGGAAGATTGCAGGAGCCAGAGGAACGGTTTGCTGGGAGATTGTGTCTCCTGGAAATGTCAGAGAGGCTACACCCATGGAGTCTCACTAACACAACTGTCTAAACATGAACTGAACAAGAATGACACCACCAGACATGTTGATGTGCAAGGGGGAAAACTCAGGAGGCCTCAACCCTAAACAAAGAGCTAAAGAGTGCTGAGAACTGGAGAAATGTCTTCCCCGGGGAGGAACACACTAACTGTGTGTGTGTGTGTGTGTGTGTGTGTGTGTGTGTGTGTGTGTGTGTGTGTGTGTAAAAACTGAAAACAAAAGAGAGAGAGAGAGATTACTATGAATGATAGCAAGAGGGGGTTACATGGAAAGGACTGGAGAGAGGAAGGGAAGCTGGTAAATAATGTAATTATATTATTTTTTAATTAAGTGAGTTTAAATTATTTTGAATAAGGTGGAGAGTGACTGAAGAAGACATCTAATGCTGAACTCTACATCCGTGGGCAGAAAGATGTATGCCGAGAGACAGACAGACAGAATTCTCTGCTGAGGAGAGGGAGGAGATTAGTAGGACGTGGAGGGGGCAAAAGAGAATGACAATGGGGAGGTAAATAGCATCAAATACATTATAGACGTGTGTGATAACGTCATAATGAAACCCATCATTAATATATTCTAGTAAAAGCATTTTCCACCAAGTTATCACATGCCAGTCATGGAGACAAGCAAATGTTTGAAATGTTAGCTGCCTGCATATGTTCCTGGCAGGGCATGAGACTTGGCTTGTGTCAGTGGAAGATCTGCAAAGAACCAGTCACCCACTGAGTTTCAGAAAGAAAGATTTCTCAGAGCTTGTGTTTCGAGAAGGGAATAACACTTACATGTTAATGACTGAAGCATATGTGGCATGTTCTGCAAATGTTTGTTCATTTTTTTCTCTGTAATCGATGACTTACAAGATCATTTCTGCTGAATCAGAATGCTTCTGTCCATTCTCAAATCTCATGCCGATAAATGGATGACAAATTGCAGTAGATCACAGAATACTTCCTACTGCTAATAATTAAGTAAAAGGGAGCTCACAAGAAATTGAAACCTTGGTTTCTTTCTGTAAATTAGAACATACTTTGGAGGGTTAGTGACTGAAAATGTCAAGTGATGTAATTTTCAACTGCTCTTTTTTATGTCATTTATTTCCCATATTCTCATCTTGTACCATTACATAGATTTACTTCCACAAATAGAGATTTCACCTTTTAAGCACACCAGAATCCCACTGCAGCCATGATGCCAGGAGACAGGCTAATATGATTTTATAGACTATAATTAAGTTCCCAGGGATGATTTGATCGTTGGTGAATCAAACTCTAAGGAATAAGTGATATTAGAATGGCATTCTACTGTCATGCCCTTCATTTCATGGAGGCAACACGTTTAACTCAATCCAAGGTAAAGAGAAAGCTGAAATGCTTTCCTAGACGGACAGCAAAGTCCAACAAATACCACTTAACACTTACTCCCATCAAAGTGCTATATCTCCTTCCTTAGATTAAAGATTACAGGGGGAAATAGACATGAAGGCCTGGAACAGGAAGGGCATTAACGTTTACCAAGTGCATGTTCGGCCCTAGGCGTGTGTTATTCCTTCCAACTGGACTCTATCAGTAACGGGAGCTCCTATTCCATTCCCTTCTCCAGTGAGTAAATTGGGCTTCAGAAAGCTTGATTAAATACAGACTTTACTCCAATGTCTATGATCTTTCTATAGAAAACGGGGTACAAACAAGAGGTAAGAGTAGGGTGCAGCGAACATTTTAAAGCTCACTGAGAGGGGGCCAATTCAATAGAAGACGTGAGGGATCTGAGTTGGACCACAGAGAACATGGAATTTCAGAATTCTAGAGGTGAACCAACTCTGCTCATCCATTTATCTATGTTTATTATTTTTATAATACTTCTGTTTTATTTATTCCATAATATTTTCTATTTATTTTCTCTCTCTGTGTGTGTACATGTCTGCATGTGATATGACACACAGGTAGAAGTCAGAGGACAACTCATGAGAAGTTTTTCTCTCCTTCAGCTCTGTGGGCCCCAGGGATGGAATGTACGTTGTCAGGCTTGGCAGCAAGCGCCTTTACTCATTGAACCATCTCACCAGGCCCCTCAGCTTAAACACGGCCAAAATCTTTTCATTTCCCTCCCCTCTTGTAATGCACACACACACACAATTTCTTTTCAACATAGTTTTAATAACCTTTATATTAAATATCTGTTTTGTCGTGTGATCTTTTCTGTGCCTTGGCCCTTTCTCTGTATGTCTAAATCAAAATCACACCAGATCCAGGACTTTAAACAATCTATTTTATGACTCAATTACTAAAACTATTTACCAAAAGTTTCACTAAGTTTTAAAAATGTTCTTTATGCCCTACATTTTCTCCTCTCTAAAAATTATTCTTTCTAATCAAAGATGTGGTCATGTTCTTATTTAGTTATATGAACCTTATTCAACTCCAGAGAACTTGAGGAAAAACACTTGTAAGACTTCAAGAAACACAAGAAACACACTCAAAAAAAAAAAAGTATTCCCAGGTAATACATTCATGGTCGAAGAAAAAATTAAGAAAATTCAGTAATGCCTCATCATCAAGAGAGTGCTTTAACTGAAGGTCAGAGTTTGCATAATGTGGAGATGTTAGCTTGAATTCTCATTATCAGAACTCGTGTCTTCGATTTATTGATACTAAAGTGTGCTGGGTCCCTTAAGGCTGCCATGACTACAGTCTTTTAACTGGACTGTTCCTACTTACACATATTAGTGACGGAGGCATGGCATAGTGTTTACAACATGGCACTGGCTGAATTTCTGTTATGCATTCACCACCCTTCCCTGCTACAAACATTTATTCTGAGAGTGCTGTATATTAAAAGCAATGCTTTTACTTTGTAGATAAAAGCTGAGGCACAGAAGATAGAGTTGGACTGGTGAAGCTCATCTGTGTGCTAAAAGACAGAATACTGATTTAGTTTGAGGAATGTTCTTTCTTTTCTGTGCTTGACCATCAAAATGGACCTCTGAGAGCTTCTAGGTACACTGTAGTTTCATTATATTGGTTCTCAAAATAAATGATTTTTTTTCAGTTGGAAATAATTTGGGAAAGGAAGAATTAAATTGAAAGGATATTAATATTCCTGAAACTTACTCATTCAAAAAATTTAAAGAGAAATTTAATCTGAGCTAAGAATCCCAAAATAATTTGTTGTTCTTTGAATGTACCATTTCTTGTTTTAGTGTATCATAAACCAAATTCAAACCCTAAAAATAAATAGTAATACAGTAGATCAATTGAAAATACAAACAAATGTAGGCATTTTCTAAAAGTGTAGAGACTGAATATTAAAGTGATCTCTGAGCTGAGAAACAAATCTAATTTTGTTCTATATGACTACCTTATCATATATCAAAGGGCAAACAAGATAAGAGTAAAAAGACACAGACAGTATCCCTATACCAACACCCAGAGTAGAAGCAGACATAATGAACACTCCCATAGTGTGCTCTTCCATCACATTGTCTCAGCTCAGAAGTAATAATAATGGCAATCCATCAAACAAAACAGCAGAGGCCATGATTGTTCATCTCCCATTAAAATAACTGAAAATTTGTCTTACAAGAAAAAAGAAGCAAGAAATAGACAACAGGAAAATGCTTAGTTTGACTCAGCACTCCCTCGGCCCCAAAATAGGTCTTTTTCTCCTTTTCCCTGACAATACATATTTAAATAAATCTAAACCAATGTTCTGTAGAAATTACATAGCCAATCAGTTTGTAAAATTTATGTATGTCCATGGAGAAATTTGAGAAGGAGGATGAGAAAAAAAATCACTGACTGAAGCAACAAGGAAAAATAAATAAATAAAAGCAAATCCTGCTTCCCTCCCCCTAGCTGCCTGCCGCCCTGGGGTTAGTTAATTCAAAGAATCTGAGCCACAGCAGCCTGTCACCTGTGCAAAAAGGCAGCCCGAAGCACTACCCAAGCAAGGACAACTAAATAGCTATCCGTTTGTTGTTGTTGTTGTTTGTTTGTTCGTTTGTTTTTCTTATTTAATATTGAGTACACTTATACAAAATTCTAGGTAATACCTGTAGCATTAAAAAAAAAAACAGATTCACTCAGTACATGAAGCACATACTTGTATAAAGTTTGATTTATCTCAGGAGAAAGGGGGGAAGATTCAGAAGCTTTCGTGAAGTAGAAAAGATAAAGTGGGTAGAAAGAACAAAGGCAAGCTTTTGTCTACCGTACTCCAAATAAGGTCAAGGAACAAAATGATATGTCTTTCTTTTCAGAAAGAAGTGTGTGTGCTCAGAAAAGAACTGCATATTTTAAGTGAATTCCCTCTACATATAAAGAAATACATGATATTTGTATGTATCTGGGATGATGTTGACTGTAACACTCTTCTCGGGGAGGACACAGACCATAGAGAGACGAAAACTTTAAGAGTAAGGGTCTGTAGACACAACCCAGAACTCACACCAAGCAAGTCAAGTTCTAGGAGAATCCAAGGCCCTCTTCTGGCCACTGTGGGCACTGCACTCACATGGCACATACCCACTCACATATATAGCCACACCTATGCACATAATTAAAGGTGAAATAAAATCTTCTCAAAGAGAAATAAATTTAGGGTGAATGAAGGAAACCAAGAGTCTTAGTTAGGGTTTCAATTGCTGTAACAAAACACCATAGCAAAAAAAAGGAAGTTGGGGAAAAAGGGTTTATTCAGCTTCCACTTCCACATGGCTATTTATCATAAAAGGAAGTCAGTATGGGAACCCAAATAGGGCAGGAACCTGGAGGCAGGAGCTGATGCAGAGGCCATGGAGGGGTGCTGCATACTGGCTTGCTCCCCGTGGTTTGCTCAGCCTGATTTCTTATAGAACCCAGGACCACCAGCCCAGGGATGTCACCACCATGGGCTGGGCCCTCCCCCACTGATCACTAATTGATAAAATGCCTCACAGCTGGATCTCATAGAAGCATTTCCTCTACTGAGGCTCTTTCTTCTCCAATGAGCCTAGCTTGAGTCAAGTTAACACACAAAACCAGCCAATACTAAGTTAGAAAAGTTGTAACTCTTTCTGAATACAAATGAACACAAATTTTGTTAGGGAAAAAGAAGGAAGAAAGATAAAGTTTCTAAAGGACCTTAGAAAGGAGTGAGATATGTCTCAATTAAGCACTTCCCAAGCAAGCACAACCCCTAGGCTCAATTTCCAGCACCACATAAGCCATGTGTGCTGGTACTTGCTTGCACTCAGGATATGGAAACAGGATCAAAAACTCAGGGTTGTCTTCAGCTGCATTTTGAGGCTAGCCTGGGATGTACTAGACCCTGTCTTCCCCCATCCCGGAAAAAAATCTACCTTGAAAGACTTCCAGCACAAAATCAAAGCCATTTAACGTGTACGTTTAATATTAAAAACACTCTCTTCCATCTTCCCACCCTTTTATAAGGTTTGTTATACCCATAGACATCCATTGATGAGACAGAAAAGGGAGGGGGGTTGTTAAGAAAGAAGAGGATTAAATAGAGATGATATAGATAAAAAACAACTTTCACTTCTACTCAAAGAATAATGTGGAATATGGGTAGAAGTACAATTCATAATTGAATGTGGATCCAGAGATGA
The DNA here is from genome assembly GCA_028658305.1 of Pachyuromys duprasi. Classification (NCBI taxonomy): domain Eukaryota; kingdom Metazoa; phylum Chordata; class Mammalia; order Rodentia; family Muridae; genus Pachyuromys; species Pachyuromys duprasi. Next base: position 38,207,869 of record CM053756.1, on the reverse strand, counting down.
ACCTGAATATATACTCCCAGCAAATCCTCAGAAATCTTGAGGAAAGCAATACCTTAACAAGATGTGGAAGTATGAGATCCAAGTAGAGAAAATGGCCTTTCAGAAAAACACTTAAAGAAATGTTCAACGTCCTTAGCCATCAGGGAGATGCAAATCAAAACGACCCTGAGATTTCACCTTACACCCACCAGAATGGCTAAGATCAAAAACTCTAGTGACAACGCATGCTGGAGAGGTTGTGGAGAAAGAGGAACCCTCCTCCATTGTTGGTGGGAATGCAAACTTGTACAACCACTCTGGAAATCAATTTGGCGCTTTCTTAGACAATTAGGAATAGTGATTCCTCAAGACCCAGCTATA
>CM053756.1:38188951-38207009 GCA_028658305.1 Pachyuromys duprasi | reverse complement strand
GGGTTGGGGAGGGTGGGAGGGATTGAGGGAGGGGGCTACACATGGGATGCAAAAAACCTAACCTGTGATTGATATAAAAATAAATAAATTTATTTTTAAAAATACTCTTAAACTAAAAAAAAAAAAAAAAAGAAAAGAAAATGGCCTTTGACAGTAACTGAAAAATGGTGAGGAAAGAGATCAAGGGGGTGATTACTATCGAGTCTCACCAAAGTAACTTGTTTCCTTTGTGACTGGGGTCTCTAGACTGATAAACCCACAGTGCCACAGAACGGTTTATCTTCACTTCAAACCTGTCTTTAAGAAAGTGTCTGTAAAAAAAGGTCTCTGAAGCCTGGCACGGTGGCACATGCCTATAATCCCAGCACTCAGGAAGCAGAGGCAGGCAGATTGTTGTGAGTTTGAGGCCAGCCTGGTCTACAAAGAGAGTCCAAGACAGCCAAGGCTACACAGAGAGACCAAAGGGTAAAAAAAAGGAAACGAAAAGCCTCTAAGAAAGTGGGTGAAGTAGAAGTTGCTTCTGTGTTACCAGGTAAAGGAAAAGAGTTGGAGAAAGAACACATATATTCCAAAGGGAAAGGGAAGCTTCACTAGGTGGACAGTACATCTGGGAAAGTGTGCAGACAAGCATCACACAGAGAAGAAATAAGAGGCAGGCCAGACATAGGCCTGAGGAAGCAAAGCCTGACTCAAAAGGATATTCAGAATTATTTTCCCACTTTCTGTTTTATAACTGTTGGTGATATTTTAGTGGGCTTTAATGATGTCAAATGTGTTTCCATATCCTGCACAGCTTGATATAGTTGTATTATAGAAATTTGTTTTCTCTTTTCTGAGTGGTATTACGGACTAAGTTCTCAAGAGTAGGTTGTTCAGAAAAATTGCCAAATAAAACTGGAGGGGATACCCAAGCTAGAACATGTGAACCATAACAAACAAACAAACAAACAAACAAAAGCCAAGGCAATATGACTCCTTTTAAGAGGCAGCTTCTCAGCTACTGATCCTACAGACAGTGAAATAGGTAAACTGCCATCGAGATGTCTCAGTGATAAACCACTTGCCATGCAAACCTGATGACCTGAGTTTAATCTCCAGGACCCACATAAAGGACAGAACTGACCCCACAAATTTGTCCTTTGACCTCTGTGCAAACACTGAGCACATATACCCACACATACCCACACACACACACACAAACAGGGAGGGCAGAAAGACTGCAAGAGCCAGAGCTTGAGGGGGACTTCTGCAAAACACTGTCTTTTTGGCATCCCCTAGCCAGTGCACTCATAAACTCATTGCAGTTATAGTTACTTACACAATTTTAGACCTTTCAATATTACGTCATGGAAGGGAGAAGGGTTCGTGAGGCCCTACCCCTCACTGAGGAACTAGTGATGGTCAATAGTGGCTGGTTTAAGAAGTGCCACTTTCTTCAATGGTCTGACCACTGATAAGTCGCCCATGCCCCGGTAAATAACCCACGCTCATGCAGGCATCCCTATTTAAACTCAGTCACACACATACACATATCATGTACATGCAGAAAAGTAAATAAGCCGGGCTCAGCGGTGCACACCTGTAATCCCAGCACTCAGGGAGGCAGAGATAGGCAGATCTCTGTGAGTTAGAGGCCAGCTTGGTCTACAAACTGAGTCCAGGACAGCCAAGGCTACACAGAAAAACCCCATCTCAAAAAAACAAACAAATAAATATTTTAAAAGAAAAGAAAGAGAGAGAGGGAGGAGGAAAGGGAGAGATGGAGGGAGGGAGGGAAAGAGAGAGGGAGGGAGGAGATCCAAACAGAGAAGGAATTAATCAAACTATCTGAACACACAGGAGGCTGAGGCAGAAACATCAAGAATTGAGACCAACCTCAGCCACACTGCAGATGACTCCATCCCGTGTATTACAGACCCTAAACACATTACCACAAAACTCTTAAACCTAATGTATACTTTGAGCAAAGTAGAAAGATACAAAAACAATATACTAAAAAAAAAAATACTACCCTTTCTGTATATCAATAAAAAAAATCGATGAGAAAGAAATTTCAGCAACCATAGCTTTTAAAAATATAAACCTAAGTTCAGTCTCCAAGCAGGTTTCCTAGTAAGGGGAACAGGGACTGTCTCTGATAAGACAGGCCACAGAGGAAGACAATGCAGCCAGTCCTGATGAGACCTGATAGACTAGGGTCAGATGGAAGGGGAGGAGGACCTCCCTAGGAGTGGACTTGGAGAGGGGAATGGGAGGAGACGAGGGAGGGAAAGTGGGAGTGGGAGTTGATGAGGGAGGGAGCTGCAGCGAGCATACAAAGTGAATGAATTGTAATAAATAAATAAATATAAAAATTAAATTACATTTTAAAACTTTTTTAAAGATCCAAAGAAAGATCTAGCTGACCATTGGCACCAGCGGCCTTTACGGAAATACAGATGTACCTGCAGAGAGAAGTGTCTCTGTGTAAAGCAGGGGATCTGCAGATCCCAAGAAGCTCTTTGTTACCTTTGCCTCTGGGCTGTTTATTACAATGCCAAGTAAAACAGTGAAATAGAGAAAGGCTTTCCTTCCTACTGAAATGTTTCGAATTTATCTATCTGGAAAGTAAAGCAAGGAGGTTCTCTACCTGGATTTTCTCCTAGACAAACACATATATTTTACTTGTATTAAGTGCAGTTGTACATTTTCATAACAGATTGCTGCATACATCACAGACTGACTGTAAACATTCACTACTTATCCTCGATTAAATCACCAAATAATAGAGGAGACGAAGCCCCCTAAACATCCTCTGCCACCAAGTGAAAGCTCCAGTGCGAGAAATGGGTTACACAGAATTGAGTTTTTGGCCAAAAGGGCTCCAGGGGAACCATCATTCCCCCATACACACACACACACACACACACACACACACACACACACACACACACTCACACATGTATATAATGGAACACAGGGGTTGAGCTGGTTCCTAACTAGAGCCTTCACCCCTACTGACTAATGTTCACAGTGCTGGAATGTACTCTGCACACCACCAGAGAAGAAAGGTAAACACCAACCGAGCTACAAAACCAACAGTCTGCAATAGTGACCTGCCTACATGACCACATTGGCACAATAGTGACACCGCATTGTAGAAGTAACCAACCACTTTCTGATTGGATTTTAGGCCCATTTCATGAGACAGAACCCAGGCCTGACACTGAACATGTGACTCAGAACCTGACTAGATAGGCCATGGACCTAGGATAAAACCAAATATTATTGTTCTGCTAAAGGAGTGTAGCGATAAAATGGCTCCTAACAACATTCTGCTACACGCATAGCTCAGTGTCTTGCTCAGCCAGCAGCAGAGCAGCTTTTGCATGCAGTAGGTGGGAACAAATACAGAGATCCACATGCAGACATTATTCAGAGATTGTGAGACTTTGGAACGCTCAGCCCTAAATGGATGACTCATCAAACCCCCTCCCTCCTGGTTCAAGGAACTCTGTAGAAAAGGAGACAGAAGATTGTAAGAGTCAGAGGGGATGGAGGACACCTCAGAAACGGTGTCTTCCAGACACACAGACGGACTCACAGACTGTGGCAGTGTGCTCAGGGCCTGCACAGGTCCAAGCTAGAGGGATTCCAGCACTAAAAAGGGGAGGTGGTCCTGAGAAGAGTCCCCCTCCAAGCGACAAAGGAAAAGCTGGTTTTCTCCAATGGGGTCTCACCTGGGTATACAGAGCACTCTTTTTTTTTTCAGCATAGAAATGCCAGTATTTTATTTTGTTACAGTTGTAGTCATTGAAATTCTGTAACTACAAGGCTTATTATTATTATTTTTTGCTTGAAATAGGAATGGGATTTGTTAGTGTTAACACTATTTTTAAAAAGAGCAAAACAATATTATTTAAGCTTAGTTAACTGTTTTTGGATGGCTTTTAGAAGAATTTTCACTAAAACACACACTTTAAAACAGTTAACTCTGCTGACAAAACTTGTTACTTTGACTAATCAAAATGTAAACCATTAATTTTGAAAGCGTTTTACCACCTACCACTGAGAATCCCAATTTTCTCTAAAAGGTGATTACGACAATCAATTTTAAGTACATAAGAGAGTTATTAAAATACTATTTATATATTTGATAGAGAGCACTCTTAATGACAGACCCTACCCCCCAGCAGTAAATGACCAACACGGAAAGAACTCAATTTTCCCTTTGTCTCATGTCTCTTTGTCTCATGTTGCTTTGTTAGGCATTTTTATCTCACCAAGTCTTTTGCTTCTGTGTCACAGTTTCTAATTTTGTGGTTGTATGTGTTGTGTGTGTGTGTGTGTGTGCTATGCTTTCTCTTTGTTACTTTTTGTTGTTTTGTACTGTTTTTCAGGGTGGGGAGACAGGGGGATCTGGGAGGGGGAGGGGCAACTAATTAGAATATATTGTATGAAATATTATTTTGATAAACATTTTAAATTAAAGAGAAAGCTGGCCTGGTGAGGATATGGTTTCAACAAAGAACGTTTGCCCTGCAGATGCACAGCCGTGGGTTTGACCATCCAGCACCCCAGAAAGAAAATAGTGGTGTCTGCTCACCAATGAAGGTAAATAAAATCTCCAAACATCTTAAACTCTGGGTCGGCAATTCTCAACCTGTGAGTTGCAACCCCTTTGGCAAACCTCTATCTCCAAAACAAAGTTTACCTTACGATTCATAACAGTATCAAAGTTATAGTTATAAAGTAGCAACAACAAATCATTCTATGGTTGGGGGATCACCACAACATGAGAAACTTTTAAGTGGTCGCAGCATTAGAAATCAGAGAACCACTGCTCCAGGTAGGGCCTCTGCCTCTGTAAATAAAGTGGAAAGCCATCAAAAAAGACGCACCGGATACTGTCCTCCACACCCACTCACACGCGAAAAATAAAATAAACGTTTTGGTTCGGGCCATACTAATTGGGATATTCAACAATCTCCTTGCCATTTCCCCATCTGTGAGGCCCCTGATGCTCTTGCTCCATCCTTGGAGGTATACACCAGTTCAGAACTGTATCTGGTCAGCTTCTGACAAAGATGAGGCGGGAGGCACCGGGACTGATGCTCGCTTCAGGGTTGGATTAAAAACGAAAATAATGGCAAAGCAAACTAAGCCACCTTCTACTTACAGATGACACGTGCTGCAGGAGACACACGACATCAATCATGTCCGCAAGGATAAGGAGTCTTGTAACCGCGGCCAACAATGCGCGGGCAGCTTGAACCACAGCCTCCCTTTTCGGGAGGTAACAGGGGTCGTCTGTAAATCTCTCAGCTGATACCTTCAGAGCTCTGCCTGAAAAACACAGCCCCAAAGAAGTTAATATTGAACTTTCAGCTGCGTCTACTTCAGCGTTAACCAGCCAACCTAACCCCAAGAATATTCCACGAAAAACATAACATTAAACTTCCATGTGATACTTAGAGCAACACATCTTAATAGACGAACGAATCAGCGTTCGTTTTTGATGAGCATTCTGAAGTTCAAAGAAGTGTGATGCCCTCTTCCCATGAAGAAACTTAGTATCAACTGATGAGCAACAGCAAGTAAAAATTGCTGTCTGCTGCTGCAGTTGCTCGATCTCCACTGCCGTGATATGATCTCAACTAAGATTTCAGTTGGCCTGAAAAGTTCGTGTTCATAAAAGTAAAGAAAGTCTCCACTGAGCTACTTTCTAACTCAGTTGGGAATAGAGGTACCCTTTAACGCAGGGGTTCCCGACCTTCCTAACGCTGTGGCCCTTTTATACAGTTCTTCATGTTGTGTTGACCCCAGCCATAAAAATAGTTTCATTGTTACTTCATAACTAATTTTTCCACTGTTATAAATAATAATGCAAATGCCTGATGTGCAGAATATCTGATGTATGACACCTGTGGAAGAGCCACTGCTTTAAAGTTAACGGACAGGGGATGGATTTCAGCAGGTGGAGTGTTCACCTAACGTGTGTGAAGCCCTGAATTCAATCCCCAGCACCCACAAACCAGGCATGGAAGGGCACACTTATAATCACATCATTCCATAGGTAGAAATCCAAAGTACAAGGTCATCCCAGGCTACACAGACTATGATAGCCTGGAATATGATAGCCTCTCTCTTATAATAGCGTAACATAGGCCATTTACTCTGTACAATGTATTGAATAACATATATTCTAAAATTTAGTCGCAAAAAATAATATTACAGGTATGTAATTGTCAGACATCATCTGTACTATTTAAAGTTCTTTTCATTTAAAATATATTTTATTATAAAAGTACCGTGTGCCCGTTGTTTCTAAAGATACCGATAGAGAAGTCTAAAAGGGAAAGCTGGCCTCCTCCATCCCATCTACAGTAACCAAATTCATAGCGAATGCCTACACCTGCTGTTCAAGTTTCAGAATATAAACTTATTTCATCGTTAAAGTAATACACGTCTGTTTCTTTTACAGCGGGGCTGGTGAGATAGCTCTGTGGGAAAAGACATTTGCCACCAAAACTGCTGACCCAGGATCCACATAGTAGAAGGAGAGAACTGACTCCCCGGAGTTGTCCTTTGACCTCCACACACATGCCCTGGCACACACACACACTAAATAAATAAGTTAATGAATTAATACAGTGAGTTAAATAATAATTCAGCATATTAAATGATATAAAGCAAAACTGTTTAATTCTCCATACTAATCCTTTAAAACACCAACTATTCAGTTCTTATTTAACTATATAGAAACCTGTCCCTAAATTTTTATTTCATGTGTATGTATACATAAATGTTTATTTTTAAATATATCTGCATGTTTTATATATTCATACAAACCCACATTTAACATATATATTATATATATACATACACAGAGATTTCATGTCAGACAAAAACATAATCACTGTATAAATTATAAATGGGAAATACTATGGGTCTTGAGCTGCTTCTCAAGGAGTACTGTCTTGCAGAACTTTCTACAATTTGCTATTTGTGTTTACCGGTTACTTTCTGTATACAAGGGGCAGATGATCAGGGGTCACAGCAATAAACAGTGCAGACTCTGAAGCCAGCTTGGCTCCATGTGTCTATTTTCACATCTTGGGTGGTTCACTTCGCTTTCTTGATGCCTTACTTCCCTTGGTGTAATAGAAATAGCAGATAATAAAAACAGCAGAGCCAGGTGGTGATGGCACACACTTTTAATCCCAGCACTTGGGAGGCAGAGATAGGCAGATCTCTGAATTCAGGGCCAGCCTGGTCTACAAAGTGAGTTCCAGGATAGCCAAGACTACACAGAGAAACCTTATCTCAAAACAAAACAAAAAACAAAAATGTAGAACTCTCTGTAGGCATAAAGGCATTGTGTAATTCAAAAGCTGATTTCTGTATGACCGCCCCACCCATACCTGGATGCAATCCTTGCTTTGAGATTCTAGTCTTTCAATGCTGTGTAAACACTGCTCCCCAACTTGTCCCCTGATATGTCAATAAAGAAGCTTACAGCCAATTGCAGAGCAGGAGAGAGAATGGGGTTGGACTTCTTGCCAGCCAGGGGCCAGGAGTTAGAGGAGCAAGAAGGGGATTCAGCCCTAGAGAGCTGAAGTGAAATCAGAAGAGGAGTTGGATCAAGAAAGCTAAAAAGTGCAAGTATCTCTGGGATGTATGCTGGAAGGAAGGCAAATTAGCTCAGATGGTTAAGAATAGAGTAGACTGTTGCTCCAACCAAGAACCATGGAAGGTTATAACCTAGAACCTCTGCTCAGATGTAGCCCATGGTAGCTCAGTATCCAAGTGGGTACCCTAGTAAGGGGAACAGGGACTGTTTCTGACAAGAACTCAATGGTGGGCTCTTTGACCTCCCCCCCCCCATCCCGGGGAGGTGCAGCCCTACTAGGCCACAGATGAGGACATTGCAGCCAGTCTTGAAGAATACCTGATAAACCAGGGTCAGATGAAAGGGAAGGAGGTCCTCTCCTATCAGTGGACTTGGAAAGGGGCAGGGAGGAGACAAGGGAAGGAGGGTGGGATTGGGAGGGAATGAGGGAACAGGATACAGCTGGGATACAAAGTTTAAAAAATGTAACTAATATTTTAAAAAGTAATAAAAATTAAAAAAAAAGAAACTTATTGTCCCATAGTTCTGGAACATGGAAGTCTGAAGTCAAGTTGCTAGCTAGGCTCTTCTCATGTCCAGCGGCTTTAAGTGTCAAAAAAGAATAGAGTAATATCTGCTCAGTTCTTGTGAGTCTCAAAGTTGATAGCCGGGTTAGGAGAGAAACAGAAACAAACACTGTTTAGTAAAAATAATTTTAACAACTCTCAGCTCCTTCTCCAGCACCACATGTGCCATGCTTCTCGCCATGCTGACAGTAGACTAAACAAACCTCTGAACTGTAAGCCAGCCCTGATTAAATGTTTTCTTTCAAAAGATCTGCTGTGGTCGTGGAGTTTCTTCACAGCAATAAAACCCTATCTAAGACAGTTTCTGAACTTCATTTTTTTTTCTGAAATCAAACACAAATATTAGTTTATTGATGAGCTATCATTTTACACCAACTAAACCAGTTTGCTGTGCTCAAGTCAGATAGCATAACAGCCTTTAGTGAAGCTGGGAGTCACAGGACTTGCACACTTTTATGAATGTAGTGCAAACACTAGCGATGCACGGCATTCACAGTTAGAGGCTGACTGCTGTTCATTTCACAGCAACACCCAACGGAAATCATTTTATGAAAAGAAGCAACCCGTGTTTTGGTCTCATTTACAGTCACACAATATTTCAGTCGGTCAGTGTATGAAAGGATAAAGGATGAGGCTTACCGAGGTAGTTCAACAGTTGTAAAAATAAAAAACCAAAGGCTCGAATTCTTCACACTTTCCATTCAAACTTTAAAAGCATGGTTAGGATGGAGACTTAGAGGCAACGGAAATCTCTTAAGTTCAGTATTTATAAGTCTGACTAGACGAAGGTCTAGATTCTGAACTTTATTTATTTTTAGTGTACGTTAGAGAGACATCCTTAGATATTAGGCTTTCTAACCAAAGTACAGAGTTAAAAATGGGCTGAAGCCAGAATTAAAAATAAGCACTTTTTTTAAGTTATTGATATTTTTGATCTAACTTTCATGGTCTTTGGATTCTTTATTTTATTTATTTATTCCACAATGTATTCATTCTATATCCTGATTGAAGCCCCTTCCTCAACTTCCCCCAGTCCCACGCTCCCTCCCTCCTTCCCTCTCTCTATCCCCTTTCCCTAGTCCACTTGAAAGAGGGGATTCTCCTCCTTTGCCATCTGCCCATAGCTTACCAAGTCTCATCAGGACTGCCTGGATCCTCTTCCTCTGTGGCCTGGCGAGGCTGCACCTTTTATATTTTTAAGATTTTTGAGACAGAGTTTCGCTGTGTAGCCCCTTCTGTCCTGGAACTACTTCTGCAGACCAGGCTGGACTTGAACTCAGAGAGTTCCACTTCCCTCTGCTTCCCAAGTGCTGGGACTAGAGGCATGCGAGCCACCACTACCTGGCTCTGAGCTTCATTTTTTAAATGTATCTTTAATCGTATGTGTGCGCGTGTACATGTGAGTACGTATGTTAGTACAGCTGCCTGAAGAGGTCACAGGTGTTAGAGGCACAGGTGGTTGTGAATTCCCCCAAAGGGGTGCTGAGATAAAAGCTTGGGTCCTCTGCAGGTATTGTACATGCTCTTAACCACCGAGCCATCTCATCAGTCATAAATTTCTGGACTTTAAATGAGAACATTGAGAAAGTGAAAGACGGACTAGGGAGATGGCTTAGAGGCTAAGAGCATGCGCAGGCCCTTGCAAAGGACTCGACTTTGTAGTGTCCCAGAATCCACATGGTGGCTCACAACTGTCTCCAACTCCGGTTTCAGGGGACCTGACACCCTTTTCTGCCTCCAAGGGAACCAGGCACACACATAGCACACAGACATGAATCAGGTAAACAAATTCATACACATAAAATAAAAATAAATAAATCTTCAATTTAAATGAGAAGATGAAAGGACAACCTGTAGAATGAGAGAAGATACTTTCCAATCATGTATCTGAGCAGTCACGTCCCTTCCATCATAGGGGTGAAGTAGTACTAAGGCAATGCTATTTGCTAAGAGGTTGAAGGTACAAGAAGTGAAGTATAAGTAAAAACAGAAACAATTGTGGTGATCTCTGTAGACCCTTTGACCTGCAGACACCTGCATTATCTTACACTTCTGGGGAAACACCGATTCACCAATGGTAAGCAGCAGGGTTTTGCTTGTCAAACAATGAGCTGAGAGAATATGATTCGAGCTCTAAAAGGCTGAACTCCAAGGACTGTGCTCTCATCACTACAATGTGCCCTTTCTAAATATGGTGTCCGATTGATGGACCCAATAATCAAATATGTCAACATTTCATTTCCCATCTTCAATTCTGACAGTGCGCGGTTGTAAACAAAGGCAAGTTTGCCAAGAACCTGACACACATATCAAGGCTGCTAACAAACCTTCCAAGTCCATCCTCTCAGGCGATACTTAGGTGGGAGAATAAATTCAGTGACCCTGACTTTTCAGACAATCCACAGGAAAACTCATGGTAATTTGCAAGCCTCTGATAACCAGATTCCTGTTATGGATGTAAGACCCGAAGTCAGTGTTTAGCATATAGGTGTTATTAAATAAATACTGCAATTGAATTAAATGAAAAAAAATCTACAATCTAGTTTAAAGCTTATAGCTTACTAATGAAAAGAAAAACCAGATTTTAAATTTATTTCTTTATTTTTCTCTGTATGAGTGTTTTGCCTACATGCATGTGTGCCCATGCGTGGTGCCCATGAAGACAGAGAGGGCACCATATTCCCTGAGACTGGAGGTACAGACAGTTGTGAGCCATCATCAAGAACAACAAATGCTCTTAACCACCGAACTAACGCTCAGCTGTAACCAAGCTTTTAAATAGGCAAAGGCCATAAACAAGCATTTCGCAAAAGAAGAAATACAAATAGCCAATAAGTACATGAAAATATTTTTGCCATTAATATAATATAAATTATTAAAGCATAATTACATCTATATTAAGGTTTTAGTAAGGCTCTTTGCCAAGATTATTTTTGATTGATTAAAAATAGGCACATATGTTTACTAGTCAAAAGCAAGACATTAAAGACTGATTAGCACAGGATGTAAGAGAAACAAGAATGGTGTGTGTGTGTGTCTGTGTGTGTGTGTGTGTGTGTGTGCTGGAAATTTTCACTGTACTAACTGTTCTACACAGGAAACAACTCCTACAAGGAAGAAGTAGAAAGGCAGTGTCTACATTATCATTAGCTTCTTCTCATGGTTAGGGGCAGGGGAGACTTAAAATTATGAAAAGGTTGGTAGAGAGTGCTGGTGGAAGTCTCTAGTGTGCAGAACTGCAACAAAGCAAAGGACGAGAAGCTGCAGAGATGATTCTACGTTTGAGTGTACATGGCCCTCGCAGGCCTCAAATTAGGTTAGGCCTAACCCAGGTTAGGCATGGTTTACAACTCTAACTCCAGCTCCAAGAAACCTATAGCCCTCTTCTAGATGCTACAGGCAACTTCTTTTTTTTAATTAAATTTTTATTTTTTACATTAATTACATTTTATTCAATTTGCATCCCAGCTGTAGCACCCCCCCCCTCATTCCCTCCCAATCCCACTCTCCCTCCTTCAACTCCTCCCATTCCCCTCTCTAAGTCCACTGATAGGGGAAGTCCTCCTCCCCCTTCCATCTGACCCTAGCTTATCAGGTCTCAGCAGAACTGGCTGCAATGTCCTCCTCTGTGGCTTAGCAAGGCTGCTCCTCCCTCAGGGGGAGGTGATCAAAGAGCCAGCCACTGAGTTCATGTCAGAGACAGTCCCTGTTCCCCTTATTAGCATACCCACTTGGATACTGAGCTGCCATGGGCTACATCTGAGCAGGGGTTCTAGGTTATATCCATGAATGGTCCTTAGAGTATCAGTCTCAGAAAAGACCCCTGTGCCCAGATATATTTGGTCCTTGTGGAGCTCCTGTCCTCTTCAGGTCATACTAACTCCTCCTTCTTTCATATGATTCCCTGCACTCTGCCCAAGGTTTGGTTATGAGTCTCAGCATCTGCTTTGATACATTGCTAGGTAGAGTCTTTCAGAGGCCCTCTGGGGTAGGCTCCTATCCTATTTCTTGTTTTCTCCTTCTTCCAATGTCCATTCCATTTGTCTTTCTAAGCGAGGATTGATCATCTTACCCCAGGGCCTCCTTCTTGTTTATCTTCTTTAGGTGTACAGATTTTAGTATGTTTATCCTATATTATATGTCTAGTATCCACTTATAAGTGAATATATACCGTGTGTGTTTTTCTGCTTCTGGGAATACCTCATTCAGGATGATCTTTTCTAGATCCCACCATTTGCCTGCAAATTTCATGATTTCCTTGTTTTTAATTGCTGAGTAGTATTCCATTGTGTAAATGTTCCACAATTTCTATATCCATTCCTCAACTAAGGGACATCTGGGTTTCCAGATTCTGGCTATTACGAATAAAGCTGCTACAAACATGGTTGAATAAATGTCCTTGTTGTGTACTTGAGCATATTTTGGATATATGCCTAGGAGAGGAATATCTGGATCTTGAGGAAGTGCGATTCCTAATTGTCTGAGAAAGTTCCAGATTGATTTCCAAAGTGGTTGTACAAGTTTACATTTCCATCAGCAATGGAGGAGGGTTCCCCTTTCTCCATATCCTCTCCAGCTACTAGGAAAACAACTCTGCTTCCCAGAGAAGAGTATTAGATGATCACAGAGCTCTTAAAAGCCAAAGGTGTTCTCCATAGCATGCTAGTGCTTTACTTCTTTTTGTGTGAAGATGTACTATGTCCCATGAAACTTCTGGAACATGTTCTTTACTGTGGTGCTGCAGCAGGATCTCCTGTGTCGGCCCACCATGAAACTCCTGTTATCAGCCACATCATTGCAGAGGTTCAACTCTTCCTAGACAGCGAACTATCAACGGTGACCTTCACTCTCAAATGCCTGTCTCCCAGGATGGCTGAAATTGGTATTTACTGAACTGGGTAAATGCCAACCATAAGAAAAAAAAAAAGGACAGGACAAAAAATATTGGTCAAAAAAGAAGGTGACAAAAATTTTTATTGTGAGAAAAGGGAATAAAGGAAATCGGAGATGCTAGTTCCTTCTTTGGGGTCACCACTATAGACATTAGGTAAGGATAATGAATGTTTACATCTCCTCAAAAGTCTCTAGTGTTGCAAAGACAAAATAGAAATATAACCTACAATAATGTATGAGCATAGAGAAAGGCTGAGAACATAGAAGACTCTACTCTAGTAACCCAAAGACTCATGTTATTTTAGACCCTGGATGATTTGAGTATGATCACAGCTCACCAGAGAGTCTCTCACAGGTTTCTTCCACTTGATTTTGATATGATGCTTAGAACCTTCCAAATGTAATGTTTAGAATTTTCATGGAAAACTCTGTCTGAGCCAGACACAGTGGCTCACACACAGAATCCCAGCTCTTGAGGGGTAGAAACAGGAGCATCAGGAATGCAAGGCCCACCTCAGTGACGTAGTGAGTTTGAGGCTGGTATGGGCTTTAACAGTTTGTATCAGAATTTTCTTTCTTTCTTTTTTCTTTAGTAACTATCCCTTTTCGCTTCCAAAGCTTCACTTGTTCTGTGAACCTAAAACCCACTGACAGAGAATATGGGTGAACATTTTGAGTCTGTCATTCAATAATAACTTCAGTTTGAAACTGATCTTGATGCATATTGTATGTGTGTAAGATAGAAAAGGCACAAAGATCAATCAGCTGCAAAGAGCGTGCAGTGAGTTTGCCGACTCCTCTCTCTCCATAGCGACCCTTCAGGCACACAGACACAATGGCTCCCAATAACCCTTTCTAACCAAGACTGAGGGATATTCCTCAGATTCGTATTTTCTAATGTCTCGTGTGATGAATTGTAATCTTACAATTGATGTCAAATCAGCCTTTCTGTTGAGACGGAGGAAAAAGCTCTGATTTTGCAGAATCTCAGTGGGTAAAAAGCTAAATCTGAATGTTTTATACCCTTTTTAAAATATTACACCTACTTAGAAAGTCTCTAGTCTGAATGTCTCTTGTTCATGTGTGAGAAGTAACAGTGGCGTGAATCTTAAGAGACCTGCTCTCTACCACTAGAGCATCTTGGCGAGGGTATTGAAACTTGGAAGGAAGGATGTCCTCTCAAAATGAAACTCTGTGGTTACAGCTCACAGAACAGATAGGAGGAAGTGCACACACAGAGGAGAAAAGAACTTGTATTTCACCTCCTATGACATGATGGCCATGAGCTATATCAAAGATCAAACACCAGTCATCTTAAAGAAGCAGATTGTTAATTCAGAATGGCAAATATAATAGACATCAGATGTGGTTGAAGAGAGAGAATAAGGTAGGAGCCTACCACAGCTGTCCTCTGAAAGACTCCACCAAGGAGGGGATCGAAGCAGATGCTAAAACTCACAGCCAAACTTTAGGCAGAGTGCAGGAAGCCATAAGGATGGGTGGAAGGATAGAAGGAGCCAGAGGTATAGGAGCTCCATAATAGACCAACAGAGCCAACAAACCTGGGCACTGCAGAGACTGATACACCAAACATGCATGGAGAGGACACAGATCCCTTCCTCAGAGGCAGCAGCTAGGCAGCTCAGTCTCCATGCGGGTCACCTAGTAAGGGGAACAGGGACTGTCGCTGATGTAGACACTGTTGACTGCTCATGATCACTTCCCCCTGGTGGGGTGGCCTTTCGAGACCACAGAGAAAGAGCATGCAGACAGTCCTAATGAGACTTGATAGGACTGGGTCAGATAGTAGAAGAGAAGGGCTCTCCCTTTCTGAGGACTACAGGAGAGGTATAGGGGGGAAAGGAAGAGAGGGTGGGACCAGGAAGAAACGAGGGAAGGGGCTACAATCAGGATGTAAAGTGAATAAATTGTAAAAAATTAAATTTAAATTTGAGAAAGAAAAAAATAAGAAGCAGATTAGATCCCATATTTCAGTCCAGAGCTAATCATAACTATCCAGTGATTAGAAGAACTGACAGGTCCAAATAAAGGTACTGCCAATCATAAAGAGACTATGAAAACAATATTACAAAAGTTGATGGCATCCATCCAAATATTTCCAACAGAGTTAGAGCGTTATCTAATAGGGTATACTACTATAACTCTGCTGATAAGATTGTCTCTATGGAGATAATGATGATTCTCATGATTTTTAACTTTATATGATTAAATATTTTTACTTGCTCAATTTTCTTCATTCTATTTCTATGACCACTAGCAATATTTTGGTCTATGTTTATTGTTCTACCTACTAAGAGACTTTTCTGGCTATGTCACTGTCTTTTGCTCTAAATAATAATTTTCATTATAAATTAGATTAGATTCTGCACATCTAATAAAACTTACAATTTAAAAAATTAATTCTGAGTGAGAGAGACGGGTAAAGGTGCCTGTATCCAAGCCTAGTTATCTGAGTTCAATTCCTGAGCCCCTCATGATTGAAGAAGATAACTCCCATAGGTTGCCTTCTCACCTTACACGGTGTGCCCACACGTACATACGTGTGCAGGGACACAGATCTTATATATGTATGTATGTATACATATATGTATAGTAATAAGGTATAATAAAATTTTAAAATAGATTCTGACTTTACATCTTAGCCTCATTATTAATTAATGTAGTTTTGTTCAAGATACAAACTAGATCCTAGCCTATGTGTCCAAAAAGGATCTTAATCATAAATAGCAGAATCCACCCTAGCTAAATTTAAAAGTAAAGGCCCAAAAACTCAAATTTTAATGCTCTTGAGGCAGAAATATAAGTCAAGATAAACTCCTAACACTACCACATTTCTGTTTCACAAGAAACTCCACTTCTGCCATCACCTGACACTCACCACCTGTGATGTGAGGAATCACACTGAAGAACCTCCCTCAGGATTATCCTAAGAAAATGCATCTGCCACTAGATGGTAGGAAGAGCCTCTCTGTCCATTACTGCTGCTCGCTGAAGCCTTCAGGGCCTCCTGGGGCCACATTCTCAATGGCCAGTGGAAAAGTTTGGGTTTGCTGTTTAACTTTACAGCCTCGGCAGCATGTGTCTTCTGAATATTCACATTAGAAATGAGTTGAAGGGGCTGGAGAGATGGCTCAGAGGTTAACAGCATTGGCTGTTCTTCCAAAGGTCCTGAGTTCAGTTCCCAGTAACCACATGGTAGCTCTCACAACCATCTATAATGAGATCTAGTGCCCTGATGTTCAGGCATACATGCAGTCAGAATGCTGTATAAATATTAAATAAATAAATCTTTAAAAAAAAAAAAAGAAATGACTTGAAATCGGTCAGGTGACTCAATCCATACCACCCTGTCAAACTAGGCACTGCTTCAAACACTTAAATTGTATGATATTTGGCACCTCTCTCTTGCATGCCCTTTCTCCTCAGCCACTTTTAAAATTAGGACATCAAGATCTATTCTGTTTCCTCATGGTGACTGTTAGAGAGATTAGTTCCCACTGATAAATGTCAAAGTGCTTTTGAAAAGGTGTGGAGCTGTATGAATTCAAGGCAGCTCTCTGTACTAACTAATTATTCACAGCTTGTCATTCATTGAAGAGCTTTTGATGTAACAATCAAGACAGGGAAGAGAAGGGAAGCGCTGAACCACTGAAAAATGCCTCTTCTCATTATGTTTGACATGGCCATTTGGAACAGTTAAGTAACTTCCCAGATACTTGAGATAATTCATCTATTTACCTATATCAAACGACTCTCCAGATTAAGAATAGCTGTTAGGACCAGCAAGATGGCTCAGTGGGTAAAGGCACTTGCTTCCAAGCCTGACAACTTTAATTCAATTCCCAAGACTCACATAGTAGAAGGAGAGAATCGACTCTCACAATTTATCCTCTGGTTTCCACATGTAGACCCATAGACAGATAGACAAACAGAAACACACACACAAGTGTAATTTTGATTTTTTTTTAGGATTTTTTATTTATGTGTGTGTGTGCCTACTTGTGCGTAATTTTTATTTTTTAGGATTTTTTATGTCTGTGTATGTGTGTGCACCTACTTGTGCCTACATGAGTACAGGTGCCCACGGAGTCAGAAGAAGGTTTCCATTTCCCTGGAGTTAGAGCCATGAGCAGTTGTGAGCGAATGTGGGTGCTGGGAACCAAACTGGGTCTTCTTGGAGAACAGCAAGTTCTCTTAACCACTATAATCATTAAACAAAACAGATGTTAATTTAGAAACACAAAGAGGGAAAATGCTCACCTTTCACAAACACCTGCCCACAAGTGCTAAGTCTTTCAACAATTAAGCATACCCGGCTAACCTGTATTTATAATTCTCAACTGTGTACAATCTTAGCAGCTGTGCCCTGATCCCTAGTTTATCTAATGCAATCTTTTCTCTTTTTATGGTAGTTTCAACTTTCAGTAAGTGAACACTAAGTTTCATGTAACCTATCCTCTGACTATTTGCAAAAACTATTTTTAAACTGCTGACTTCATCTTTGTCCTGACTGTTCCATCCAGTGGCGTAGTCTTTAAGGGTAATACACTAAGCATTCTCATTCAACCACATATTGCCACTGACCTCAATCAGACAAAAATATAAAACTACAAAAAAAAATAAAGAAATAACCATTACAAGATTTAAAAGGGAGCCAAGATATGGAAATCTGACGGAATGGTGTTGAGAGATGAAAGCAAGAAGGAGGATCCAAGATGGCTGCCACGAGAGAACACTGTGTCTGAGGAGTAGGAGAGCAGAAACAATACAGCGACCAGGAGACTGAACTCTGGGACCTAAAACGCCAGCATTGTGAGTGCCAGGTGAGCGGAACTCCTACGGTGAGAAAATCAAGTGGGAAAACCCTAGGGACACCCAGTTATTACCTGGAGAAATTTCCCTGTGACCAGCGGCGCACAGCTCTGATCTGGACGAGCGGCTGCGCTGGGCGCCCGCACCCGCCATT
>CM053756.1:38176409-38188451 GCA_028658305.1 Pachyuromys duprasi | reverse complement strand
GGCGGGGAAGAAGGAGATGAGGGAGGGAGTGGGAGGGTAGGAGGGAATGGGGGAGGGGGCTACGCCTGGGATTCAAAGTACCTAACCTGTGATTGAGATAAAAATAAATAAATTTAAAAAAAAAAAAAGAAAGAAAGCAAGAAGGAAAATCTACAGCCTAGAATATGACATGGAAAGTCTGTCTTCAGGAATGTAAAGAGGCTCTGTCCAGGAACTGCCAGGAAGATGTAAGACAGAACTGAGTAACAGGTCTGAAAGCCAAGTTGACTTATTGAATTCCTGTGTGAGAAACACTGTGCTTCCTGATCGTGGGGAAGCGCATTACTTACCTCAAGTCATAAAAGAGGGGCTCTTTTCTCAACATAATTAAGAGATTCTCTGAGGAGATTAAGGTGCTACTTAATGCCAGAGTAAAGTTCTTTGTGTCCTGAGAGCTGTGTCTGAACCAGAGAGGATTTAGAGGATGGTACACAATAGCTATGGACCACATGTGAGCAATGCCCACAGAGACAAGAAGGGGGCCCCAGATCCCCTGTAACTGGAGTTACAGATGGTTGTGAGCTGCCGTGTGGGTGCTGGGAACACAACCTGGGTTCTCTGAAGGAGCAGCCAGTGCCTTTAACTACTGAGCCATCGCATCAGTCCTAAAGGCAACATGGTTTAAGGACTGGAAAAGAAAATGTATTTGACCTTAACCATGGAATCATTTTCTCTTGATAAGCACAAGGTTGCACCACTGAACTCCTGGAGTTGAATACTAGTATGTTCATGTCCAGGAAAGGGAGAGTCAAATAAGGGAGGGAGAGAGGGAGGAAAGAAATGGTGGAGACAAGAAAGGAGAACCCTGACATTAAAATCTCTAATTGAATACATGACTTTCTATAGTACATCATGAAATGCTCCTTCTCTGTCCTTTTTGCTCTTAAATGCTTCTGCCTGACTTTTAAGATTTCTGAGATATTTATTCTAGGGAATCTACATCTACATCTAACACATAAAATAAGAAGGGTGAACCTGTTCTGTCTCACAGCCTGATCTCTGGAGGATGAAGAGAGAGAAGCTTTAGAATATTGTTTCATCCATTTACCTCAAGCCTGATCAGTTCCCTTCCCAGGAAAGACTGACAGTCCTTTTCCTGCTCGGATTACACACATACAAAGCGGGGGAAGGAGAAAAGAGTTCTATCTCTGACTCTGAGTATTATATCTCATTGGGTCTTTCTCTTTCCTTGACTCCCAGTAAACTGACTCATACCAATTTATCACTGCCTGTACATCACCAGCTTCCAAGGGGGAAAGCATCATATCTCTGAAGAATAAAATTTTCCTTGGGATATATAATACATAAAGCTCTCTCCAAAGAAATCAAAAAGTATTGATAGTTTGTCTACCATGTAGATAATTCAGAACAAGCATCAAAAATGATAAACAAAATGATGTTGTTTCTGTTAACACCTCACAAAGGCAGACCTCCTAAGTAATAATAGAACATAGGAAATCAATAGAGCTTGTCCATTGAGGCCTTATTAACTATATTGTTGTCCTCAGACAAATTCGATATAGCACATGATCAAATTTATGAGAGTTCAAAGGATTCAAAACTATATTATACCTAGAAATTATACTTTCGTGTGGAGCAGAGGGTACCAGTATTAGCAGATACTATGAACTCCAGGACATTAGAGGCTGCCTTCCTGTCTCTAAAGAGACAACTCTGCTTCCAAACATCTGCCTACTCTCCTCAGGTCAGGCATAGCTAGTAATTAGCATATCACTATCCAATAAGATAACTAATGCAAGCCATATATACAATATTAAAATTTTTTTATTGGCACATTTGCAAGTGTTAGTACTTACAAAATATTTAAGGAGCCATGGTTGTTGTTTGCCTGTAACCTCAGGATTTAGGAAACTGAGGTAGAAGGATTGCCAGAGTAAGCTCATAGACTTGTCTGCGCTACATGGTAAGATACTGCCTCAAAAAATAAATAAATGTTCAAAAATTAATCATTAATGCAGTTAGCAACAGTTAATGCAGAGACTCATAACTGGCCAAAGTATGGAGAGTAAGGGCCTATAAAATGCTCAGCCCTAAGTGGAATATCTATATCACACCATCTGAGGCTCAAAGAATGCTCTGTAAAAATGGGTAGAAAGAAAAAACATGTAAGAGCAGGTAGCTAGGGAAAGTGTTAAGAAACTGTGTTTTATGACATGGCCTAGCCATTACATGGATTCACTGAGGCTGAACTGGTTAGTTTCAACTGTCAGCATGACACAACCTAGAATTACCTGGGAGGAGTAATTGAGAAACTGTTTGGATCCAGTTGCCCAATGTCCATATGTCTATGGGTTATTGTCAAGACTCTTAGTTGATGTAGGAAGACTCATGCTGAATGTGGGTACTGTTTCATAGTGTAAGTGATGATAGCTAGCCACCAAGGATCCATTCATTTCTCTCTGCTCTTGACAGTGGTTGTGATATAAACTGCTGCTTGAGTTCCTGAAACTTAGAAACTAAGTCTTCTCAACTATAAGACAGAGCTGACAATGATGACTGCGTTCACAGGAAAGTGAGGGTTAGCACTGTGATCAACACTTTATGAACCCCACATTATTAAATGCACAAATAATAATATAATATTGTAACTTGCATCATCAAAATCAGAAAGACACTGTGGAAATTCTTCCCACATTAATACAAAATGAATTTTCCTACAGCAATAACGTAGTCTTGTCCCTGTCTTACTTAAAAATTTCCTAACAACTCTTATCATTTAATCCTGATATCTCACTTTGTTTTACATCCATCCCATGAATGGCAAAGCTTCAAAGTCAGAAAAGATGAACACTACAAAGAGAAGATGAGATGAAGCCAAAGGCACAAAAGAGAAAATCTGGGCTGTGTGGTGCTCTCTTAGTCAAGGAAACAGTATTTTAGAAAAGAGAAAAGAACCAATTTCATCAAGTGTGATAACAGTTCAAATAAGATGATGATAAATACAAAAGTTTTTAAAAGACATGAGAGAGTATGAGAGTTCAGTTTCTAAATTAATGTGTTTAGGTAACACCATAAGAGCAGTTACACTATGTAGTAAATGGTTAGAGCTGTATTGTTGACCACAGTGTGTGTCATTGTGGAAGAAGGTTACAGGGTTTTACCACTTGTGATGTGCACCAAACATTCCCAAGAAAGATGCATTATAGAACTGAGTTGCACAATTACCTAAGTACTGACAGAGAAAAGTGACTGAGGAGCACTCAGAATTTTGCAGTAAAGCTTTCCACAGGAGCTAATAGTTTTCAACTTTGTAGTTATAATTAAATCCATGGGAATGGAAAGGCTCTTCAAGGAAATGAGGATGCAGAGGATGCCTAAAACTAACCAATGCTTAGTTGGAAAAAACAACAACAACAACAAGAAAGTGATAGGGAGAAGTCTATGCAGAAAGTGAGGAAGGAGGTAGAGAAAGGAAGTGGAGAGAAGGTGGGAAAATATGGCGAACAAACATAGCTGAGACATAGAAGAACATTTAAAGAGTGCCATAGCAACCATATTAAACAATAAGTCATCCATGCACCCTTAACAAACAAGGTAAAATAAGATTACAAGTTTAAGAGAACAGAAAATTTCAAAGTAGAATTTTTTCAGTGAATACTTGCCAATCATCAAGTAGAGGCAAGCTAATACATGTAAAGAAAGAGCCAGTGAAAGAGAAGAATAAACACATGGCAAAATATCACTACAGAATAAGTATTTCCAGAGAAGGGGAAAGGCTAGGATCCAAATTAACTTCAAAGAATAAAAAAAGAATTATTTTCTTTGAAACTGAAGAAATTGGAATAGTCAAGAACAGAAATTCTTAAGATTTTTATTCCTGGCTGTGCTGATTAATTTTAGCTGTCAACTTGACACAACCTAGAATTATCTGGGAACAGACTCTTCGTGAGGAATTATCTAGGGAGGGTTGGCCTATGGCATGTCTGTGAGGAACTGCCTTGGTTGTTGATTGGCCCAGCCACCATGGGTAGCACTGTTTCCTAAACCTGGCCCTGAACTATAGAAAGCAGAAGAAAGCAAGTCATCAGCAACCCACTGTTTATCCTCTCTGTTCTTGACTGTGGATTTGGTGCATTATATTCCTACCTTGACCTCCCCAGGTTAAGGCACCATAACTTAAGGCAAATAAACCCTTTATTTCCTAAGTTGTTTTTTCTTTGCACATTTGTCACAGTAACAGGAATGAAACTAGAGTAGTGTGTTGGTTTGAATAAGAATGGCCCTAACAGTCTCATGTATTTGAATGCTTAGTCACCAGAAAGTGGAAGGAACTCTGACAAGATTAGACGGGTTAGGAAGTGTGGCCTTCTTGAAGGATGTCAATGGGGGTAGGCTTTAAAGTTTCAAAAGCCCATGCTAAGCCCAGTTCTCTTCTCTTCTCTTCTCTTCTCTTCTCTTCTCTTCTCTTCTCTTCTCTTCTCTTCTCTTCTCTTCTCTCTCTCTCTCTCTCTCTCTCTCTCTCTCTCTCTCTCTCTCTCTCTCTCTCTCTCTCTCCCTCTCCCTCTCTCTCTCTCTGCTCACAGATCAGGATGTAGCTCTCAGCCGCTTCTCCAGCACCATGCCTGCCTGCCACCATGTTCCATGCTACCACGTTCCTTGCCATGATGATAGCGGACTCAGCCTCTGAAACTATAAGCAAGCCCCCAACTGAATATTTTCTTTTATAAGAGTTGCCTTGGTCATGTTGTCTCTTCACAGAAATAGAACAGTGACTAAAACAAATGATGACCCTGAGAAATTGCCAACCACATAATGTATTTTTTTATAGTAGAATGTGCAACAACCGCTAATATTCAGGCTCATGTTATTTAAGCATTAGCTTACAATCTGTTGTACATTTACACAATGGAATACTACTCAGCTATTAAAAAAAAGAAATCATGAAATTTGCATACAAGTGGATAGTACTAGAAAATATAATCCTGAGTGAGGTAACCCAGACCCAAAAATATACTTACTTATAAGTGGATATTAGCCATACAGTACAGGATAACCATACTATAATCCAGACCCAAAAGCTAAGTTACAAGGAGAATCCAAGGAAGGATGCTTAACTCTCACTCAGAAGGAGAAATAGAATAGACATTGGAAGTGGATGAAGAGAGGGGACTGGATGGGAGAGGGGATGCGGAGGAGAACGAGGGTGAGATCAGATGTCGGGAGAGCAGGGGTGGGAAGTGAAAGGGCTGGGAGAGTGAAGAGAAATTGATGGGGGAGGAATCTCTGGTTCAAGCTAGAGATTTTTGACAGGTAGGCTCCTAGGAGGATTTGGGGGTGACTAGCTGAGATTCCTAGCAGCAGGTGATGTGGAGACTGAAGTAGCCACCTCCTATTGCCAGGAAGGTCTTATAGTAGAGAAAGGGGGACACCTTCAACCCAAAATTTACCCTGCCTACAAGATGTGCAAGGATAAAGATGGAGGAGATACTGAGGGAATCCAATGCCTGGCCCAGCCTGAGACCTACTCCATGGGAGACCACCAACCCCTGACACTATTTATGATACTCTACTATACTTGCAGACAGGACTAGCATGACTGTCCTCTGAGAGACTCCACCAAGCAGCAGATAAAAGTAGATGGCTGAGACCCACAGCCAAACATTAGGCAGAGCTCAGGCAATCTGTGGAAGAGTTGGGGAAGGGACAGGAGGGACCTGTAGGAGACAGAGCTCCACAAGAAGACCAACAGAGCCAACTAACCTAGGCTCATGGGGGCTCACAGAGACTGAACCACCAATCAAAAAGCACGCATGTACAGGTCCTAAGCCCCTTAAACATATGCAGCTGATGGGCATTTTGGTCTTCATGTGGGTCCCCTAGCAATTGGAGTGGGGGCTGTCTCTGACATGGACTCTGTTGCCTGCTTTTGGATCACTTTCTCCTAGCTGGGGTGCCTTGTCTAGCCTCGGAGGAAGAGGATGAGCTTAGTCCTGATGCAACTTGATGTGCTGGGGTGGATTGTTACAGAGGGGGGCCTTCCATTTTCTAAGAAGAAGGGAAAGTGGGAGGGGAAAGATGGCGGGAGGGTAGGACCGAGAGGATAGGAGAGAGGGCGCTACGATCAGGATGTAAAGTGAATCAATAAATAAATTAATGAAAAAAAGAAAAACATGGTCCCCTTCGGTTCATGGGGAGTGGCACTGTTAGGTGTGGTCTTTTTGGAGTAGGTGTGGCATTGTTGGAGAACACGTGTCTCGATCGTTGCCTGCTGCCTGTCAGTCTTGATGTAAAATGCTCAGCTACCACTTCAGCACCGTGTCTGCCTGCACGCTGCCCTTCTTCCCGCCATGATGACAACGGACCAGACCACTGAACTGTAAGCCAGCACCAATGAAATGTCTTCATTTGTAAGAGTTGCCATGGTCATGGTGTCTCTTCACAGCAATAGAAACTCTAAGACATCCTAGATCACCGTCAGTTTTATACCAACATCTATGAAATGACTAGAGAGTGGCACCTCCTCCCTAGCCAAAAAGGAGAACAGATCACATTTTTATCACAGACTTTGAGAGCTGAGGTTTCAGGCCACGCTTTCATTTCTAGGTCTCACCACTTGCTAACCCTTCTGTTTAGCATGCATAAAATCCCTACGCTTATCTTTGACTTCCACATCAAAGTGAATGGTGGATAGCCTAGAGAATCTCTCATCCTTTCAAAACTGGCAGTGCTGCTATTCCTCCAATCAGTATGTCTGTCTGTCATAGGCCCAGCATTTCAAGTGACTGTCCATGAGACGGCTAAACACACACATCTTAGGTACCTTCCCACATGCCAGCAGACCATAATGAATGACACGGAAAAGTGTGCTGAGAAATCAAATGCAGCGTAAGAAAATCCTACTGTAGATTTTTCTCAAGTGGATGGATGCTAAGGGGTACCATGTTGGGTGTTTTTCAACAACTAGTTGATTACAAGCAATGTAGCTAATTAGCTCATCAGTCTTCAGTGGAACTGTTTCCATAAACATTCTGCCAGTTATAGAACATCACACATGCGTGTTGAGCTATGTTCCAAGATTAGTCTGTCTTTCCCCTCAAGTGAAGAGTGAACTGCACTGAATTGCAGAGTTAGTGAGAAGACTGTTACATTTGTGACTTAATGCTTACCTAAGAACATCACAGATGTAGCAACAGTTACACGCATGCAATATCAACACACCAATAGATGGAAATAATTCAGGTAGCAGCTACTGCCATGAGTAATTGGCTGTAAATACCAGACATTTCATCAGCCCCCTAACTGCAACCTTGTTGAACAGGGTAGATGCACCTGACCAGCTATTTAGGAATAGTTAGTTAAGGCTGAGCTGATATTTTCCCTATAAGTGAATATTCAAGACAGTTGAATTTGAAACTTTTTCAATATAAGCGATACAGAATGGCTACCAGTGGTTTTTTTTTTAATCTCAGATTCATTAAGACACTATTTACTTCTGTATTTGAAGCATGCATGGGGGGTGGAGAGATGACTTAGGTAAGAGCTGGCTGCTTTTCAGAGGATCTGGGGCACTGGAGTGATGTTTTTGTGCACTGTGTAAGGAATCCTTGTGTATTCAGACGTTGATTTCTGTGCCCAGAGATCTGATCACGGGCTGGTTTTGGTATCTTCTGTCTTAGTGTTTTTGTAAACATTGTTCTCCATCACCTCTGACTGGTTAAATAAAGAGCTGAACAGCTGAACAGGAGAGAATAAGGCAGAACTTTCGCCATCAGAACACAGATGGAGAAGGAGCAGCCAGGGCGAGACTCAGACGGCAGGTAATGGGCCACCTGGCTGAGAAGTAGGCCAGGCCAATATTGTTGGGTTATACTAGCTGAGTATCTGACCAGCTATTGTGCCTGAAGCTTTTAATAAATATAAAAGTCTCTGTATCATTATTATAAAGGCAGGTGTTAAAGCTTTGCATTTTACCCTAGGAGGTTGAGTTCCAGCATTAACATGGTGGCTCCCAACTGTAACTCCCATCCCAGAGGATGCAATGCTGTCTTCCGGCTTTCATGGCAATCAGGTGTGCAAGTGGCTCCTATATACACCTGTAGGCAAAACGCTCATACACATAAATAATGATAATAATAAATTTGAAACATGCACTGAATAATTGCAAAGGCATTTCAAGGGAACATTTTAAGATATCCGCACTGGAAACTTAACAATGTCACTTGTAGGTGAAGCATGCGTCCCCATACACTGATGAAAAACTGATGACACCTTCCGGGTTCCGTTCTCCATTTCTAGGCATAATCATTTTATCTCGATATTATGGATGATGGCAAGTCTAGGTTTCTAATACCTGGTGGGAAATAAACTTATAGACCTGAGGTTTTAGAAATCATGGAGGTGAAAAATTAAGGAAATGTGGAAAGAAAGATGAATAGGGGAAAAAAAATCCTTGAATACCAGGGTGCAGCTGGATAGATAACTCCTAAAATTCGATAGCACAGAAAGGTAACTAGAGTTGACAATTAACATTTGTCAGCTGGACATTTCAAAATATTAATAGCTAGCAGGATTTTGAATTTTCCTACCTGAAAAAATAGATCTATGCCTGAGATTATGGGTACACAAATTACCCTGATCTAAACATTATGTATTACATACATACATAAATGTATTGAAATATATACTGTACCCCACAAATATACAATTACTTTGAGTTGATTAAAAATACCTACTAATTTCTAAAAATAGTATAACCTGAATCCTTATATTTTGTACGTGAAAAATATGAGCAATATGTTTTCATTACATTTTTCTTTATGTATGGAATGAGTGTGCGTGTGTGAGCTTTTCCACGCTACAGCACGCCTGTAGAGGTCAGAGGACAATTTTTGGGAGTCATTTCTCTTCCTTCTACCTTATGGGTCCCAAAGATCAAATTTATGCCATCAGGCTTCATGGCAAGAACCTTTATCTGTTGACCCCTCTGGCCAGCCCAGGGTATGTACATTTCGAACAATGTGGATTACTCCTCATCTCTACCACAGGGCTGGGTCTGCCAGAAATAGTCCTGAGCCCTATACCATAGTGCAATGGAGAGGTGGCTGAGGCCAGAGTTCTGCACCCTTGCTTCTGGGGGGCTCCTGCTTGAGTGCCCTGGAGAGCAAAGCATTTCTTTTGACGTAAGATGCCACCTAAGATACTTAGGAGAGAGAGAACCCTTGATGAATTCGAAAGCTCCTTACTAATCTTAGCATCCCTCCAACTGGTTTGTGGTGGCCTTTGTGGACACCCAGGAGTAAAAATAGATGAGAATCTGGGATGTCCAATACATCTGCAGGTCTCCTCCCATATCACACATGACCATAAGGCGAATGGTTCCTGTGTGCAGTTGCTGGATCTGGTGGACACAGGCTGTACATTCCAGCTCCAGATAACTCACACTGAAGTATTTGCAGCGGGAGGCAGTGTTGGTGCTATGCTCCATCTAAGCAGACATTCTGGCTTGTGGAGACAGTATACAAGAGATGAACCTTCTTCTTTCCTGAACACTCTTGAGATCCCAGTTTAATTACTCCCTTTTACATTAAAAAAAAAAACAATTATTTGAGAGACATAGAAGGTTTCTGGAACAACCTCTCTCCCTCATCCCCACACCCCACACCATAAAAACAAGAAAACAAAAACAAAACAAAACAAAAAACAGTCTAGACAGGAAGCCATTGAAAAGAACTCTTAAAATTGTGATGGGGTGCTGAAGTATAGCTCTCCACAGCTGATGGCTTCTGTCTGGAGTTCGGGTAGGGAAGGGCTAAGGTTTCTATAAGGGGCTGTTTATTGGTAGTTTGACCATGCTCCAGTGAGTATATGGACAACACAAATTTTACTTGATATCTTTCTTTCTTTCTTCTTTTTTCTTCTTTTGTTTTGAGGGAAGTCACATAATAAACTCAGATATATGGGATTTCAATAAAGACTGGACACTCTTTTTTTTTTCATTTTTAACTCAGATTTGTTAACTCAGCCTAAGTTGTTTTGAGTAAGTGGAAGTAAAAGCTAAATTAGTAGGAGCCTCACACTCTATTGGAATCTTCTGCTGCTTTCCTGTCATGGTTAAAGTAAACTTTGTGAACAAAGGCTCCCAGAAAGAAGCTGCACCCTCTATTGAACCTTCTGCAAGGCTGAGTGACTGTCAGAACAACCAAGACTGGGGAAAGGTTGAAATGTGGCAGAATACATGGATGGATCCTCAATTAAGATCCATCTTAGCTATCTTTAGTCGCATTGTTATCCATCCTTTCTCACCTCTCTCTAGCAATAGGGTGAATCTTTTTGAAATGTATTAACTTTGAAGACCCTACTCGCTTCTAACCAAAGAGCTAAATGCCATCAGACAGCACCAGAGGCTGAGAGCGAAACTTTCCCTGCTTTGCTTTAACCATCTGCCTGATGTCTCTACTGGTCTATTTGAAAAAGTGCCTTGATTTATGACTTCCTTTGTTCTGTTACTGTAAAAACGACACCGAACTGTTGCTACAAGCAGTAATTTAACTCTGTTTTCCTAGGCGATGGTCACTCATACTTAATGTCTTTGCGGTGAGAGCTGCGGTCCTGTGTGAACAATCGCAAAAGTTTCCTCTGTTGCACCTAGATCGTTACCAAACATAAGCAGTATCTCTGTTTTTCTATTTGTCTTTAAAATTGATTCTGAAAGACAATACACGCTGCCAATAAGCCTCTCGGAGCAAAATGAGTTATCACAGATCGTCTTAGCTGCCACAACACAGTATTATCATTCTAGGTTTCCGTACAGTAGAAAGGAAGAGGGGGAAGGAGGGGAAGTGGAGGACAGGGAGGGGGGGCACCCTCAGAATGTAAAGTAATTAGCCTAATTTTTTTAAAGGCTAAAGTAACTTATAAAGCTAGGAATTGGGATAATGGTTACCGTTGAGGTGAGAGTACAGTAACTGATTGGGGCACAAGAGCTGCTTCCGGGATCTCAGTAATGTTCCTTTGTTGCCTTTGTTTTATTCTTGGATGTCATTTTATATATATTTATGTGTACATGTGTGTCTATATGTACATGCATCACATGAATACAGTACCAAGAGGGAAAAGAGGGGTACAAATCCCCTAGAACTGTAATAACAGGGAGTCGTGAGCCATCTGTTGGTACTAGGAGTTGAATCTGGGTCCTCTGTAAAAGCAGTCAGTGCTCTCAACCACTGAACCAGCAACTTCATGTTTGTTTGTTTGTTTGTTTGTCTGAAAACAAGGTACTATGTAGGCTTGCCTAGGCTACCCCTCATACTATAGACCATCCCGGCTTCAAATTCATAGAAATCCACCGGCTTCTGCCTCTGCCTCTCTGCCTCTCTCTGCCTCTCCTCTCTATCTACCTCTCCCTCTCTGCCTCTCTTCTCTTTCTCTGCCTTTCTCCTCTCTCTGCCCCTCTCTCTCTGCCCCTCTGCCCCTCTTCTCCTCTGCCTCTGTCTCTGTCTCCGCCTCTGCATCCACCCACTGAATGCTGGTATTAAAGGCATCGTCCACCAAACCCCCAGCCTTTAGTAATGTTTTAGTGCAGGGGTCTTCAAACTACGGCCCACGGGCCACATGTGGCCCGCAGAGGAGTCTGATCCGGCCCGCCAGCAATGAGCGCAGTTTGGCCGCCAAGATACCTGCCAGCATATACACTCAGTGTCACAGCTTCTCAGGGATGACGTCAACCGCCTCCGCCCACGGCACGCTGTGTGCTGGGAGGGTGGGCCTGAGGGCAGTGTTGGGAGGGACACTGATGCACCCTTGCGCCTGGCTCTTGGCACGTGCGCCACTAATCACATCACTGGAGGGCGCTGGACGCCGCGTGGTGAGGAGTACCACATGTGGGTGACTATATAATGATGTAAAAAGGCGCCTGCTCCACCCCCAGGCAACGTGGTGTCTGTGTGCTGTGCCTGCCTGTCAGTGAGGTTTTCCTCCACTCCCTCCACTGCCAAAGGTCAGTCAAAAGTGCCATAGAAATAAATTTTTGCCAGATGGGGGGTT
>CM053756.1:38154328-38176309 GCA_028658305.1 Pachyuromys duprasi | reverse complement strand
TATCAGGGACTGAGCTGGTCTGCTTAGAAAAGCCTGCAAGGGGTAAGTGTTCACATCAGGGACTAATGGGGGTTTATATACTGTGTGTGTATATATAATATATATAGCCAAAAGCAGGCCCACAGTTCCCATTGAAATACTGGTACGTGATCTGTTTATTTATAAATGTTCTTCATTTTATTTATAAAAGATATGTGCAGTGTGGGTAGGAATTAATAGTTCATATAGTCCAGCCCTCCAGCTCTCTGAGGGACCGTGATCCGGACCCCACTTTAAAAAGTTTGAGGACCCCTGTTTTAGTGCATGGAGGTTTCATGAATGTGAGTTCATTAGTGAAAATGTATTGAGTAGGTCACAATAGTGTACGTACCTTTATGAAAATGTGTTGTTCTTCAATAAACCACTAAATAGCATTAATGTATGTGGCTTAGAAGCCAGATCTGCAGATTATAGAGCAGTGTTGGTGATTCGAAGAGAATAGACACAGTACAGGTAAACTATGTAAATCTATACATTGAAGTAGTTCTTACCTAATATCTCTGTAATTTTATAATTAGTCTGAAAATATTTGAATAAAATTTCAGTCTTAATTCCTTACTTGTATCCAGGGATACTAGTAGATGGTGAACTGCAAGATCAAGAGCAACTGTAAGCAGCCTCTATAACACAGAGGCTGAATCTCTGCCCTCTGTCCATGCATCACCTTTCCTTTATCATCTCCCCATCTGTACTAGCCATGCTCCGCCTCCTGCAGGCACACTCTTTAGGGAACACAAATGTTCTCATTTTTTATCACTTTCGGCTCATAAGTAAAGCCACTAAAGGCAGTAAAACAGAGAACGGAATCTCATAAGAAAGCTGAAACTATGCTATGTCTCTGTTGGAATTTTATGAACTACTCCCAAAGGGCTTCTTGAAAATAAGTCAATAACTACATCAATAAAACCACCCTCTGCTTCCAATACATATCCTCTTTTCCAAATACCTCACATTTATTAGTTGCATTTCATTAGACCTTCACATGCCACTAGACAAAGGCCCTTTAATAAAGGAGGGCAGAGACTATTTAAAATATGTTTCCAGTGTCTCACAAAGTCAATTAGACCAGAATCCATTTTTCTGTTGTTTCAGCTCCACCGCTGAGCTAACATTCCTTCCAAGTTCAGGGCACAATGTTCTCACTGTGGCTCTCTGCTTTCCATACAGTAAGCATTCCTTGGATTCCAGGGACATGTGCTATTTCCATGCTTTCCTCCCACACCGAAGTGGTAGTGGTTCCCTTCCATTTGTCAAAAGAACTAGAGTAAAGCGCTTTAACAAGTGTATCTGTTGTTTGCACCACATATGACCTGTGTGTGTGTGTGTGTGTGTGTCTGTGTGTGTCTGTGTGTGTGTGCTTCATATTGTAACAGAAAACTATGAATAATTTACTGAATGAGCCTAGAACCCAGACTTCTCTGAGAATTTCTTTTTTACTGATAGGTGGATAAAGACGGTGAAATACATGTCTGCGATAAGTCTTTGTTAAAGAGAGAGAGAGAGGCCCTGCCATTTGCCACAACCTAAAAATGGAGGATACTATGCTAAGCCTAATAAGGCAGCCTCAGAAAGAGATCCAGTAGGTAAAAACGGATTGTCCTGAAAACCTGGGCCTAAGTTAGAGTTCCAGATCCCACTGTGGAGGGCAAGAGCCAACCTCCAAAAGTTGTCTTCGGGGTTTCACACATATCACGTGCACATACACACCCCTGCATGTGCACACACACACACACACACACTCAACATGCACATTCAGCAATCATTAATTTTAAATAATTTTAAAAGAAAAAATGTAGTGTTATTACGAGGACATGGTGAGAGGATGAGAGAAGTGAAGAGATGGGGGAGGGGCTAACGGGAACAACGTGTCAGGGAGGGAGAGGAGCAGGGCTAGAGTGCTGATGTGGGGTAGGGCTGCACAGCGTCACGGAAGGAAACCTCCCGGAACCAGTTCATTTTCTGCTCTTTTGTCACCATGTCCTAGCACACCTGGATACAAGCAAAGAATCAAACCTGAAATTTTAGTCAAATGATTTTAGATTAATTACCAAATTACACAGATATTCCCTAAGAACTACTCAGGTGTGTAGATTACATGTTTTACCTGTAGCTTGAGTACTCCCTTTGAATAGCCAATCCGTCCCTATGATCTGCACATACTTCAGTAGGATCCATCTTACAGCACGAATCCCATAACACCTTGTTTGTATACCTTAAATCTACATAATAGAATTAACTTTAAAAGATATGAAAGCAAAAATTACAAAATTAAGCATAACCTCCTATGTCATTTATTTGGCCTAAAGTTGACTGTCGCCAGTATGTTTATTTTGATTAGGAAATTCTCTCTCTCCCCCCCTCCCCTTCTCTCTCACACACACACAGGTGTGTTCAGGCTGGCTTAGAATTTGTCTTCCCTCACCCACAGACTCCTAAGTACCAAGTACCAGATTCTTTCTGATTTTCTTAAAGTTGTCCTAGGATTTAGGAGAGAAAAATATCTTAACATCTCAGACAATGTTTTTTATGAAGCTGAAAATAAAATTCAACTTTGTTTTCACTCCCAAAATAGTTGCAGCAAATTGATGGGCATAAAAGCATCAAATGTTTTTTTTGTTTTTTTAAGACAAACAAAACAAGGGACTGTGAGATGGCACTTTACCCATAATGGTTCCCAAGAAAGCATGAGTGCAGATCCCTAACACCCACATCAAACAAAAACAAAAACATACTGTGTT
Source organism: Pachyuromys duprasi (assembly GCA_028658305.1). NCBI lineage: Eukaryota > Metazoa > Chordata > Mammalia > Rodentia > Muridae > Pachyuromys > Pachyuromys duprasi. Next base: position 38,173,532 of record CM053756.1, on the reverse strand, counting down.
TGATAGTGCATATATATATATATATATATATATATATATATATATATATATATATCCCTAGCACTGGAAGGCTGAGACAGGCAGTTCCTATGGGCCTGATGGTAGGCAGAAAGCAAGTCAAAACTGTAAGGACCAGATTCAGTGAGAGACCCTGTCTCAAAATAAGTAGACAGAAAAATACATACATACATACATACATACATACATACATACATACATACATACATACATACATAGTGTCTTAGGGTTTCCATTGCTGTGAAGAGACACCATGACCATGGCCAATTAAAAGAAAACATTTAATTGGAACTGGTCTACAGTTTCAGAGGTTTAGTCCAGTGTCATCATGATGGGAAGCATGACAGCATGTAGGCAGACATGGTGTTTAAGAAGGAACTGAAACTTCTACGTCTGGATCCACAAGCAGCAGGAAGAGAATGACACAATGGGCATGTCTTGAGCTTCTGAAACATCAAAGCCCACCCTGTAGTAACAGACCTCCTTCAACAAAACCACGCCTACTCCAACTCCAACAAGGCAACACATAGATAGATAGATAGATAGATAGATAGATAGATAGATAGATAGATAGATAGATAGACAGACATATAGACAGAGATAGACAGACACAAAGACAGACAGACAGGACAGAAAAGCAACAAGAAGACAGCCCAGCATCAACCTCTGGCCTCCATGTATGCCTGCATACAATAGAACAAATGCAAACACCCCCCCATAGGCACAAGCGAATTTTTTAAATCTTTTTTAAATATGCAGATGAGACTTGTGTTCTGCAGGGGGAAAACTAACTGTTGTGTATCTTAGTAAACCTATCAGAAGGCAGAATATATGTGTTTATTATGTAATATGAGCATAGCACAACATGGATCATGTGTGGTTTATACAAAGCCTTAACAAAAAAAAAAGAAAGAAAAAAGCTTGATAAACCTAAGCTTCTGAAGACTGAAAAGTGAAAAACTCTATTTCTGAGGCCATCACAGAGGAAGTGTCTCCTAACTGCTTATAAAGAACTTCACTATTCATTATGTGTGGGCAAAGACATCTTCCACTACATTAAGCCTCTCGCTGCTTATAATGAAGAGGCTGCAGTGTGGTTGGAGGTGAGGAGCTGTCTGCAGACTCAGTAACCAAAGAAGAGCCAGGGCTGGGATTCCACCTTGGAACTCACAGCTGTGTGCAAGACTAATAAACTCAAGCCCGCAAAGCAGAACACTCATGAATCAACAGCAGCAGCCAACACCCTAAGGACATTCAGTTTGTACCTGACCCGGGCTGGGTACTCACTCTCTTTCCGAACTTCCTGGAGGGCAGCTGTGAGCTCTTCCTTTAAAACTGCAGCTTCCTTAGCGATCTTCTCTCCCTTGTCTAGCAAATTCCAAGTTGCTTCCTCCACAGAGGCTAGGAGAACTCTGGCTCTCTTTGAACGTCCTTTTTTCCTGTTGGAAGGATTCTGAGGACAATTCACAAGTGTAGTAACCTAAAATTGGGAAAACACAAGGAACTTATTAAACATCTTGTAAGGAGAACCCAGTCATGAGATCTAATAGCTCAGAAGAAAGAGAATCACATCACAGCACCAAGAGTCATTCCAGAGACTGTTGTTATATCCCCAGAGACCAAGGCATTCCTTCAAGAGCAGCCACCGGAATCCCAGCTGAAGACTGGGAGGGTGAGCAATGGTTATTAAAATTTCATCAAATTTTACTACTTCGTAAAGGCCTGAAAGGACTACAAGTGTGTCGGAAACTCCATATGGAAAAAATGCAGATGCTTTAAAAGACATAAAAATAACCGGAAAAGGTACACCGGTGACCTGGTTCAGCGGACGGGGTGAGTTTGGGCCCTACCACAGCTCATGCCAGGCGGAGCAGCAGCACACACCTGTTCCACCAGCATTTGGATGGTGGAGGCAGGAAGCTGTCAGGAGACGACAGTGGGAGGATGAGGTGTTAAAGGTCATCGTCCACCACATAGGCCCAGGGATTGCCACGGGAAAGGGGGGAAGAAAGATTGTGAAAGACAGGGGGAGTGGATATCTGCGGTGAAGCATTATTTGCTGCATATGACAAGCCATTGCACACATGAACTTACAGCAGCTGTGACGACATACACGTGCCTGCCTATACAATACCAAGTTACACAAAACCCCAGCATGGTCGAAGCAGAGGCTCAAGAAGGTGCAACCCTACTTGAGGAGCTATTAGCAACTGATGGCTGGTGGGAGGTAAAGAGTCACTTTCCTTCAGAAATTCAGGCCATGAGACCCATCTTCCCAGCAGATGGCCTTACTCCCATCCGTGTGTAGTTATCACTAAGTGCACTCAATGGGTTCTTGAAAAAGAGGGCACATAAAGTTGGGAGGGGATAAGGGAGGAACGGGAAAGGGGAGAGTGGGGGGTTAGATTTTACCGAAACACATTATATTCACACATAAAACTCATCATTTAAAAGGGGGTACATATGTAGAAACAAAAAAGTTAATAGTATTATTTGCAAAGAAATGTCCATTGCTTCCATTTCACAATTAAGCCTTAGATCCCAGCAGAAATTTTTGGGATAAGACAAAAGTCTTAGAATAATAACTTGTATCCAGTGTGTGAATTAGGAGACCCGGGGCTCTACTGAATGAGCTCCAGTGGAAGGCAATGAGGTGCCAGCTATGTTAATTAGCTAGACTAAGTCTTCCGACAAAGTATACACAAATCAAACCACCACTGTACCCCGCAACTATACACCTTTATTTGCTAATTAGAAACAAATAAACAGAGTCGGGGAGATAGGTAAAAGCATTCGCATCCTTGGAGCCACAGTAGGAGAAGGACACTGATGCCTGACAGCTGCCCTCTGGTATCCACAAGCACACTGTGGCACATGTGTCCACATATACTACACACATGTGAGTGCGTGCACCCACACACACACAATAAATAAAATGTTAAAATAAGGAGCTGACTATGGAAATCAGTGTGGCAGTTCCTCGGGAAGCAGTGAATAGACCTCTCTCCAGATTCAGCTTCTCAACTCTTTGGCGTCTACCCAAAGGACTCTACATGCCACTAAAGAGACACTTGCTCGTCCAGACCCGCTGCTGCTCTAGTCATCATAGCCAGAAATTAGAAACAACCTAAATGTCCAATAATAGATGAATGGATGATGAAAAGCTGGTACATTTACACACTGGAATATTATTTAGCTGTTTAAAAAGTAAATTTGTGGTTGACCCATGCTCCATGCCCTGCAGTGCGGGTGGGGAAGAGCACTGTCAAGACAACCCCCACCAGGCCGAGAAGACCCCCACCTGCCCAGAGCACCGCCCCACTGGGCAGCGCACAGAAGACACCCATGGGGCCAGGCAACGCTAAAATGAGCAAGAAAGTAGTGGAGAGATGGAAGAGAAAGAGAAGCAGAACAATGTGTGCACACTGAAGAAAGGCAGAACTGGAGACTGGGAAATGGCTTGATGCCACCTGAGGCCGTGGTGAGGTCCTAGCCCATGCTTGCTGCTGAGAGCCACCCCCGGGTCTGTGGCCCTGCAGCAGCGGGGGTCTGTGTCCATGTCCACGGCCTATGTTACCACCAAAGACCATGCAGGCTGCCTAGTCTGGGCTGCCATCTGGGGCCATGTTAGGGCTGTGCAGAGCCAGCCCCACCCCTCACCAGAGGCTGCACTCAGGAGAGCTGGCCCCGCCCCTTAACTGCATGCTGGAGCAGAAGAGCTGGCCCCGCCCCTTAACTGCGGAATAGCGTGCTGGAGCAGAAGAGCTGGCCCTGCCCCTCCCTGGCTACAGCACTCAGGAGAGTTCCCCACCACCACCGCCTTGCCTGAAAAGCACAGTAGAGTTGGCTGGCCCTGGTTGCAAGGGTACAGATGAGCTGGCCCCAGGGGCATGAGTGAGGGAGAACTGACCTTTGACCCTGCCCTTTTCCTGGGCAGTATGGGAGAGCTGACCTGGAGGGCATGAAAGGGTATGAACTAGTCCCTCCTTCCTCCAGCTACAGCACTTGGGAAAGCAGGCGCTGCACGTTCCCTGGGCAGCATGGTAAAGCTGGCCGTGTTGGCATGGGCACAAAAGAGCCAGACCTGAGGGCACAAGAGTGAAAGAGTAGGCCCCACCCCCTTGCCTGCCGAAGCATTCAGGTAAGCTGGCCTCTCCCTTCACCTGGGCGCTGAAGAGCTGGGTGCGGGAGAGCTGTCAAGCTGACCAACTCAGCGACCACCAAAGCCTAGATTCAGGGCTTTGAGTTGACCCATCCCGACATGTGCCTCACCTATAAACTGGTAGAGGACATGAAGAGGCTGGTCCTCTAGAACCAACACCGCAGGATCTCCATGGCACAGGGCAAAAACAGGGTACTCAAGAAGAGTCCCGGTGAGGATCCATTATTGACAGTGTTGCGGAACCCAGAGGCCTCGAGCCAGACCAGTGACTCATTGCAGTGAACGTTTGCAAGAGAAGTCGTTTGGACAAAAAAGAGTATACTGTATGATACACTGTGACGTGCTGCAGCTTCTATGGCAAGAGTTGTTGGGGTTTCGCTTGTTTGTTTATTTGTCGTCTACTTTTCTTTGGGAGGGGAGGTTGCAAGGGTGGAGGGAAGATATAGCAGAATGGGGAGATGAGTAGGATCAGAGGCAATGACGTGAACATCACAAGGAATCAATTTTTTTAAAAGGTGTTTTTTTTTAATGAAATTTGAAAGTAAATGGATGGAACTAGAAAAAAGACATTCGAATGGGGTAACTAAGACCCCAAAAGACAAATATCGTTATGTTTCGCTGACATGTTGATGTTAGCTTTTAAGCATTTGATAAGCATGCTACAAGCCATATAACTACAGAGGCTAGGTGCAGAATAAGGGACTAGGGGAAGGGGAGGATCTCCCAAGGGAGGGGCAGGACCTTCACCTACTGATCCATCTTACTAACCCTGTGCTCCACGTCTTTCACAGTGGCAACACCCTCAGTGCTGTGTAGCCCATAAGGACTTTGCCCGCCGATTATTATTAGTAGGGTAACTGACATTTTTTTTCACTTGAATCCAATGTTTATCTGAGAGAACTTATCATAAGAACTTACGAGCAATGGAAGTAGAACTAATTTTTGTCTAACCTATTCTCTTCCATTTTCTAATGGCTTTCTGCTTTGTTCTGATCTATTTCATTCACGTGTATATGACCAAGAGTGAAATGTCTTGAGACAAGTCTTTGTTTCCTTGCTATGAAGATAAGAACAGGGACTGGCGACACAGCTCAGCCACATGCCTAGCATGAACCATGTGGAATCCCCCACATAACCGGCTACCTATAATCCAGGCTTGGTGGCCCACACCTGTAATCCCCACGAGAGTTCAGAGTTCAAGTTCATCCTCAGCTACATAGGCGGGTGGAGGTATGCATGGATGCATAATATCTTATCCCAGGAAGAGAGAGAGGTGGGGGAGAGGTAGGAAGGAGAAAAATCACATTATCCAGTAAGACTCCGAGTTGGTTAAATGATGTCCAGAGCTTTTAAAATGTGTAACAAGATATGCTGCATATTTTCTAGTCTGTGCACAACAGAAGAAAAAAAATGGTTACCACAATCCCTGCCAAAGGTGGGTGTTTTTGAACCTAATCTTTTCTTGCCCTCAGGGCTTCCACCTCCCAACTGAGTGTGACGTGGGCAGTCCACAGCACATTGGAACGCTCCACCAGCGAGCTCAACTGTATCACCGGAAGAGGAGGAGCCTGGTGTATCACAAACACCAAAAGGCAAATATCTCTGCTCCTATCCACAGAGTTAAGAGGTATCTGACTAGATTAAGGCAAAGTATAACAGCTAGTTTAAAACTCTTGTTTAAAATGAAGAATGAGGATCACTGCCTACAAGGTTCCTTCCCGTCATATTTTAAGTGCACAGTTCACGTCGCTTCCCACCACACACTCCTAAACTATTGTTTGAATCCTCCAAGCACCAAATGTTTGCCACAAAACACCCTAACCTTTGAAATTAAAATGAGCGTTCTAGAAATGCTTTGTTCTTTATAGTAAATGCCACAGAAGTAAAATATGTGAACAAGAACATTGTATAAGAGCATTGTGAGTATTTTTTTAAAATGCAGTTGCAACTTGTAAGCTGTTCACTTGTATAAGCAGTTTGAACCTAAATCTTTTAAAAACACCCCAATATAGTAATTTAATATTGGCTAAAAGTTAAGTGACATTTCCAATGATTCATTTTATCTCAGAAGGTAAATAGGCTTGGAGAGAGAAGACAGCTGGACTGTTTTTCACCTCAATTCACCTAAGGGCTGTCACCTACTCCCATCAGTGACTGTGACTCACCACACAGCAGATGTGTCTCACCAAGGAGGTGGGGGTGCATGCATTACTTGAAAAGGTCTCCCATCTTCGAAGGAATACCAGTAACCAGAATAATTAACTTCAACATATTCTGTAAAATCATTTCTGTTTCTTCAGTTTTCCTTTACAGTGCAAAGAACTATTTCTATAAAGAATGCAAAAAACTTTGACTTGAACTGCAGCAACCTACAGAACCCAGTATATGTTATTACCTTTACATATTGTCACTAATGCACAGCCTTCCCTCTCCCCTCTTTTTAGGAATTTTAGAGTATTTTTAAATATGGAAAATCTCTAGGCTTGCAGCTTTACTGAGCAAGCTTGGGTTTGTTCACTTTCTTTTAGGTCTGCAACCCTGTGCTTTGCTAACCACTTCATCAAAGACAAAGGAAGGAACGTACATTACATTGATGTACTGGAATGTCATAATGAAGCCCATTATCCTTCGGAGGGGTTGCTGCTTTTGGGGGGCAGTTGTTTGGGGAGATTGTTTCGTTTGGCTTTGGGTTTTGTGAGGGTTGTTTGTTTTGTTATTTGTTTGTTTGGGTGGATTCTTTTTTTGTTTGGTTTTTATGTTTTTTGTTTTTTGACAGGGTTTCTCTCTGTAATCCTGGCTGTCCTGGAACTCACTCTGTACACCAGGCTGGCCTTGAACTCAGAACTAAGAAATCTACCTGTGTCTGCTTCCCAAGTACTGGGACTAAAGGTATGTACCACCATACCCAGCTAAGACCATTACCTTAAACAATTAGTATATGCTTTTAAAAAGTAATAATAAACCAGGTCCGGTGTCACAGTCTGATAATCCAACATACTTGGAAGGTTTAGAGTAGAGAATCTGGGCCTGCCTGGGATAAAATGTGATTTCAAAAGTAGCCTGGGCAACTTAGCAAGACCCAGACTCAATAGCAGGATGCTTGCCTAAGATGTGTAAAGCCCTGGGTTTAATCATTAAAACTGCAAATAACTAAATAATAATAAAAGACATAGGAAGAACCCCCCCAATGAAATAGTCCTAAGTTAGCGGTCTCAAATAATATGTAAAGAAAATATTCTTACTTTATTAATTCTGAAAGTCTAACGTTTCATGTAACCAGGTATCTTTTAATTGGTGTGTAACCATTTTATGTTGCATGTTAGAACTTAAAGAAACAGTTTGTATAATTTCCTGCATTAGGTACACTTGAACATCTTGCACAACCCACAGTGCACTGGACTGTAATTCAGACATACTTCTCCAGATGCTCCAAAGACACTGAAGATTAAGTTGATACGCTTAGTGAACTAGTTATTCACTTGTCATTATAGAGGGCCAGGCTAGCACACAGTGGGAGCACTGCAGAATATGGTAGCAGCCTGTGGTTTAATTTTGTTCGGAGCATGAGTGTAACAAGTGCTTTGGCTCCTGGCTCCTCGACACCTGGTCTGCGGAAGATTGTTAGATGCCAACTTGGATAACACGTTTATATTCTTTATTCGTGTTCTTTCCCAATCAAACTCTAATTTTTTTTTCTTCACACTCTGCTATCACCGTGGTATTAAAAGGCCATGTTAACAGCTATCTCTTTTCTTGTTTATGAGCTGAGACACTTTGAATTTTTAACCTTCCTCCAATAGCTCACAGGAGCCTTCAGGGCTACTTTTGTTCCTTTCAGTTAATTTTAAAATTATGAAATAAGATACAAGACATTTAAGCCATGTTAATTAGCTTAAACGCTGTCAGGTTTAGAAAGAGATTAGAAAAGTAGAAATGAGGAGATTTTGTAGAAAAGTAAAACAGTGATCTGTCAAAAGTCTCCCTGGGCTTGGGGGAAGAGGGGGTCCTTCTTTAAGCTACTGACAACTGTGTCTATTTTTTACTTCCTTCCAAAACCAACCCAGAGCAATTTAACAAAGATACTAAGGAAGGCTAAACAACTGAGAACCTTTATGTGCTTCTAAATTAATATCCAACAGTCTCCCAAAATCAACCACAAACTCCTTTGTGTTCATTTCAAGGCAATAAACATTTATTGAACACATACTGTGTTGAGAACAGTACTGTGGGGATTTAGGAAATAAAAAAAATGAATATGCTCCAAGATGGTGATGAGGGAAGCACACCAGCAGCTATACCAAAGCAGGAAGAGCAAACTGCTGACACTTCTGTAAGTGCAGAGAAGGTTATGCAGAGTCACAGTCACGAAGACAACGTGTGCCTCCCAAGAAGAGCCCCTAAGGACACATGGATTTCCACCAGGAGAGGTAGGGGTAAACCAGATGGTCCTCAGCCGTGGGCCGGACTCTGGGTGGGAGGCAGAGAGACCAAAAAATTAGGTCTGGTTATTCACCTCAGGCATCAACTAGAAAAGAAATATCTAAGAAGCAGGAACAGAACCTAATCAACATGGCTATCTTGGGAGGATGTAGGAGGGAGATACTTTAGCTCATCTGTGGTGGTAGAACGTGAGCTTCTGGTTTAAAGAAAGGAAGAATGTGTGCATGACTGAGAGGTATGTGTAATTTAAGTCTGCGGCCTGATTAACAATACCTCACCATTTAAAGAAACAATACAGTTCTCATGACATGATTTATCCTATTTAGGGGTGTGCTCTAACTTAACATAGCCATCACCACAATAAAACAAATAAATACGCATAAATAAATTTTGATGACAGCACATAGTAGATTTTATACAAAACAATCATCATTCTGTGTGTGTGTGTGTGTTTTCTAAACCAATTCCCCTGATGAGTAGCACCAAAAAACAAATTTTTAGAAATTCTGAATAAATAACTTTTCCATGCAGTTTGTCTGGGGTTTGAGCTGTTCAAAGGATCTAGAATCAAATGTCTTATAGCCAGTCTTTTAAGTCAAAAAAACTAGAGTATTTTATAATCATTTATTTTATTACAGGTTTTTATTCCTTCAATTCTCATATTAGATCATTTGCTAGGGATACTATAACCAGGTGCCACAGACTGCGAAGCTTAAACAATGGAAACCAATTTTCTCGAAATTCTAGAAGCCAGAAGTCAAGAAATTTTGGATCTTTCTAAAACTGGTTCCTTGGTTTCCAAATGACTACCTCTAACCAGGTCCTCACAGATCACATGAGCACATTTCTGGATGTCCATACATATTGCAATCTCTATTTATTTATTATGAGAGAGAGAGAGAGAGAGAGAGAGAGAGAGAATGTGTATGATAACTGTGCATATGGCGGGGCGCACACATGCCGTAGCCCAAGCTGGAGCCAGAGGACAGCTGTGCACACTTGATTCTCTCCTTCCACGGTGGGTTCTGAGGGTCAAGCTTAGGTGTCAGTCTTGTGCAAAAAAAAAAAAAAAAAAAAAAAAAAACCCTGAAATGGTAACCTTTGGGGAAATGTCACCAGTCTACAGAGAATTCTAGACCAGCCAGCCATTCTATTGAAGTAAGTACAGAGGCCATCACACCAATACAAAGTCCCATCTCTCACCACAAAAATGCATAAGCAAGACACCCCAACTTCCTATTCCTGAGCATTTGGTCTAAGGATCAGAGCTGTTACTATAAGATAATGTTTAAACCATTGAATCACACAATTTTACTGTCTTATTAGCTGAAAATGAGGATTTATCCCATCCCAATGGGCAGGCACTGATGAGGAAGGTCAGAACTTACAAAAGATAAAAAAAACTAAAGTATACTGTGGGCAAATTGGTAATCCCCTACAAACATCAAAAAGAAAGGCGACATTAAATGTCTATAACTGTTATAAGATGCATTCTCATTTCTGGAAATATTAAAATGCAACGTAGAGGACATAAAAAATGTGTCTAACATGAACAAAATTGGTATCTTACGAATCTGAGCTGAGAACACAAATCAATAACTCTAAAAACAAAGGTCCATCTGTGGGCTGGAGAGGTGGCTTAGGGGCTAAGAGCATCTGCTGCTCTTCCAGAGGACCTGAGTTCAGATCCCAACACCCACACCAGCTGGCTCACAGCTGCTTGTCACTCTAGATCCAGAGGATCTGAACCTCTTCTGGACTCTACAGGCACCTGCACTCAGTGTACACACTCACTGAACAAGACACAAACACAACATTTTTAATTAAATAAATCTTAAAAACTACAAAAACCACAAACCACATTTAGTAAGCCTTTATTTGTAATATTTACTTTGATGGATCATATGTATAATGTGTGTGTTCAAGTTTAAGGTTAGAAAAATGTACACAGGGTGCAGTTTAAGGTAAGCCTTGGGCCAAGGGGCAGAGCTGTGCTCACCACTGGCTGATGTAAGAGCCAGCTCAGCAATTCCTACATTGCAGTCACCTGGCCCTGCTCCCTAAGATTCTGATTTAACTAGCTTTGTGAGGACTGGCCCTCGGGATTTTTCAAAGCTCCCCAAATGATTTTAATGAGCAGTGAAGGTTGAAAACCACTGGGCTAACAGAATCCTCAACAGTTACAGGAATTTCCTGAATTGCCCACTTAGCACTGTTCTCCCAACTGAGGCTTTTGTGTCTCTCAGAGGGTTTTGCCACAATCCACTCCACTATAATTTGTATCCCATGAGGCTCTCTCTCTCAACTGAGTGTGCGAGAGTACCCATCCCTTTACAATTCCTTATGTGATGAGTGCAGAATACCTCAGCAAGAAAACGGTCAGTCTAGAATAGGGGCCTGAAACCTATCGATGGAGACAACTCTGGACACTTGATTGTTTCTAAAAATAAGAAATTTTTATTGAAGCATGCTATGCCCATTTGTTTATCTACTGTCTATGGCTGCCCTCACACTGTTACAGTGTCATAATTACATCAATGAGCCATCAGACCTAAAACTATTTACTATCTGTACCTATACCAAAAAAAAAAAAAAAAAAAAAAAGCATCTTTGATCTAGAGTCGTGGAGGTTTGAAGCTTCAAACTCTCTCTAGCTTCCTCCACAGAGGCTAGGAAGGACTGAGTCACATCTCAAGCAGTGTAAATGACCATAGCTGAACACATGAGGAGTTTCTATCATTTCACCGAAAGGAACCACAAATGCTGCCTCACATCTAGTAACGAGCAGGTGGGCCATGTTTATCAATTTCCAACACCTGGAACGTGTTCATCGGTTTGTAAGTGGGTGCTGAGGCCACATTTCAGAGCTAAGTCAAATGTGCAGTCTACGAATTCAGTGAGGAAAAGATGAGCTATGATTGAAAGACAAGACTATTGGTACTCAGTGTTGTAGGACACACTTATACTCTCCAGCACCCAAAAGGCTGAGGCAGGAGGATGACAAAAAATACAAAATACAACAATGTTGGATCAAGTAATAAAATACCAGAGTCTGATAAAACCAAAGAAGGTCTAGGAATCAAACAGAGGAGAGGTGAAGAGGTGCGGCCCCTGACGCCTGCCCACAGCTCTTTTCAGAGCACCCACGTGCTGGGGACGTTGCGGACGTGTTGGTAAACCTGTCATATGTCCATGTGTATTCTATAGTATTTTGACTAACCATTGGCTTTTCTTAGCCTTGTCTTAATTTTAAAAATAGCTTCCTATTTTTGTTTCTATCTGTTTCTCAAGAAACACTCTAGCCAGCAACCTTCCCATGGGAGCAGTTTTCTGGCAGTAAAAGATTCAGAAGTTGAAAGAGTCACTTTATTAGATATCATCTCAGCTATTCTGAATCATCTTAAACTTTAAAACATTATGGAGGCAAACTAACTTTATTTCTTCATCTTGACACAAAAATACCATCATTATACTTTTTAAGTATGTATTTCAAAGGTGTTCAGTTTACCAACTTTTAAGATTACATATTAAAGTCCAATATTTGCTTAGTCTACAAAAGGATTGCTACAGGATCATCTGTGGGATTTCCATAGAAACCTTGAGGTTAATCGTGGTATCTAGTCTATCCATGAGATAATCAGCAAGGGTGAAAGCAGGAAGGTATAGATAAGATCAGGTCATTTGGCCCTTAGTCACGGTCCACTAAATGATTTCAGCTTTACTAGTTTGGTATATTTTATGATAACATGTCCTTAACTCCTCCACCAACCTCTCTTTGGAAGGTTACTGTATTTGTAGTTTCCTTTCTGTTACTGTACTATAACAGTCTGACCAGAAACAAGGGAAAGGGAAGGTTTTATTTGACTTGCACGTCCAGGTCACAGTCCATCACCGAGAGAAACTAGGTCAGGCACTCATGCAAGAAGTTCAAGCAGAAACCATGGAGGAGTACTCCTGACTTGCTCCCTGGCTGGCTGAGAGGCTATTGCTTAGCTAGCTTTCCCCTACTGCCCAGGACCACCTGCCTAGGGACAGTATGCTCCATACTGGGCTGGGCTTTCCAATGTCAATGAATAATCAAGAAAATCCCACCACAGACATGCCGCATGCCAATGTGATCTGGGCAATTCCTCAATAGACTCTCCTCTCAAATGACTCTCGTTTATGTCAAATTGACAAAGTTAAGACAGAAGCATAAATAAGTGACACTAAGTTCATCCAAAATGAACTATGGAAATGACAGCAATCACAAATAGTGATTTCTTTTTTTTTTTTTCTGAAAGAAATAAAGGGAAATTCTATTCTTGGAGACTAAGAACCCAAGGGTGACAGAAGTCCTTTATCAGGTCCAGAATGAAAACTTAATTCTTAGGGCTTCTTGACAACTATTTGCATAAACTAATGCGCATGACTATTTACCTAAACGCTCTCCATTGTTTCTTTCTTTGTTTGCTTTTGGAGTTGGGACTCAAAGTGGAGAGGAAGGAATTTTGCTGAGGTTGGAGTGCAACACAGGGTTCCTTCCAGATGGCCATAAGAAATTAAAAACATGCATTCACTGTCACTGCCACCACTCATACCCCTCCTTGCGGTGGTTTGAGTAAAAATGGCCCTCATGGGACCATAGGCTTGAATTCTTGGTGCCCAACTGGTAGAAATGTTTGGAAGGATCAGGAGGTGTGGTCTTGGTGGAGAAAGTGGGCTTCGAGTTTTCAAAAGACTTGGGGGATTCTCTGTGTCTCTCTCTCTTCCTCGTGGTTATAGATCAAGAAATGAGCACTCAGCTGTTCCTTTGCTCCACCCTCTGAACCTGTAAGCTAAAATTAAATGTTTTCTTTTTTAAGTTACCTTAGACATAGTGTTTTGTTGCAGGATATTTTATCCCATTGTGAACCCCAAAATTGTGAACTGTAAAACCCTGTTTCTTGTTTGATGTGGTTGAGCCCTACCACACACCTTTAATACAAGAGCTTTCTGTTTATTGTAATCAGGTGGTTATGGTGTGGTTCACCCAGCCCTAGAACACACCTTCAATCCAACAGCTTTCAGTACATCCGGACTTAATAAAGTTAGCCCTAGGTCAAGAGCTGGAGAAAGAAACCAGATGACAGGGATTAAAGAGCAGGAGGGACTTTGAGATGATGGGTATTTCAGACAGTGTGGAGAAGTAGAAAAGGCTTTTTCGCTTAAGCTCTTGCATTAGCTTAGGCTTCAGCTCTTTAGCTTCCTGGCCTTGGGCTCTTTGACCTTTTCCTCCTGGGCTATCAGTTGAGCTAGTGAGCCTTTGGGGTTTGTTTTGTTTTGTTTTTCCCTTTTTTTTTTCTATCCGGACCTGAGCTGAGAAGGAAGGGCAGCTGGATACTTTCTCTGCCTCTCTGAGCTAGCAGGTTTTCACCCCAGCATCTGTCTTTTGAGTCTTTATTGGTAAAATAGAATGGTTTGGATTTTCATTTTTGGTTATAACAACAGTTTTGTTTTGTTTCTTTATCACAGAAATAAAATAGTACCTAAAGCACTCTCTTTTTTAGTTCTGTGCCTGAAATGACTGTTTGCATTCCTTATATATCCACTGTTTAGCTCTAAAAATACAGTAACCTTCCAAAGGGAAGATGGTGGAAGATGTAAGGACATGATATCACAAAATATAACAAACTAGTAGATCTGTTTTTAAAGCTGAAATAATTTAATGGAGTGTGACCTCAGAAAGGGCCAAATGACCTGATTTTCCTGTATGTACCAAGATGTAAAGATTCTTTAGGGAGGGATTCCCTTTCATGTACCAAAGCTGCAAATCGGCCTTAAAACTCAAGACTGGACACTGGGTTGACAATGAGCCTGAATAGACAAATTCTTTAAAAGAATTCTCTTCTTTTAGGAGTGTGGGGGTGGCCAGAAAAGATCATTTTATCCTCTGGACCTGGATCTATAGAAAGCTGTAAATGGCCTGACGTTGGTCTGCAAACTGAATTAACATCTTCTGCAAGGACAAGTGTTTTTAACCACTGAGCCATCTCTCCAATTCTGAAGAAACTCATAGTTTCCACTAGTTTCTATATCCCTGCTACCAACCATCCCTTACAAACATCCTAGAATGGCTCAGATAGCCATTTAACTCTTTCATTCTTTCATAAACTTATTTGGGTTTATCCAAAAGTATCAAAGCATTTGGCAATGTCTTGCTGAGATCCCCGTGCACACGTGATATTAATACAATGTTTTGCTCATCTCATATTAATCATCTCTTCTATTGACTGTCTTCCAACCAAAGAGTCTGCATAACAACTCAGGGGTAGGAGATGTCTCCCTTAATAGTGACAATAGGACCAATTAACGATCATCCACCAGAGGTTCACCAGCTTCTCAACAGCGTGCCACTATCACTAAGACAAAGTAAGATATGACTAGGGCAACAAAATTATTTGAGAGGAGATAGAGACTTAACAAAAGGAGGCAATGGAAAAGCATGTAATTTAGGGTGTTGTTCAAAAAGGGCCCCTTCTCCTCTGGGCACTGAGCAAGAGTACATGTCCAACATTCATTTTGTACATCATTTTTGCTATAATAAAATCAGGATGAGTACAAGAAGCAAATGTGACATTTGGATATGTCAGGGCTGCTTTTCATGGTTCATTATGTCCTCCTTCCCTTGTTGACAGTGAAGATGGACTCTGTGCTAGCCTAGATCCCTGAAGAGTGGTATTGATCAGAGACCCCAGATATCTCACAATGAATTTGTATCTTGGACATGAAATTAATTTTTATTAAGCCTCTGAGATTTTATGGCTGTCTCAATATAACCTTGCTTATGCTGACTCATGCATGAGTCACAGGATAGTCTGTCTTGGCCAATAACTATTATTATAGAATACAAAAAAGCAGACTCCCATAAAAATACAGGTAAGGAGCTAGAAAGAAGGCTCAGTGGTTAAGAGTACTTGTTGCTCTTACAAAGGATCTGGGTCCAGTTCCAAGCACCTACATGGTGGTTCACAACCATCCACAACTTCAACTCCAAAGGAGTCCGATATCCTCCTTCTATTCTCTTTAAGTACCATGCCACCATATGACATAAATACATACATGCAGGCAAAATACTCATATATGTATATATGTATGTGTGTAGGTGTATATATGTGTGTATAGATAGATAGATAGATAGACAGATAGATAGATAGATAGATAGATAGACAGATAGATAGACAGACAGATAGATAGATAGATAGACAGATAGACAGACAGACAGACAGACAGACAGATAATTTAGGAGTCAATATGGAAGTAGAAATAGGACAGAGCCATGAGCTATGTAAGAATTTGTAAGGAGAGCCAGAAAAATAATGTTTATTACTGTTGCTCTGATCTTATATTTACCTTTTAAAAACATGGAATATATTTATACCATAAAATACATCTGAACTTTTCCAAAAAAATCTTTATAACACCTTATAAAGGAATTTATTATTTTATTTTAAGAGATTTTGAGTCCATTACTTTAATTCACATTCAACATGAATCTGACACGCAGAAAATTATATTTTGTGGTAAATAAGATTATTTATGGATCCATTACATAATGACTATTGCATGATCTAGCAGTTTATGTCCCCTTCAGAGAGACAACATAGAGATGTAAATTCTTTGAAGCACAGTTCTGCATAAATAGACTTTCTGCACTCCACTGCCACATTCAGATCTTGAAAGTGATAAAATGCAGATGCCTGCAGTTGCAATCATAAAAATGTAATTGCTGAGAAAAAAATTATTTCTGACCCATTGGAGGAATTTATTGCAGAGGGATGCACTGTGTAAGTTATCACACTGAGAAAATGAAAGCGAATGATTGAAATATATCCCAGGCTGAGCATCCCTGCAAAATGACCTAGTGATTTACCTGAGCTCAAGAGAAAGAAAAAAAAAAAGATTAAAGATAAATCAGGTCTGGTGGGGAAGACTCTGGTTACTATAAAAAGAGCAGAATAAAGATTTATGCATAAATGAATTAAGAACTTGGAGTGACAGCATAGTATCTATGACCAATTACTCCAAAAATTAAAATGTAATTTTGATTTTGAATTATGTGCCAAGATAAGTAATTCCTGTGCAGCCTCGTGAGCAAAAGAATTTGACATAAAAATAAACAATGAGGAAATGTGAAAAAAAATGTAATGGGGTTACTAAGCTGGTTACTTTAATGTAAAGGAGATGAGCTTCTGCTAAAATGCGTTTAGCATCATGAGGTACTGTATCATCTGCTTATATAAACCAAGCGACTATTCAAACCAGGAACTCTCTGGAAGAGTCCAGATAAGGACACAACCTAAAAGTCTATTGATACAGAAATCAATAAAGTTTGATATATATGCATGAATATTAGTAAGTAATTTTAGGAAAAGTATTTCTTACCATTTGTCAGGATGAATGAACCTGGAGCTTTTATCCTCATTAATGCTTCCATTATAACAGCAAATGTCTCCAGGCTCAAAGGGAAAGTACTATACAATCTCATATAAGTGAAATCACAGAATAACATAAAATAGTAATTTTCAGGATCTTAGAGATAGGGCTATGAAAAATGGAAAGTTTGCCCAAAGGATACAAATTTTCAGTCATATGATGAATTAGGTTCTGGAAATCTAATTTGTGAATAGCATGGTAACTATAGTTGACAATGCTATATAATATACTTGAAATTTAATGAAACTGTTTAGATATACTTGAAGTACCTTTGCTATACAAATACAAAATTGCACTTATGGGCAATGATGAATACATTCATTAATTTGGCTGTGGTGGATATTATATAATGCAAACATATATCAAATCAATGCACATAGATGAATGCATAATTTTATCAATTAAATGTTTTAAATAAAAACTAAACATCCTGGGAGGATGGGTAAATGTGGTACTCTATCTAGCACAAGGTTGCCGAGGAAAAAAATCAACCTTGTTATAATTTAAAGACATTATTTGTACAGACAAATGAGACAGGACAAAACGGTCAGATGAGGGGCTGGAGAGATGGCTCAGTGGTTAAAAACACTTGCTGCTTTTACAGAGGACGCAAGAGTTTGAGTCGCAGTGCCCATAACAGGTGGCTCACAACCACCAGCAATTCGAGCTCCAGGGGATCCGCCAACCCCCACAGCCTCTGATGGCATCTGCGCGCTCCTGGCTTACCCACACTCAGGTAAATTAATAAAAATAAGTAATTTTAAGTGATGGACTTTTAAAACATAAAGTCCTATAAGGTCAGTTATGTTAAAATAATAGTTCTTTGACTTTAAAATGTGCTGAGCTTTTGCGAAAGGACTCCTAGGATAGTAAAAACTGTGTGTATTCAGTAACTCTGCTGTGCTGGAACCCTGCTTTACAAGAAAGTTCTTTCACGTAGTTCCATAAATGTTTAATGTCTATAATTTCATATTACTTGAATATTGTTAAGACCCATAAAAAATGTTTCAGCTGGGGTACTGGCAAAGTAATATGCCCAGCCTCTTTTAAGAAATCAACAAACATTTTTAAAATCATCAACAACAAACAGGAAAGATAAAGTTAGTGTGTCATTAGCATGTGTGCTGAGAGCTATCACAAAACTGGCTCTGTTTCCTTCCCCAACCTCAGCTGCTGCTGTTCAGGGAGAGTGTGCGCCAGAACCACATCAAAGGCTCCCAACATCAACGTAACGGCCCTTCTTAAAAGAGTTTTCATTTTTCCACCCAAATAAAATCCCTTCAGATCATTTTACCCTCTGAACTTTCTAGGTGGGATCAATACTATTTAGAGAGATGGTTATTATAGTTTTAGAACACGCTAGGCCACACATGGTCATGGCCACCGTATCTTTTCCTGCGAATTCCTGTTGACTGACATGACGGAGTACTTGACCAAAACATCGATTAGTTCCTGCTCAGACATAAAAGCTAGCTTCTGATAGGATGTGATGATGCATTCTGGTGACTGCCCTGGAATGCCAGCTGAGGGAAGGGGATTGAGGTTAGGCTGGGCTACACAGCAAGACTGTCTCAAAAAAAAAAAAAAAAATGAAGTATAGTTTTCCACAACACTTTCTCTGTTCATAACAATACGGCAGCATCCTTTATGGTTATCAGTGATTAACCCCAATGTCACATTTCCATGGAAAACGTATGCTGTGGCCTTAACGTATCTATCATTCAGCTACCTCCAAAGTCATTTCCCCTCTCCTGCTCCTTATAAATGCATAGGAACTGTACTGGTTAGTTTTGTTTTCGTTTTGTTTTGTTTTGTTTTGTTTTGTTTTGTTTTGTTTTGTTTTGTTTTTGACAGCCTGACTAAGCTAAGGTCATTGGGGAAGAATGAATCCCAATTAAGAATTGCCTCCAGCCAGACCGTGGCGGTGCATGACTTTAATCCTAGCACTTGGGAGGCAGAGGAAGGAGGATCTCTGAGGTCTGCGTTCAGTGCCAGCCTGGTCTATAGAGTAAGTGCCAGGCCAGCTAAGGCTACACAGAGAAACTCTGTCTCAAAAAAAATTAGAAGAGAAAGGGGTCGGAGGTAGGAGAGGAAGGAAGAGAAGAGAAAAAGTCTCCATAAAAAAGTTCC
>CM053756.1:38122126-38154228 GCA_028658305.1 Pachyuromys duprasi | reverse complement strand
AGACCCTTTCCTCTCCAGCCTGCTCTCAGTCACAGCAGTCACCACAGCAATAGAAAGCAAACTAAGATGTGAACAATTCATTTTAAACTTCCCTCATGGCTAGGCATGGCAAGCACCTGTCTGCTACCACTAGAAGTGCTGAGGCAAGGGGACGTGTAATGGAGGTTAGCCTACGGTACTTAGTTCAAGCTCAGTCTAGGTCACAGGGTATGAAGCCCTGTCTCAAATGTACGTCTACCAAAATTTGGTGATAAATATGAGAAAGCATTGAGTTTTTTTGCATCTTGTATTTTTGGTAACTGATCCTAAGGAAATAACCCATGTATGTAAAGCTGTTCAGCATGGAAGTGTGTACTTTTATTTTAGACTGGACCTCATGCTTCTCTGGCTGGCCTCTCACTTGCTATGTAGTTGAGGATGACCTTGTACTTCTGATCTTCCTGCTTCTCCCACCGGAGCACTGTGATTTACAGGGTTGCTGCTGTATTCAGGTTATGTGGAGCTCTGGATCAAACCCAGGGATTCTCGAATGCTGGGCAAGCACGCTATGAATTGAGCTGTATCTCCAGCCGGCAGCATTTGTAATGGTAAAAAAAAGAGCTAAAAAGGGAAACATCTGAAAATGAGTGGTTCCCTCAAATGAAAGCTGTGATTGAAGCTATATGATATGTAACTAAGCAGCGATTTTGTTGACTTGTTCTTGTAAAGAATGGGGTTTGAAGAGATGGCTCAGGGGCTGAGGACTTCCGTTGCTCTCTCTTGACTATGGAGCAATGTAACCAGTTCTTAGGGTCAGTCCCTGGCGCTAACACGGAAGCTCACAGCCATCTGTAACTCTAGTCTCAGGGGAGTCCTCCATGGGCACCAGGCACATATATGCTGCACAGAGGTATAGGCAGATATATAGGCAGACCGTAGACATAAGTTTTAAGTTTTTAGCGGGGAAATTGGTTTACAGGTGTAGTTTAGTGGTTAGAGCACCTGCCCGAAATGTTTGTGGACCTGTGTTTGGTAAAGCACCGAGAGGGCCTGGCTCAATGAGCCTGACCAAACCAACTTCATGACAGGCTTCTTTTTCTTGCTGAGAAAGAACAGGCATGAGTTTTCTGTTCCTCAGAAAAAAAAAACAACAACAAACTTCAGTTGCAGGAAAAGCCACAGAAACTGGCGTGGCCAGGACAATTGCCCTTGGGGAATAAGGTTGCTTAGCTACTGATCTGAGAATCCCCCTAAGCCCTGTTAAGAATCCCTTAGCCTTCACTGCACGAGCCACACCCTGATGGAAGTCATGTAGCCTCCATAGGCACCCACTAGTTTGGAATGGTTTGAAACAGCTTAGAGGGCCCCCAGCCCCTGATCGAGCCCTAGCCAATTATCGATGCACTGGTACCCTTCCTTTTGACCTGAGACAGTCACAGTAAAGATGGTCTAATCATTGATCTTAAATAGAGCTTGCATGATCATCTCAGGGGTCAACATTCTGCCTGGATGGTGATTCCCACATGCTGGTCTTCCGCAGAATAAACACATTTTTTTGTTTGCATGCTACTCCAGCCTGAGGTCCTTCTTTCAGCGTCTTTTGGACCCTAACAACACTACATTTAAAAAAAAATACATACGCCATTTCAAATGGAAAACTAAGACAAAATCTATACGTACAGCATTTTCTCCACTTTGTTTATGTATGTACGTATAGATGTGCATTTGGTGGTTGGTTTTCACTGTCAACTTGACACAATCTATAATCACCTGGGAGAAAGATCTCTGATGATATCTTTGGGGACTAACTGGAGTATTGTTAACTGGGAAGACCTATCCTGAATGTGAGCAGGTACTATTTCACTCCTGGGTGGACTGAAGGAAAAAGGGACAGCCAGCTGAGCACTGACAGGCAAGCGTCAATCCGTTGCTCTCTGCTCTTGACTATGGATCAATGTAACCGGTCCTGTCAAGCTACTTGAGGCGGTTTGAATAAAAATGGTCCCATGGTAGGTTCACAGTAGGTTAGTCACCAGGGAGTGACACTAAGGATTAGAGTTGTGGCCTTGTTTGAGGAACTATGTCAGCACAGGGCTTTGCGGTTTCAAAAGCCCATGCCAAGCCCAATGTCTCTGTCTCTTTCTGTGTCTCTCTGTCTGTCTCTGTCTCTCCATCTGTCTGTCTGTCTGTCTCTCTGACTGTGAATCATTATGCAGCTCTCAGCTCCGTCTCCAGCGCCAGATCGCCCATGCCTGCTGCCATGCCTGCTGCCACGATGATGATGGACTAAACCTCTCAAACTGTAAGCCAGCCCAATTAAATTCTTTCTTTTATAAGATTTGCCTTGTTCATGGTGTCTTTTCACATCGATAGAACAGTGACTAAGACACTCTGTTGCTGTAATTTCCCTGCCAAGGTGAACTGTAACCTAGAAGTATGAGCTGAATAATGTTTCTTGTCATAGTGTTTTATCACAGAAGCAGTAAATGAAAATGTACATCTATACATACATAAACATATATACATATGCGTATTCACATGTGTATATGTGTCTATATTCAATGCATATATATACAGACATGTGTATACATGTCTGTATATGTGCACATGCACATACATATTCAATATGTGTCTATATATGTTGCCTAGGCAACATCATCCTCCCAAATAGCAGGTATAGCAGGCCTGTACTACCCACTGAATTTATATTCTCTATATTATAAAGTTCTAAGAAAATTTCCCACTATTTTGCTGTCTTAAAAGGAAATGCACTAATGTCTGTCTCTTGGTAGTAAACTAAGTGTGTTTTAATTTTCTTTGCCCTGTTCCAGTGAAGTTCTAATTTTTTTTTCGTGAACTTTGTCAGATAAATAAAAATAAAGCCAGATAATAGTGCACTCAGAAAACAGAGGCAGGAACACTCAGTTTGAATTTAATCTGGGAAAGAAAAAGAGAGATGATAGACAGATAGATAGATAGATAGATAGATAGATAGATAGATAGATAGATAGATAGATAGATAGATAGGATTATAGATGACAGGTCGATCGTGCATGTATACGTACATAAATACAGAGTTAAATATTTTTGTCTCTCAACATGAAATCATTCAGTGGGTGGCTTAGGAGTATTAATTTCAGGTGTTAATGCCTTTGAGACAGCAACAGTTACTATATAACTCAGCTGTCACCAGTGAGAAATGTTTTAAATTGCCTTCCCAGTAGTGGATCTCAATTTGTGCTCATATCCAGTGATATGTGAAAACATATCCAGTGTCTGTCCTCCAGCTGCTCTGCTTCCCACAGGAGAGACAAGAGCCCTTGAATAATCAGACATAAGGTCACTGTGGTTTTTCACCCAAGTAACACGTTGAGGGTTACTGTCTTTGGAAGAAGGGACCTAGATGCATGAAGTAAGGAAAGCCAAAAAAGAAGTTCCCTTAACAGTTTTGCTGTTAACGGTGAAAAATGTGGTTCTACATCAATATATACATTCCTTCAAACTACAGCAAGGAAATCAAATACTCAGTGTGAGTGGGATGGGGACATAAAATGGTAATGAGGTCAATATGATCAAAATGCATCTTCTAAATATATGAAAATGTCATAATGATATCAATTTGTATACAGAATTAATATTAACAAAAACATCTTTAAAAAATAAAAAATCCAATACATAAAATCAGGTCTTATATGATGACTAAGATAATTATTGTTCATATTATCAAATGGTTATTTACTTCATAGAAGATTATCACAGAATTTCTTTCATTAAATACTTTTCCCCTATATTTTTATTATAGTTTACTTTGTGAGAAATGAGACACCTGAAATTCTGTAATAATAAAGATGGTTGGAGTTATACTAAATAGCTTCAGTTTTCATGACTATAAGCAAGATAATTTGAGGGGGGACAGGGGAATTTGAAGACGGCATTTTTCTATGTAACAGAGCCTTGGCTGTCCTGGAACTCATTTTGTAGACCAGGCTGGCCTCAAACTCACAAAGATCCACCTGCCTCTGCCTCCTGAGTTCTGGGATTACAGGTATGCACCACCACGCTTGGCTAAGGAAGATAATTTATATAGCAAAGTTTTACAAATTATATATATATATATATATATATCTCGAGTCACAGAGCAATAAAGTCACTTGCCACACAAAACTGGCAGCCAGGAGAGAACTGACTCACAAAGTTGTCCTCTAACCTCTACACAGGCTGCAACACAGGTGCCCACTCACACTCGTCATCATCATCAATAATAAAATAATAATTAATAATTAATTACATACACCACTTCTTATTATGGTACACACATGTAGTCTCAACACCAAGGAGGATGAGGCAAGAGAATCATAGGTTAGAGGCCACTCTGATGTACATAAATCCTAACTCAAAAAATTTTTAAATCTATATATTATATATGTATAACATATACATTATATAGAAATGGGTAACATATATATATTTGTTTTGCTTTTCGAGACAAGGTTTATCTGTATAGCCTTGGCTATCTTAGACTCGCTTTATAGTACATATTTCATATTAATAATATAATTCTTAAATTTATCCCTCAAATTCTTTTTGGCACTAACATATTATATAATATATAAACGTCTATATGTAGCCTTTAATCCCAGCACTTTCATCCACACACCTTTAATCTCAGCACTTGGGAGGCAAAGCCAGGTGGATCTCTGTGGGTCTGAGGACAGCCTGATCTACAAAGTTAGTTCTAGGACAGCCAGGGCTACATAGAGAAAGCCTGTCCCAAAAAGGAAGAAAGAGAGAAAGAAGGAAGGAAAGAAAGAAAGAAAGAAAGAAAGAAAGAAAGAAAGAAAGAAAGAAAGAAAGAAAGAAAGAAAGAAAGGAAAAGGATAATTTAGAAGATGTATTCATTCATCTACAAAACCAAGTCTTTCCTTGGCTCATTGCTGTTCCCATCTTTTTAAATTCTGAAAACACAGTTGTTGCATATTGCAGCTTCCAAAGTGCCCATACCTGGATTATCAGAGGCTCCAGCAGCTTCTCTACAGTGAATGTTTGGATCTGTAGGTCCTGAGTGTCCATAGTCAGGGTGATTGGAGTTTCTGCCGACATGTTGCCTGTACACAGACAGAAAGAAAAAAAAACAATATTTATCAATGAAAAGAAAGTCTTCCAAAGGAGAGGGTCCCTGACAATAACGGCATAAGTGAGACGTCTATTTTGGCACTTCTTTTCAGTCCTCTGAGGCGTGCCAAATCCACCATAAGAGAGACAAGATCCTCCCAAGCTGTTCTCCATCATGCTGACTGGCTTTGCTCTAATGGACACTAGTGAATTCATAATTGACACTAAACTTGTCAAATGGGTTTGTATTTGGTCAGAATCTAAATTGAAAGCCACTGCCGACGTCTTGGCACATATCCAACAGGAGGCAAGTCATTTAACTTCCATGAACTCATGATGGCCAGGTAGTCTGTATGCTGGCCCGTGCTTGTCAAGACTTAGACGAGAAACAGAAAACATGTGGACGCATCTACGTGTATTCTTAAGGTCGCTTGTTTGAGAATTTGGTTGTAAAGGATGTTGGGGCAATTTTATTTCTTGTTTAGAAAAGAAGCTAATAAGAATTTGAATCACTATTATTAGAGAAAGAGATTGCATAGGGAAAGCATTGATATTTGAAAAGGACAAAGTGGTTTGAATGAGAAATGTCCTCAGTAGTCTCGGACAGCTGAACACTTGGCCCCCAGTTAGTTGCCCTGTTTGGGGAGACTTAGAGAGGAAGTGCGTCACTTGGGGCTGGCTCTGTGGATTTAAGGCTTCAGCCTACTACCAGTTTGCTCTCTCTGCTTTGTTCTTGGGGTCTAAGAAATTAGCTCTTGGCCTCCTGCTCCTACCACCACGCCTGAAGCTCACTGCAATGCTCCCCTACCGTGATGGGTTCTTAAACCTCTGCAACCACAGGCCCAAATAAACTCTTCTTTCTATGAACTGTCTTCGTCATGTCTTATCACAGCAACAACAAAAAAACTAATTCAACAGACAAAATAAGCATAATAATTCTTATAAGTCACTTGTTAAGATATTAACGTCCTTAGCCAGTTGTGGTAGTCTACACCATTAACCCCAGCACCTAGAAGAGCAAAGAAAGCAGCGCCCTGTGAATCTGAGACCATCCTAATGTGAATCTGAGACCATCCTAATCTACATAGTGAAGTCCAGGCCAGCCAGGGCTACATAATGAGACCATATCTAATAACAATAATAATAATAATAAATTGAAGAGGACGGGGAGATGATGGCTCAGTCAATTGAATGCTCACCTTACAAGCATGCAGTCCTGAGCTGAGATTCCTCCATCACCCATGTAAAAGACAGGTAAAAGCAACTATAATTCAAGCAATAGGGAGGTGAATATAAAAGGAACCCTGAGCTTGCTGGAAAGCCAGTCTAGCTAAGTTGATAAGCTAGAGACACCCTGTCTCAAAAAAATAAGACAGAGGACTGGCATAAGGGCTCTGCGGGTAAAAGCACTAGGGCTTGACAAGGCTGAGCTCAACCTGAAGAACCATGGAAAGGCAGAAAGGGAAAACTAACTCTGCAAAGTTGTTCACTGATCTCCATACTCATGACATGAACACATATCCCTCACAATAGAAGTACATAAAATTATTTTTAACCAATTTAAAATAAGGTGAAGGGTAAAAGTGGAAGACATAGATACTGACTTATAACCACCAAACACACCTGTATAGGCACATGCACAGATACTTGAACATGTACACATAAACCACACACCTGAACATGTGTGTACACACAGAGAGATACATATATATGAAGTCATCACTGAGATTTTTATATAAGAAACAATATATTCTTAATCATATAATCATGACTGGCATACCATACCATATTGAAATTGACACTGAAATTAATGTATGAGCCATAAAGACTATTAGCCAAAGCCCCTAGATTGACAAGTCTATATTAACCTTTACCCATCAACCAGAAGGTATTTACACAGGGTCCACAGAAATAATATATCTTTCCTATATCAACTTAACCTATTTCAAAAGAATGAAAAACAGGAGCTGGAGAAATGTCTCAGTAGTCTGCTTTTGCAGAGGACACAGGTTCAGCTCCCATCACCCAAGTGGCAGCTCACAACCATCGTAACTCCAAACCCAGAGGATCTGGCCTCTCTTCTGACCTCTGTGGGCACCTAAACACACATAGTGTGCACACATACACTAGGACACCCAGAAACACCCATAAAATTAAAATAAATATTTCAAAAATAAAAATTTAAAAATAATTAAACAAAAATGTATAATCCAGAGAAATAGGAATCTGTCCATAGAAAACCTTCCCACTTAGTACGTACCTCTTCTCTCCCATAATTTCCTACAACTTAGTGAACTGCCCCCAGAAAACACCCTAGGAATCCCTCTGAAACCTCTGTCTATGCTGACGTGTGCAAAAGATCGGCCTTTCAATATTTCTTCATGGATGTGGGAGGGCTCATAATGTCCCACCCCTTCCTGTTGGCCATTATGGTTGCTCAGGGCAGGATGTCATCTTCTTCAGTGGTGTAGCACTCATAAGTTGCTCTCACTCTAGTAAATAACCTCTCGCCCATGCTCATGCAAGCAACCCCAATTACATGGGCGCACACACAAAGACATGCACGTGGGAGGAAAAGAGGGGTTTCAGTGGAAGAGGTAAGGAAGGGGGATGACACACAGTGATGTAATGAAAAGGATAAAAAAAAATCACTGAAATTCTTATACACATCTGTGAAATTGTCAGTGAATGTTGAAATGTATAGCTGAAGTACTCTTGAGAAAAGCAGACATTTTTGAATGTCTCTCCCTAGGGACTCAGCATCATATTTGGGCATAATATAAATATTGAAGTTCAAATGTGCTGATAATCAAATACTGTTATAATACTTCTAATTCTTTCATGTGTCTTCAGTGAGTTTAATATTGAAAACAAGGATAATTATACTGAAAGTCTCCAAGGAACCAATTATGACAAACTTAGTAATTGATAGAAAGCGTCTAAGTACAGTCATGTGCTCCGAGGTTTTCTGTGCTGTTAAAAGCACCGAGCACAGTATCACTCCACAGACACTATCCGAACATTGCGTAGTCAACACAAGAGCTTAAGACACAGTCTGAAGTGGGAAAAGAAAAGGACACTTTATAAATCAAGTGGGGGTACCCTAGGGTTCCTCTTGCTGTTTTGAAAATAACTACAATATATAATGCATTATCCACTTACAGTAAGTGTTAACAGTTTTATATAAAAACCACCAGCATAGCTGATTACAGACACAGAGCAAGTTTTGTGAAACAGCACTTTTCTAGATGGTTCTTCTACTGAACATAATCCACACCGCCCCCCTTGGGGCTCCCCCTTCAAGGCAACCAAGTGTGTCCTTGTTCTCAGTCCATCGCAAGTCACTTACTTACAAGGACAACTACCCCTTCACTTTTGTTTATTTGTTGGTTTTAAGGCAGTGTCTCAACCAGTTGATAGCTCAGACTGGCCTAGAACTCACTATGTTGCCCAGGCTGGCTTCAACCCTCCTGCCTCAACCTCCCAAGTTCTAGGATTATAATCATGAGCCACCACCCACCATGCATGGCCCTTTTTTACTTTGTAAAAGCCAGTTTGGCTTTAAATAATTATTTGGGTTAATTATATATTTATATATATATATATGTATATATATAAAACAAGTAATTTATATACAAATATATTTTAATATATATATAAATCACAAGCATATCAGTGGTGGTCTGGATTACTGTTAGGTGGTATATGATCTAATGTCCTATGGTGTAGACCACTGTTATCTTATGCCCCACCT
Source organism: Pachyuromys duprasi (assembly GCA_028658305.1). Lineage (NCBI taxonomy): Eukaryota > Metazoa > Chordata > Mammalia > Rodentia > Muridae > Pachyuromys > Pachyuromys duprasi. The sequence goes on along the minus strand of CM053756.1, from coordinate 38,145,383 downwards.
CTTTTCACTGATCAATTTCCTCTTTAAAGGTAAAAGCATAGTCTCTTTCCTTGCTATTCAGATAAAATATGAAAGATTATTCTTTGAAAAAAAAAAAGAAAGAAAGAATCCAAACACTATCAACAATTGTTTTCTCTTAATGTAACACAGGACTGACATATTTTGTTTTGGATTTGGTTTCCAATCATTCTACCTACCACTTTCCTTCCTTATAACACAGACATATCAAAACTTGCAGGACATTACCATAGTGACTTAATTTTTTTAATGTGTATGATTATATCGCTTGCACGCATGTCTGTGCACCAAGTGCATGCCTGGTGATGACGGAGGTCAGAAGATGGCATTGGATCCCTTGGAACTGGCATAAACAGATGGTTGTAAGCCACATTACATGGGTGTCAGAAACAGAACTCGGGTTCTTTGGAAAAGCAGCAAATGCTCTTAACCACTCACTGAGCCATCTCTCCAGCCTCACATAATGATGTATGGCAATGTGTAACCCAAAGTTGATCTCTGCAATAAGATATCTTTTGGTGTATAGCATTATAGTCCTATCAAATGCATGTTCACTAAGGCTTTTTTTAACCTGCTAAGCTGCTTATGAAAGGTACTTACTACATAAAAAATCAAAATTGTTGGGCTGGGAGATAGCTCAATAGATAAGAACACATATTGCTCTTTCAGACAACCCCAGCTCAATTCCCAGCACTCATGTCAGGCAGCTCACAACCTCCTATAACTCAAACTTCAGGGAATCTGATGCCTCTCGCCTCCATGAGCAAGCATGTATTTTCCCACAGAGAGAGACACACAATTTAAAAATGAAATAAACTGGGGCTGGAGAGATAGTTCAGTGGTTAAAAATGCTGAATGCTCTTACAAAGGATCCGGGTTTGGTTCCCAGCACCCAAGTGGCACTCACCACTGTAACTCTAATTCCAGGGTTCTGACTCTGCCTTCTCATCTCCTTGGGAACCAGATACGGTTCACATACATACATACAGGCAAAGCACACACATAAAATAAAGTAAATGAATATTTTATGAAATAAATATCTTTTAAAAAAGAAATCAAGGTTGTTAACATTTGTTTTTCATCTCAAGGACACGGATAAGGACATTGTTATCAACTAAAATCAGACTGAGATGAGCCTTCACAAGACTTCTAAAATATGTCTTTACTGCAGAATCCACAATGGGCTTCCAAACCTACTTTAAACACTAGAAACTGGAAAGAAGGGAGAAAAAAATAGAGAGAGGAAATATTATGCACAACATGTGCAGAATGATTTTAGCCAAGAGATAAAATATAAACCTAATTAAATCAAGGTATCTTCTAAGTCCTTATCCATGTATTTAATTCACATTAGGTAGAGTACATTATTCAGAAGTTTACTTTTCCATGACAGTATTACTATAAAATAATAAAACAAGTCCTTGAAGAACCTTGGCTACACATAATTATTATTCTACGAATAAGTGCTGTTTCTTATAAAACGTCTTTCTGATCTCTGGTATCTGTCCCATTCAGTAATCCTGACTGATTGGAAATTGGGACAGTAAGCGGTAGAGGACTGCAGATGTTTGCAAATGAAGCTGAGGACAGGTCAAAGTCTGTCGAATTGTGACTCGCCTCTTACAGCAACATGACACCTGAGTCCAGAGCAAAAACCCTACTGCACTGCACATGTCACACTGCAAAGCACTAGAGTTTTATACTCTATAAAATATTAAGAGTTAGGGAGGACCTCCAAACACTCAAGAAAACCTCCTACAAACAGCCATCATTTCAACAATATCCTCGGTTTTGGATGAATAAAAATGAGGGACTTACTACACCATTTAATGAGGGTGTTTGCTTTCATAGAGGTCTTTTTGAGACAGATTTGAAATCTGCCACTTTTTAACCCCAATCTAAGAGAAACAGTTTTATAAAGCAGGAGAAATGTAGATTTGATGAGAGACAGACTAGGATAAAATTTTAGTTTTCAGACTCTTAGGCAGGAGAAAAAATCTTCATAGTAGTAACAGATCTCTGTGGCAACTCAAGGCCAGGCAAAGAACACCCACTGGATCCTTCTCAATCATTTTTTTTCCACAAAATGCCTGAATTTTCATTTTTACTACCCTGCTTGAAATTAAATTTGAGTTACTTTAGGATTGTTTGACATCCATTTCTAAATGTGTCAGCTGTGGGGGATCATGAGAGGCACAACCTGTCACACGGCAGATGAGCTAGCTCACGGCCGGCCATCTTCTACCCTGAGAGTGACTCTGTCACAGAACCTCCCACGCTGTGTCATGCCCTGGCAACAACAGAGAAGGGTGTTAGGTGATCACATTCCTATTGTCATTCCAGTCGTTCACACTCCCCCCAGAATTGCTAATTACACTCTGCTTACAGCGCTCTGGCTTCTCCGGCCCACAGTTCCGGTTTCAGACTCAGCAAGGCACAGCTTTGAGAAACGCTTGGTCTGTGGTGTTGGTCATGAAGCAGAGAAGGGGGAACGCAGGAGCCCAGCTCTCCTTATCCCTCCCTTATACTCAGCCGAGTACCCAAGTCCCTGTGATGCCGCCAGCCACATTTAGAGTAGGGCTTTCCCACACCCCTCGGATACCGTGCCTAGAAACAACCTCACAGATGCACCAGCCTGTGGACCTTCTGGGGGATTCTTCCTCCAATCAAATTGACAATGGAAATTAAAGATTATCGCAATGGCTTAGGTCTGGATAATAGCAATAGAAGTGGTCATATCATCTTTGACCACCTCCCCCTGAGTGGGGAGCAGCCTTGCCAGGCCACAGAGGAAGACAATGCAGCCAGTCCTGATAAGACCTGATAGACTAGGGTCAGATAGAAGGGGAGGAAGACCTCCCCTATCAGTGTACTGGGAGAGGGGTATGGGGAGAAGATGAGGGACGGAGGGTGGGATTGGGAGGGAATGAAGGAGGGGGCTACAGCTGGGATACAAAGTTAATAAACTGTAATTAATATAAAAAATAAAAATTTAATTAAAGAAAAAAAAAAAAGAAGTGGCCATGCAGGCTGATCACAGATATAGTTTGATGGTTGAGACAGTTGGCATTCTGTCTGAATAGACATAAAATAGAGAGAGTTCATGACATCTTTAAGTTTTGTTTTTTGTTTGGTTTGGTTTTTGTCTGGAGCAACTGGAAAGCGAATTGTCATTAACTAGGGTAAAACACCTGCCCCCAAATGTGAAGACTAGAGTTCAGATCCCCAGAATGCACATAAAATACCAGGTAGGCGTGGCAGCCTGCCTGTAATCCAGCCTTGAGGAATCCCAAGAGCAAGCTGACTGGTGAAAGCAGCCACAGTGGGGAGCTCTGAGTTTGACTGAGAGACCCTACCTCAAAGAATACAGAGCAATGAATGAAGAAGAGAAATTGAGGATGATTCTCAACATCAACCTCAGCTCTTCCCACCCATATTCATGCAACCACACATACACAAACATCAGCACACACAGGCACACTGCAAGCACACGAAAGTAGAAAAATTTCATGGCTTGGTCCTGGAACCCTGACTAGAGGCAGCCAGGAAATTAAGAAAGCCAGTGATGCTGAGGAAACTACAGACATTTAAACAAAAAACCTGGGTCAAGTGGGCTGTATGCACTCTGATGGGAGGGCCTTGGCATGTTTATGAAGTACAGCTCAGGATGGAGGAGCTAGCTATTCTCTGTAGAAGATCTTTGGGGGATCAGCAGACTCAGGCTATAACTATCCAGGAAAAAGAAACTGCAGTTGCTCATTTTTGCACACATTGATCAAACATTCATAATCTCTCATTCTGGAACCTGAGGAAGGCTATTTCATTTCCATGCCTGACATGTGAGGAAAAGGCTTTGCCAATTTCCCATGGGCCATTAGTCCTTGACACGGCTGGGTCATGTCAAACAATACGCTTTCACTCAGGACTGCGCTTGATAAGATTTCACTAGCTCTCTACAAAAGAAAGGGGGAAAGTGCAGGCTAGAAAGATGGCTCCACAGTTAAGAGCACTTACTGATCTTCTAGAAGACCTGAATTTGGTGTCCAGCACCCAAGTTAGCTAACTCACAACTTCCAGTAATTCCAATTCAGTAGATCTGAACCTTCTTCTGGCTTCCACGGGCACCTGCATATATGTGGCATGTACTCATACAGACACACGTCCATACATATAAATAAAGAAATGTGGATGGAGGGGGATCCCTAAAAGAAAATGAAGACTGGAAAGAGGCCTGCTTGAGTCAGAGGATTGTTACCAGGGAATGGAGAGAATACTCATATTCCATCTAGAACTGCAAGGGCAACAGGTGTGGCTCAGTGGTAGAACACTTGCTTAGCACAGTCAGGCACAGAGGGAAAAAAGATTTGAATAAGACATGTCCCTACAGGTTTAGGTGTTTGCACTTGATCTCCAGTTGTGCCATTTGGGAAGATTATAGAATCTTTAAGATGTGAAGCCTTCATGAAGAAAGTACATCACTGAGGTTTTGAAGGTTTATGACCTTGCTCCAATTCCTGCAGCTCTGTGTGTGTGTGTGTGTGTGTGTGTGTCTGTCTGTCTGTCTGTCTGTCTGTCTGTCTCTATCTGTCTCTGCCTCTATCTCTGTCTCTCTCTTTCTCCTTCCGTATATGAATGTGTTCAGACAGCCTCCTGCTGATTTGCTTTCCCGACAAAGGGATTATAAAGCCTTTCTTATGGAAGCTGCTTTTGTTGGGGTGTTTTATCAATATCAGAAAAGTAATTAACACAACAGACTGATAGTTGCCTTTGAGTGAATTATAAAAATATGTCCTATCTGGGCAGGTGAAATGGAAATATGTGCCACTTTCAGAGGAAGCCCAATCTTGCACATGTTGGCAGGAAGGTTCACAGTTTGCCCAATAAAGGAAGGCTAGACTTCATCTCCACTTAACAGGACAATATGAGGCAGTCAATTCACGACATCCTGCTAAAGGATTATTAAATTCCCCAACATGTCAGTACTATTGAGTCTCGGTGATTAAGAGCATTGGTTTTGTACTGGACTATCTAGGTAAAAACCTAAACTCTGCTCTCTCCTTATCGGGAGCTTTGTTTTTACATTCATGTATTTATTTGTATGCACAATCACACACATGCACACGAATATACACACACACACACACAGAGCACAAGTGTGGAAGTCAGGGAACAGCTGAGGAAATGGGTTCTGTGGTTCTGTCTTTCTACCATGTGAGGACGGAACCCAAACTGTCGCGTTGGTGGCATCTTCACCCACTCAGCCATCAGGCCCTTCACTGGGAACTTTATAGACAAGCTGCTGGATTCTCTGAATGTTTGCTCCGCCACCTGTTAAATGAGAAGAATAAGAGTGCCCTCCTCACCGAGATTTTAAAGGTAAAATAAGTCATGCATAGAAGTAAGTATCCTAAATATCTCTGGCACCTAGCAAGAATTCAACAAATGTTAGCTGATGTCATTACTCCATTTTCAGTATGATAGCTAAATCTGTTTGTGTACATTTAGCTTAAACATCTTTCATCTATACAACCCAGACTTGAATTAGTATTCAAGACTGTTTTCGCTCCATTCTCTTAAGTAGAGTCTAAAGCAGAGCTTCCCTCTGGTGCCTCCTTGTATGGAACTAATTAGAAGCACAACATGCCTAAAGGATGCTAGCGGGCGAAATCTGAATGAACAACAAGCTCTGAAGGACCTTGAGCCCTTTGAAGTCAGTTCCGGAGAGGTGCATAAGAGGTGTGCTCACTGCTCCTGACCGGGGCCACGGTTGTTAAATGCACTGAGAGCTGCTATCCTCAAGAATATGTTTTTTCATTTCCTCAGCTTCTCAGACTTAGGAGCTTCAACAGAATGAAACAGTCTACACTAGAACAAACGTTATCACAGGCATGTTGTAACAGAGACTTTTAAGAGCTTCCTGGAGTATACCATTTAAAGCTCTGTTTATTAAACATTGAGATAGTCATCTTATTGATGTTCTTTGAGAAATTATCAAATTGATTTGCTTTCTCCTTCCACAGTGGTGAGTTGTATAGGAATCACACAAAATTAAAACGTGCTTTCAAAATTAAGCTTGTTTCCTCACATGTACACTTAAATGAAAACTAAAATGGAAGCTTTAGCCAAAACAAAGTAAAACAAAGGGGAAAAAAACCTACTTCTCTGTAAGCATGAAGTCCCTCTGACCATAAACCACTAGTTGAGACTAATATCCTTTTTTGCGTTTTTTTCATTTATTTGTGTGTTTATGTATTTATTTTTAGAAGGAGCATGACTACCATGGTGCACTAATGAAGGTCAGAGAACAATTGGTGGGAAGTGTTTCTCTCTCATCCATAAGGAATCCAGGAACAAAACTCAGGTCATCAGGCTTGGTGACAAGTGTGCTTACCTTCTGAGCCATCTTGGCAACCTGCCTTTTTTGTTATTGTTGCTGTTGTTATAATGGAAGCAAAGAGCTATAATTCCATTTCTTATTTAACTGAAAGATAACATTGCATATAAGAATTTCACAAGAATACCTCACTCCCTTCCTCTGTTATAGCAACTGTTATCATATAAAATAGCATTTCACATATATTTCACAATGGCACATATTTTAAACCTTTTAGCAAGAGAGAAAAATGTTTTCTATGTAGCAATGTCTTCCAACTTTAGAACATTTTGTATCATATAAAAATAACAGTTGAACTAAGATCCTAAATGCCATCCCATCTCATATATGCCCAGCCTAACAGTTACCTATGTGTTATTTAAAAATCCAAAGATGTCTACAAACCACATATCTTAGTTACTTTTCTTTTGCTGTGAAGAAACATCATGACCAAGCAACTTATAAAAGAAAGCATTTAATTGTGGCTTGCTTAAAATCTGAGAGAGTGAATCCATGACCATCATGGTAAGGGGCATGGCAGTAGGCAGGTATGGTATCATGGCAAGGAGCATGGCAGTAGGCAGGCATGGTGCTGATGTGGTAGCTGAGAGCTTACCTCTTACACAGGCAAGAGGCAGAGGAAGATATTTGGGGATGCTGCAGTCTTCTGAAACTTTAAAACCTATCCCGAGTAACATATCCACTGCTAATCCTTCCCAAACAGTTCCACTGACTGGGGACCAAGCACTCAAGTGTATAATGTATAGGAGCCATTTTCATTCAGACCACCATATCACAGTAACCACCAGCATAGCAAAATATGTCCACTGGTGCAAAGGTGACATGAATATTATGGATTGTAACCAGGCAGGTGTAACCAACAATTGTCTGACTCCACTTAAGGCTCACTCCATAAGAAAGAATTCATGCCTGAAACTCTAAACCTGGCCAAAAACCCTTGGTGGGGAAGACATAGGCCCTACTGCTATTATTTTGCTAAAGGGTCATAATATCAAAGTGCCTTCTTCTAAAAATATATCCTTATATCCATTTTTCTAAAAGCTAAAGACTAAATTAGTCAAAGTGAAACCAAAGAAGAAGATACCTAAAATGTAAGACATCAGAGAAGCTTTTGTTGACTCATTCAGAATAGAAATAACATTCAGCTACAGCATGAATATGCAACACATCAAGTCTAAACAACCAAAGCAGGAGTAACATGGCCCATGTATACTTCCAAGGTGACTGTGGGTTTTTGTTGCTCTGAGTCCAGTGAGTTTATGGGCTCAACCCATTTTATCGTGCTATAAGTCACCTCAAATGTATATGAAGTCTCCTGAGGGCTGGTAAGACACAGACCAGTAAAAGATCAGTGAAGAAAGATCTTATCAACCTTGATTTAAAACAAAATAAAAACTAACAAAACAAATTCAGACCTGCAAGTAGACTCAGCAGGTAAAGGTGTTTGCTGCTAAGCCTGACATCACCCCAGGACCCACACAGTGGAAGGAAACTGACTCTACCACCACCCAAATTGTTCTCTGACATCCACACTCACTCATATGTCTAAATAAGATTGGTAGAGAGAGAGAGTTTTCAAAATCATACTTCTTTGCTCCCTGAATAACTGGAAATAAATAGAAGCCAGCTTGGTAATACAAAGAAAATTAAACCTTGGACCTTAAAAAAACTGCATCCATTTTCTAGAAATAAGTAAAGATATGAGGAAGGAGAGGATCAGTTGTGTGTAACTGTTTTAAGAACTTCACATCCTGGGTTTTGGTTGGGAGGGTAGGGAGTTGGGGCATGGTGTGTGTGTGTGTGAATCAAACCACCCAAGTTCACTATTTACTGATACTTTTTAAGTTTCTCTGTGGACTCTGGCTATGTACCTAATAACTCTATTGAACTAATTTTGACCCTACATTCTATGCACCCTTTCCATAGGGGGAGGAAGGCTTTCTCCCCTGGTTTCAAAGCACTACTCTCATGCTTCTCCCTGACCTTGTGACCACCTTTCCCCGGGGTCTGTTGTGGCTGGCTCTTCCATGGCTATATATAGCAGTCCCACCCACCCAAGGGTTAATCTCTTACATTCTGTCTTCTGGTCTCATTGCATCACTCATTCAGAATAGGCTCACTATAGAGTTTCGGTTCTAATTACCACCTCTGACTCACAAAGCCATCTATATAGTCCAGTTCTCTCATGTGATTCAGGACCTGCTAGTCCACTGCTCACTACGCTGCTCACAAACTGAATTCATGGTCTTTTCCCTAAAATATAGGTTGGTGGCACATGCCTTTGATCCCAGTACTCAGGAGGCAGAAGCTGGTGGATCTCTGTGAGTTCCATGCCAATCAGGGATACATAGTGAGACCCTGTCTAAGAAAAAAAAAGAAAAAAGTAGTTTCTTTCTTTTTCAGTTCTAAACCACACTAACAAGTCATCATCCTAAAGCTGGACCTCAAACCCTGCAACTTCTAGAACACTCTTTCACTCTGCCTTCTCTTCCTCTTTACCTCTGTCATCTCTTCACTGGGTCAGTGAAAGACCACACTGTGTCTTCCCAGGAACTCCCACATTGGCCAGCTCTGTCCTCCGTTCCCACCTCTACATCTTAGTTCAGCCTCACAGTATTATTCAGAGTTGGCAATCGTCCCCATTTAGTCTCCTTCTCCCAGTTTTGGCTCCTCTAATTTATCCTCCAAATTATTCCTGAACTGATACTTTTTATGTATTTTATGTATGTGGGTACTTTGTCTGCACAAAGAAGGCAGCAGCAGACAGTTGTGAGCTGCCGTGTGGATGCCAGGAATTGAACTCATGACCTCCAGAAGAGCAGTGAGTGTTCTCAGCCACTGAACTGTCTCTCCAGTCCCTGAACTTAAATGCTACATTAACTTCCTACATAAAACCATCATAATTCCTCAGTTTTGACACATACAAAAATCCAGACTTCAATGACAAACATGGTGGTTCATGCTTTTAATCCAAGCACCTTTAATCTCAAAACACAGAGGCAGGCAGATCTATGTAACCAGGCCAGCCTGGCCTACACAATGAGATCCAGCCCAGCCGGGCTACATAGTAAAACTCTGTTTCAGAAATAATAATAAACAAAATCCAGACTTCACTGAATGACTCAGTGATTCATTCTAGCCTGTGTCACCAAATTTCTCCCTGTGTCTGACACACCTCCTGTCTGCACTGCCCATGATAAAGTCAACGTTCTCTGAATAGAGGGTACCAGCTACATCCTTAAACTTCTACTCTATTCTTTCTGCCTAGAGTGTACCTTCGCAGCATTCACTGGGCAAATACCCACTCATCTTTCAATTCAGTCCATTTAAAGCCTTAATACACGTTAGGCCAGTCAGATGGTTTTGCAGGCAAAAGCACTTACTGTCAAGCAACTTGAGTTCCGTCCCTGGAACCCACAGGATAGGAAGAAAGAACTAGTTCCTATGCATTGTCTTCTATATATCCTCCACACACCCACACATACATACAAATATATGTTTATTTATATTTTATCTAATTACATATTTATATTTATGTATAAATATTATATTATATATTACAAATAATATATAAATGCATTGATATAAATGTTTATACATTTTTGTTTTATTATATATGATTAAAAACCAAACCAAACCTCCCACACTCACATACATGCTCATAGTATAGATAATCAATGCCTCCTTCTCTCTGTTTCCACAGCTCTCTGGGAGTAAAATCATCACTTTAACATCTGAGATGCCTTCTAGACAAACAAAATATATGAAATTAAAATCACATCTTCATGGAAACTTGTATTATCTCATGCCACGAAGAACTAAATATACTCCAATGGTAAGTAATAGTCTCTAAAACTGAGTACCACAGTCCCTGACAGCCCTGTCCAAGGGTCCTGTGCTGACAGCACTGAGATTCAGAGTATGGAAGACAGGAACCACAGCAGGGCATACAGGATTTACTGGTAAAGATGCTCACCACCAAGACTGGTGACTCAGTTCTAGCTCTAGACACACATGTGGGAGAGAACCGACTCCCAAGGGTTGTCCTCTGACCTCCACACAGGCTCTGTGCCCTCCTCCACATACTTACATACATACATACATACATACTACATACATGCATACATACATGAATCAAAAGGGCCTGAACCTGTGCAAACCCAGTTTGACTCACAAGAGTGGTGGACAAGATCAGGACAATGAGAGACCACCTGTCAGCAACTAACTAGCTAACGCAACCACCACTGATCAAGCAGAGTGAATCTCAGTTCTGAGGCTGGCAGCCAGGAGAGCATTCCATGTGGTGGACTATGGAGCACTGAAAAAAACAACAGAGAGTGTTTCCTGGAAGCAAAGGTCACAACAATGTGAATGAACAATTATTCAATGCTACAAGCAGACTAAAAGTTGCTGGTGACCCGTGACCTCTCAGACTGTTCTTCAGGAAGTGCCTGAAGAGAGCATAAAAAAATCAATAGAGAAAACTTAACAATGTAAACGGAAAGTAAAGCCAAATGTGATTTAACCCCTTTAACCCTAGCATTCGGGAGGCAGAAGCAGGCAAATCTCTGTGAGTTCAGGGACAGCCTGGTCTACATAGTGAGTTCCAAGACAGCCAAAGCTGTATAGAGAGACCCTGTCTTGAGAGAAAGAAAGAAAACTAAAAAATAAGGACCCAATCATATAGATATCATATAGATATATAGATAAAAATCAATAATAAAAATAAAGGAACCCAATGAAACAATTACATGGATGATCACATAACACACATAAACACACACACACACACACACACACACACACACACATGCAGTATATTCTCCATTTAATAAAGAAAGCAAATAGATGGACTGCAGAGATGGCTCAGTCCTCTTGCAGAGGACCCAGGTTCGGTTCCCAGCACTAGACTGGGAGGCTCACAACTGCTTATAGCTCCAGCTCCAAGGAATCTAACACCCTCTTCTAGTCTCTGTGAGCATCTGCACACATGTGACATGCATGCATGCACCTGACACACACACACAAATAAAATAACATCTCTTTTTAAAAGATGTAAGTTTGGTGTGCTGGTGTGCACCTATGATCCCAGCGCCCCAGAGAATGCGGCAGGGGAAACGTGAGTTTAAGGCCAGCCTGGTGAGAATCTGTCTCAGAAAGAGCAAGAGAGGGGGGAAGAATGAGAGGAAGAAATGCAAAGTCAAAGGGGTAGAGAATAGGACATCATAAGACAACAGGAAAAGGGGAAAGAGTCAAGAAAGCAAAGCGAAAGGTAAAACTTTAGTGACAGCAGCAAAATAAAAGATTATGCCCAGGTGCATGATGCACAGCAAACTACACAAGAACAAACTGTGTACACTCATCTCTACCTACAGTTCATGTCACATGATCAATAAACGTTAACATTAAATACATTTAAAAATAACTCCTCATTCACTCAAAAAATATACAAATAGCCTCTAAGTATCCAAAAGGCTGCCCAACCTCATCCATAATAAATATTTTTTTTAAATAGAGTGGAGAAAATACGCTATCACTGGCAAGCTTGTGTCAGCTCTCTGCTCTCTGGTCTTGGCTGCAGATGTATCATGAGTAGCTGCTGCAAGGGCTTGCAACCTTGGCTTTCCCAAAATGATAATAGTTTGAATTATGAGCCAAGTAAATCCTTCTGTCTGCCTGTTTTATCACAGTCACAGGGCACAGAAATCATGTAACTGTTTTGCCTAATTAAAAAATAACTCATAATTCAATCCTCCTCTAAAATCAGAAGCAAACAGAGTAAACTTTATTTATATTTATTTTATTTTATTTGGTTTTTCGAAACAGGGTTTCTCTCCATACACCAGGCTGGACTCAAACTCACAGGGATCCACCTGCCTTTGCCTCCTGAGTCCTGGGATTAAAGCTGTGCACCACCATCTTTTTATTCATCTTTCAATTAAGCTATATAATACACATAGAGGTATAATTTTAAGTGACTTCAAACATAGTATTTGTCTCATAGCCCTAGAAAGATAATATCTATGGAAAAAAAGAGTATCAAAATATTCTTTAGAAAACTAAAATTTTCTTTACAAAATGCATTCTTATAATACATAGGTATATATCCATTTTAGTATATTAATAAATACATATATAACTTCATTTGTGTGATTAGGAGATGGTTTTCAGAATTGAAAAAAGATACAAATATAAAATCAGAAAATTTAAATTATAGCTTATAATTGTTTATTTGAAAGGGTTTATATAGCCCATTATATGCTCTTTCTGAAAAATACTGCTTTCTAGCTCTATTCGTAAAAATTAGAGGGGACTGCAGGGTACCGCTAGTGTGCAAACTCTTCCCTGTCTGCGATCTCCCATGAAGAAGAAAGAAGCTCCAGGGAGCACAAAACCGGAAGGAGCTGGGGATGCCTTGTGCACGGAAGTAAAGCCCACTGGGCTTTGTCAAAAACTCAGGAGCCAGGGAGCAACGTGGCTGGATTTTAATTAAAAATTTAAAATGTAAATAAAAGTAAGCAAGTAAATTAAAAGGCTAAAGAACAAAAAAGATTCTTACTAACCCAAATGTAAGGGTTGAAGGAATAGAAATCACAGAACAAAGCATAAGTGAGTTATTAAAATTAGTCCAAGAAGAGAAAATGTCAACAGTCACCTTTCAAAATTATTAAGCTATTTCCTGAAACTTGACAAATACAGGGAAATGAGAGTTATGCTTTAGGGTAATAGATAATTAAAAAAAAAAAGGAAGAGTTTTTTACAAGGTAAGTCCAAGCAATAACAATAATAAAGAACTATAGAATGGTAAAAATAACTATTTATAACCTTACTGTGAGAATAGTTGTAGACAATGGTCATCGGGAAAGCCAAGACCATTAGGGGGGGGCTTAATGAGGAAGGACTGATAACCAGTGAGAACCCACCGGTCAGTCCTACCCTCCCTGACAGTGAGCCTGGCCAGCCATTGTACCTCTTGACGGGACACAGTGGGAATGGCGTCACACCACCTAGAAGTACTCCTTTCAAAAGTGTGAACCTAAACCTAGCGAAGCCTCACGTGTACCTAACAATGTATTGAAAGGAGGAATTTTTCTTTCATTTTAGCAATTCTAGAAGATGTTCAGTAACAGCTGTAGAATTTCAAGTCTCTATCTCTAATGGCATTTATTTACTATCTGAAAATGCTCACTATCTCTAGTCACTGGAGAAACAAAAACTAAATTCACAACAGACATTACTGAACATCTTCTAGAACAGCTAAAATGAAAAAGATTGGTAATATAAGTTCTAAGACAATAAGCGCCTCAAAATCTCACACACAGCTAGTGACGGCTGTTATAGCCATGTTAGGCAAAAGCCTGGCTGTTTCTGACCCATTTTTTTTAATGTGTGTATTTCTGTGTGTGCGTGTGTGTATGTGTGTGTGAGTGAGTGAGTGTGTGTGAGTGGGTATATCTGCCACAGGTATGTAGATGCTCTCAGAGGCCAGAAGAGTGTCAGACCCCAGGGGCTGGTTATTATCTGTGTGATAAAGGTGCTGGGAACTGAACTCATCAGGAAGGAGCAGCAAGCATTCTTTACCACTAAGCCAATTTCTCCAGCCCCAAACAGACTTCTTAATATTTACCTAAGAGATATGAAAGTGCATGTCTAAATGTAGACATGTATGTAAATATTCGTGATGACCTTATTTATAACACACAAAGCTAGAAATGTCAAACTTCCATCAACAAGTAAACATATAATTTATAATATGATCAAATCATTGTATTATGCAAAAAATGAAATATTGATTCAGACAACATGATGAGCGGAAAGCACAAATGTCATGCTGAGAATCTGGGGTGTGTACACAGTATATGATTCTATTTATGGCATTGTTGAAAAGACAAGATAGAAACAGAGCAATGAACAGTTGTCAAAAGCCAAAGTTGATAAAAGAAAGTATCCTCTGAAAGCCCCAAGGAAGTTTTTAGGATGATAACATTATATTTAATTGCAGAATTGTAGTGGTTATATACCTTATTTCTGTGTCAGACTTATACAGTTGTAAGCTTTTAGGGCTAATTTTTTTGTAAAGATTTTATTTATTATATAGACAGTGTTCTGCCTGCTTGTACACCTGCACGCCAAAAGAGGGCACCAGATGTCATTACAGATGGTTCTGAGCCACCATGTGGTTCCTGGGAATTGAACTCAGGACCTCTGGAAGAGCAGGCAGTGCTCTTAACTTCTGAGCCATTTCTCCAGTCCCTTGGATTAATTATTTAAAGATATGTGTGTGTGTGTGTGTGTGAGTGTGTGTGTGTCTTACATGCTGAGTCATCTCCAGCCCATGAGTTAATTTACTCTATACAAATTTTTTCTCAATTAATTTATTTAAACAACAACAACAACAAAAATTCTGAGTTTGGAGGATGGAAGAGGGCTTGCCAGGCACAAATGAAGTCCTAAGCTTGATTCCAAGCACGGCAAAAAGAAAGGAGGAGTGGGTCCTAAGCATATATCCAAAATATGCTCAAGGTCACAAAAAGGACATTTGTTCAACCATGTTCATAGCAGCTTTATTTATAATAGTCAGAATCTGGAAACAACCCAGATGCCCCTCAACAGAGGAATGGAAACAGAAATTGTGGTACATTTACACAATGGAATACTACTCAGCAATTAAAAATAAGGAAATCATGAAAGTTGCAGGCAAACGGTGGGATCTTGAAAAGATCATCCTGAGTAAGGTATCCCAGAAGCAGAAAGACACACGTGGCATATACTCATAAGTGGATATTAGACATATAGTATAGGATAGACATACTAAAATCTGTACACCTAAAGGAGCTAAGCAAGGAGGACCCTGGGTAAGATGATCAATCCTCACTCAGAAAGACAAACGGGATGGACATTGGCAATAGGAGAAAACAGAAAACAAGACAGGAGCCTACCACAGAGGGTCGCTGAAAGACTCTACCCAGCAGTGTATCAAAGCAGGTGCTGAGATTCATAACCAAACTTTGGGCAGAGTGCAGAGAATCTCATGAAAGAAGCGGGAGATAGTAAGACCTGGAGAGGACAGGAGCTCCACAAGGACCAAATATATCTGGGCACAGGGATCTTTTCTGAGACTGATACTCCAGCCAAGGACCATTCATGGATATTACCTAGAACCCTTGCTCAGAGGTAGCCTAAGACAGCTCAGTATCCAAGAGGGATCCCTAGTAAGGGGAACAGGGACTGTCTCTGACATGACCTCAGTGGCTGGCTCTTTGATCACCTCCCCCTGAGGGGGGAGCAGCCTTACCAGGCCACAGAGGAGGACAATGCAGCCAGTCCTGATGAGACCTGATAGGCTAGGGTCAGATGGAAGGGGAGGAAGACCTCCCCTATCAGTGGGCTTGGAGAGGGGCAAGGGAGGGAGAGTGGGATGGGGAGGGAATGAAGGAGGGGGCTGCAGCTAGGATATAAATGAATAAACTGTAATTAATAAAAATAAAATAAAATTTAAAAAAAGAGAGAAAGGAGGAGTGGAGAGAAAGAAAGCATTTAGCTCTTTGATAAGGTCTGATAATGTTCTTTGTACAAATACTGTTCTTCAGCTGGTTGGCCCCACTCTGATCAATGCTCAATTTCTTTTTTTTTTTTGGAAATTTCTTTCATTTCTTCATGTCGTTCCCTCTGTGAAGCATTTAAAACATGGATTGTAAAATTTCTTTTTTTTAATTTACTTTTTATAATTTATTCACTTTACATCCTGATTGTAGCCCCTTCCCTCATCTCCTCTTGGTTCCTCCCTACCTCCTTCTCTCTTTCTTCCTATTTCCCTCTCCTAGTCCTCAGAAAGGGGGAGCCCTCCTCCCCTAACATCTGATCCCAGCCTATCAAGTCTCATTGGGATTGCCTGGATCCTCTTCCTTTGAGTCTGGCAAGGCTGCATCACCAGGGAGAAGTGATCAAAAGGCAGGCAACAGAGTCCATGTCAGTGATAGCCCCTACTCACCTTACTAGGGAACCCACATAGAGGCTGAGCTGCCTATGGCTACATCTGAGCAGGGGGTAGGTCTAGGTCCTCTGCTTGCATGGTCCTTGGTTGGTGCATCAGTCTCTGCAGGCCACCCTTTGGCCCATATTTGTTGGCTCCATTGGTCTCCTTGTGGAGTGCCTATGCCCTTCTATGTCCTTCTATCCCCCCATTCTTCCATAAGACTCCCTGCACTCTGCCCAAAGTTTAGCTGTGAGTCTCAGCATCTGCTTTGATCCCCTGCTGGGTAGTCTTTCAGAGGACATCTGCAGTAGGCTCCTGTCCTGTTCCCTCTCTTCCACGGCTTCCAGTACCTATTCTATTTGCCCTTCTGAATGAGAATTAAGCATCCTCCTGTGTGTCCTCCCTGTTGTTTAGCTTTTTTAGGTCTACGGATTTAAGTATGGTTATCCTGTATTATATGGCTAATATCTGCTTATAAGTTAATATATACCGTGCATATCTTTCTGGGTCTGGACTACCTCACTCAGGATGATCTTTTCTAGTTCCATCCATTTGCCTGCAAATTTCATGATTTGCTTGTTTTTAATAGCTGAGTTGTATTCAATTGTGTAAATGTACCATAATTTCTTTATCTGTTTTCTCAATTGAGGGACATCTGGGTTGCTTCCAGATTCTGGCTATTACGAATAAAGCTGCTATGAACATCATTGAGCAAATGTCCTTGTTGTATGGTAGAGCATCTTTTGGGTATATGACCAGGAATGGTAGAGCTGGATCTTGAGGTAGTGCTATTCTCAATTTCTTAAGTACTCGAAACATCTAGGGGCATCAAGGTTGTTTCCAGATTCTGGCCATTATAAATAAAGCTGCTATGAACATGGTTGAGCAAATGTCCTTGTTGTGACCTTGAGCATATTTTGGATATATGCCTAGGATCCACTCCTTAGTTCTTTTTTATTTTAATTTTTTTCAGTGTGTCATTGCATATCCCTGGCTTAGTATTTTCCTGTTTCAGCCTTGAAACTGTTAGGATTACTGGTATGCCTAGTCATACCCAGCTCCAAATTAACTTTTTTTTTTTTAGTTTTGTTTTATTGCACAAGTGTGGGTGCTTTACCTGTACGTAAGTGCATCGCGTGTTAAATGGCTGAGGAGGGCCAGAAGAGAGCACTGGATCCCTAGAACTGGAGAGACAGAGGGTTGTGTGGCACCATGTCTGTGCTAAGAATCAGTTTCTCTGGAGGAAAAGCAAGTGTTCTTAACCACTAAGCCATCTCTCCAGCTCCCCAACTTAACTTATAATATTTACTTCCCAGGATACAAACCTATGTGTCCAGTTAATCATTACTGTCATCCCACATACATGAATAATCTATTGTGTGCCACTTGTAACTCAGTACTGTAGTATCTGTTGATCTGTACATTTTTTCTTGCAATAACTCTAAGTTGACCCACATATGTGTTTATAGTCAAAACCATAAGAACAATTTTTGAGGCTGGTTATACTATTTTCTAATTTTTTTCTTGAAGTTATTTTTAATAATATAATAATAAAAATACTTAGGTGATTGACATGGCTAGTCACATTCATGTCTGAAAATACACATAAAGAACCTTAGCAAAAATTTAGCTGCTGTTCTCTTACCTTTTTTTCAGTGCAATTTGTGTCGGCAGCAGGAGTTTCTACGGTCGTTTTTTTTTTTTTTCACTTACATAGGTCAAGATTAGCATGGTATGAGGTACAGCCCTGAGTCCAGAATTCTCAAGGCAGCTGGTATTTTGTGACTATTTGAAGATCAAAATATATTAGGAAATGTATTTCTAAATTCCTTCCTCCTACCCAAAACTTTGTTCCTAATTAGACTGAGTCAGTTAGTTTAGGCCTAAATGAATTTAAAATTCAAGTTAAATTTACATTGAAAGAGTTAAAATGGGAAGTGGTTCATGCCATTAGCCCCAGCACGTGGGAGGCAGAGGTTGTCCTGGAACTCGCAGAAGTATTTCATTTTTCCATGTTTTAAGAATGAAACGGCCTCTAATCTCAGTACTTGGGAGACAGAGGTAGATGGATCTCTGTGTTTTCAAGGCCAGCCAGAGCTACATATTGAGAACCTGCCTCAACAACAAAAATAAAACAAAACGAGAAAGAATAAAAAGGAAGAAAAACAACTAGCCTCATTACAGCAGTGCATTAGACAGAATACAAGAACCTCGTGTCCACAGATATGTGCAGGATCACTAAATATGTTTTACTGTATACCCCGACTTGGTCAGAGCTGCTTGGATATGCAGGTGTTTAACTGTATCTAGACAACTCAGTTTTTTCCCAAACACCAAGCCTCTCTAGTCGTTTTCTGAAGTGAGTAATGGGGCCTTTTTCTTTCCTGCTCCTAGAAAACCTGAGGCCACATTTATGTCCACATAAATCAGCTGGTGAGTCTAAAGGGCAGAAATTCCCCACTTTTATTTCCACCAAAACACAAGTGATATTTAATGTGCACTTCATCTTTACAATCCAACACCATTTTTTCACTCAAGAGTAACTCCAGAGCAAGTGGGCAACAGGTTTCCATGAAATCCCTCCTTAAGACTTGCTGTGTGTAAGAAACTCACACACACAGTAAATACAATGCTAAACTTCCTCCTCTGTCCATCTGTAAGACACGGTTGGCGCGAAGATATGGCCGAGAATCACTTTCTCCTTTCTGTTTTATTCTTGGTTGTTTTATAGTCTCATACTTGGTTGGTTTTTTTTTTCTCTTTCACACCATTTTTAATTTATCTTATCTTGAATTTCATGTAGCCTTGTAAGCACCTTAAATCCTCTCTATAACAAGTGGAGAATAAATAAGCAGTCTTTCTACACATGCACAAAAACAATCTTTTCTCACTTGCCCTAGCTTTAAATTTTTAACTCTGTAGCAACACACAAGTTATCAAAATCCACAAGTTCTTTCTGGCTTTGCGTTGTCTTTCTCACTTCACACATTCTTAAGGCTGCATACAACTGCTACTAGGAAAATATTCATGTACAATTTAAGTTTAGAGACTGGTAATAAAAATCAAATTGTTTGCACAAGAAAACTGCTCACTGCACAAGTTTTATATTGAAAGAATGTGAAGTCCCCGGCGCCTTACATACAGTTTCTCAAATAATGAAGACTGTCACACTGTAGGAACTTTTAAGGACTCTGATGTAAGACTACTACAGTGTAGGCTTTGGCACAGGAGGATTTGTTTACATGCTATTTTTAAGATCGCTATCAAACACTCCAAATAGCAGAATTGCGTTTCTACTCAACTGAGTCAGTCTGAATTGTTACACGAGAAAAAAAACTGTGTTCAACCATTGCATTTTTATCTAAATCTGAAATGTCTGCTGATCTACTCAGAACACTAGACTTTTAAAATCTGAGTTTTCTAGACTTCAGTGTAACTGAAAGAAAACTTCCTCACAAAAGTCATAAATGCACAACACAGTTTCCAGTCATCCCATTTTAGAGAAATAATGTCATCTTCCCCAAAGCCATCTAACAAAACAACAAATAATCTGAATTTATCAGGGTTTTCCTTAGAACAAAGTCTGATTGTAAAAAGTTGACACTTGACTCACCTATGGCAGGACAGAGTATTGCCCACACAGAGATACTAACCAACTGCCTAAGCAATTCCTTGTGTTTAGAAAGTCAGTGCCTCTGTTGTGGCTCACAATTTGGCTTATGACGAATCTGTTAGCAAACAGCCTGACAAGCACCCTAGTGTATCTCAGGATGACTGACAGGGCACAGTGGCTCAAGCAAGAAGGGGGATGGGTGCTCTTAAAGCAACAAGCCACTGAAGACAAAACCAAGCAGTAGATGGTAATCTTCAAAGTTGCAATGAAAAGTCATCCACAATCAGCTTGAACACAACTTTCACCTGCACTGAACACCCAAATCACTATAAATTCAAAATGGAATTTATACAAATAGAAATGAAGAATTTACAACAGACATGCTTTATACTTCCTGAGATTATCAAGCCTATAAATTACTTAAGAATATTCCAATTCCTTTTTACAGAAATTAAATGAAGGTACCCCTCCAAAAAAAGATGTCACCATTAAGTATATGCTGAGAGATCTTACAACAGTATTGTAAAATTAGCTAATCAAAGTAATTTAAACCAGGCGTGGTGGAACATGTCTTTAATCTCAGCACTCGGGAGGCAGAGGCAGAAGGATCTCTTGGTCTACAGTGAGTTTCAGGTCAGCCAAAGCAATATATTGAGACCTGTTTTCAGTTAAATAAAGTAATTTAATGGGGCTGGAGATATGGTTCAGTGGTCAAGAGCACTGGCTGCTCTTTTAGAAGACTAGGGTTCAATGTCCAGTACTGTGGCAGCTCACAACCATCTGTATCTCTTGCCTCAGGAGATCAAATGTCCTTTGTTGGCTCCATGGACACTAGACACATATGCTGCTCAGACATGCATGTGAAAAAAAAAACATACAGATAAAATAAATAATTTTTAAATGTTAAATAATTTAAGTATCAATTAAGTAATTTAAGTAATCAAAATTGTTATGGGAGATAGAAGCAAGGGATGCATGCATTTCTTGTTACTGTATTCTTTTCCTATCATCGACTTCCCTGGTCAAAAAGTAGAACAAACTACTAGGAAATTCTAATTATGGCTATTTGTATACCAGTTTCACCATATTTCACTTAGGAAAATATTTAATTGATGCATTAGCTTAATTCTCACATTTGTAGTTTTTCTATATTATTTGGCAGTACTTTCTACTTTTCAATTCTTTGATAATTAATTCACTTAGGTTTTTTTTCAATCCACTCATTATTTTAAATGCAATCCTTTGGGTGCAGTAATCCCAGCACTTGGGGAGGCAGAGGCAGAGGCAGACAGATCTCTGTGCGTTCAAGGCCAACCTGGTCTACAAAGTGAATCCAGGGCAGCCAGGGCTACCCAGAGAAATGAGAAACTTTGTCTAAGGAAAAAAAAAAAAACCTTAAATGCAATCCCTTACTTTGCCAGTTGAGGGTGTCATTAGATTCTAAATACCCTCATTGTTACACTGAATGATATTTATTTCCCTGTTTCAGTAGGAACTGCAACAGAACATCTCCATGTTCCTTAGAAAACTTAGAAATAGCCTGGTTGGTTCAGCCTGCAAAAACTTGACTTGTGGTCTGTTTAACTTACATTTTCTAGCTTTCGTGCTTAATTATTACTAATTATCCCTTACATGTAGGAAGCTACAGGTTAATTACGGGAAAGACATATTATTATGATAGCATAATTATGTGTCTCTTGAGCATACAGAACTAACAAGTTTCTCATGCAACCCTCAAAGTCTTCATTTTACAACTAAACACTCTATTTGGACAAATATTAACATCCTTTTGCCTGATTCACTCTAAAAGTAAAAATTTCACTGGGCTGTGGTGGCACACGCTTTAATCCCAGCACTGGAGAGGCAGGTGGATCTCTGTGAGTTCGAGGCCAGCCTGGTCTACAGAGTGAGTTCCAAGGCTACACAGAGAAATCCTGTCTCAAAAAATAAAAAAAATAAAAAAAAACACCTCAGTGGATGAAGTGCTTGTAACACTATAGTGAGGAACACTATTTGGAGCCTGAGCACCCAAGTAAGTGCCTGAGCATGGCGGCCCACCTGGAATTCCACTGCTGGCAGATGCACACTGGGGTCCCCAGAGCCAGCTGGCCAGACTAGATGTACAGGTGAACTCTGGCTTCAAGTGAGAGGTCCTGACTCAGTGAGTAAGATAGACGGTAGTTAAGAAAGACACCCGATGTCAACTTCAGGTCTCTACATGCAGACACACACCTGTACCAATGAATGTGAACACACACACGCACACGCACACGCACCATTTATCGAATCTGAAGACGGGAGTTATTTTCATTTGGATAGCAACAACTGACAGGTAGGTGAGAACTGTGTTGTCCATTTGGAAACCAACTGTGAATGTCATTGATTCTCTTTCAAAGTTTTATGGCCTTAATTTTCTAAATTGACGTATTCTCAGTCGTACAGAATAGATGCTTCAAATTGTTTTTCAGATTAATCATCCAAAAGAAAACTGAAAAGCCAATATTATCAGTAATTAGCTCATCCCTTTTGCCAGTCAGCCACGTAAATCCAGAGCACACAGGTACCGATTTTTTTTTTCTGCTTTCATTAACCATTTAGTTCCACTTTAGTTTTCAACATGTTTGCTTCCTGATACAGGGTCTCCTGAGTCCCGTCCCACCCAGCAGATTTGGTATCCCCAGATGCCTTAAAATTCTATGTCTAAAGATCTTTAGTGTCGGTTCTACTTAAAATGACTTAAACAAGCAACAGGACAGGAGCCTACCACAGAGGGCCTCTGAAAGACTCTAGCAATGTATCAAAGCAGATATTAAGACTCACAACCAAGCCATCGCCAGAGTGCAGGGAATCACATAAAAAAAGGGGGAGTTAGTAAGATTTGGGGAGGACAGGAGCTCCACAAAGACCAAATAGATCAGGGCACAGGGGTCTTCTATGAGACTGTTTCTCCAACCACGGACCATATATGGATACAAACTATAACCCCTGCTTGGATGTGGCCTATGGTAGCTCAGTACCCAACTGGGTACCCTAGTAAGGGGAACAGGAACTATTTCGGTCATGAACTCAATGGCTGGCTTGTCGACCATCCTCCCACCCCACCCCCAAGGGAGGAGCAGCCTAGCTAGATCCCAGAAGAGGACATTGCAGCCAGCCCTGAAGAGACATGATAAGCTAGGGCCAGATGGAAGGGGGGGGGTCCTCCCCTATCAGTGGACTTGGAGGGGGGCAGAGAGAAGATGAGGGAGGGATGGGG
>CM053756.1:38087775-38122026 GCA_028658305.1 Pachyuromys duprasi | reverse complement strand
ACTTGCGCATGTGTACGTACTTTCAAAAGAACTTCCTTACATTATTGTGGCAGGCAAATAAGAGGTGACAGTCAAGCAGTAAACAAATCTAGAAGCATCTCTGATCCTGGCGTCAGTGAGTGACACACACATGACTTGTATCCCACAGGCATCTACCAATGCAGAGTCCAGGAGCTAAGAAGTGTCAAACTAAGAGATAAAGTGTGAGTTGTATCCATCTATGTTTCTTGCTAATCCATGAAACTACATGAGTTTTCCAAGAGAAATCACAAGAGGAAGAGTCCGGGGTGGCGGGGCAAATTTGCAATCCCAGCACTTGGGAGGTAGAGATGTGAGAATCGGGAGCTCAAGGTCATCCCCAGCTTTGTATGGAGTCTGAAGCCAGCCTGGGCTACCTGAGATCCTAAACAAATGAGGCGAACAAGGTGAATACGATAGATATGATCAGAGCATTTTTATGTGTGTGTATTGTGTCACAACAAAGCACATTATTTTATACAATTAATATAAGCTAATACAAAGGATTTTTATGAAAATAACTGTCAGTATTCAAACTGCATATCCCATGGCTTTGTCCATAGTGGCTGCCATTCACCTGCTTTTCTTGTGTGGTGAAGTGGACTGTGAAACTTCTGTGAAGAGGAGTCACTCATAAAATGACTCACTGGCCCATCCTCATTGTCTATGGGAAGGCACTTCTCTGCAGAACTCGATTCATTCTAACCAAATCTGAGAGGACCGCTGTGGAAACTAACAAATGGACTGTCTTCTGATTTTGAAATGGGCAGTCACTGAGGTCACACATTTTTTATTTAGCAAGTTGCATCTGTTTCACCCAGGAGCATCATCTACCCCATTTGTGATAAGTTATAATAAGAAAACAAAGAAATGCAGACCTAAAATAGAAGCACTTCAGAACTGCTCTGAAAGTCGTAACAAATGCTTCACCAGAAAAATGAAAGTCACACTAACACATATTAATAAGTACGTATTTTTTTAAGACTGGGTATGGGATGGTTAAAGCATAGAATACTGAACTCAAAGCAAAAGAATGACAGTAAGTTTTAAAAAAAAATAGCTTTTGTATCTTGTTCCCACATGAGACCTATGGAGTTGGGCCAACCCGGCTTAATTCCAGAGCAGGGAGCCACTCGGTTGCTGAGCTATATTAGAGAGAGGGGAAGGAAATCCTTTCTCCCACACTCTGTTACCAAAGATAATAACAGAAACCTAGTGATGGATTTCACCACTAAGTAGCCATGTTTATTTTACTCATGTCTCCATTAACTCTCTAAAATGCCTGAGTTTACATAATAATACAAAAGAAATGCATGCATAAAAGCAAAGAAAATCAGTTCTGCAAGAATCACAGTGTCTCAGGCTGCGGATACAGCTCTGCGGTGGAGCACGTGCCTAACACACAGGCCCTCTGCCCATACCTCAGATGCTTCCTGTAGAGGAGATTGCCCTGTGAGTGCAACCTGCTGCTTTGGTGGTGAGCCTAGCCTTAGATGGCTGAGCCACATCTCCAGCTCTGAACACTGTTTCCGAGCACTGTTCTTTGAACAGAAAAGTTCCCTCTGCTTCGAATTCTCATACATACATACATACATACATATATATATATTTGTTTATGGGGAGTGGCGGTCAGAGGACAACTTGTGAGAGTCACGTCTCTCCTTCCACCTAAGGAAGTCAAACCCAGGTCGCCTTAACTCACTGGGCCATCTCACTGGCCTCTTTCAAGTCTTACGGATACATATTATTGCCAGACATTAATTTTTAATAATCTAATAAATAAATCCATGTATTAAATACCATGTCCATTTTTGTTTTAATTTGTGCTTACCCAATAACTAGTGAAACAAGCTAATAATCTTTTCAGTTATTTATTGGTCACTCTAGTTTCCTTCTCTGTAAATTACTTTTCATATGTTGACTCTTTTAGATTCTTCTCTACTTGATTTTTTTCCATAGTAATTATGAGTTCTTTATATTTTTTGAGACAAGGACTCTTTCTATGTAACTCTTGCTTGACCTAAAACTTTCTGTGTAAACCACACTGGCCTGAAACTCAAATGAGTTGAATCTGCCTTTGCTTCCTGATTAAAGACATGCCTAATCTTGGGAGGAAGAAAAATGCAAACCAAAGCTTGGCCTGGTGGTGCAGCCCTTTAATCCCAAAACTCAGGAGGCAGAGGCAGGTGGATCTCTGTGAATTCTAATTCCACCCTGGGCTATATAGTGTTTTCCAGGACATTCAGGGCTCCGTAGAGAGACCCTGTTTCAAAAAGAGCAAACAACTTAATTACAGATAATAATAAAATTAATATTTTCAACCATCCCTAAGCATGTATCAAATCAGCATACATTTAAACCATGTTAGAATGTTTGTTTGTTTTTTAATTTGCTACTTAAGTTGTTGACTTGAGTTTCATAGAAATCATTAATAAATTTTGTCTTGGGATTAGATCAGAATTTTTAATTATTTCTGAAATAGTCCTAAACACACTTCTGCTGTTTTGCACTATATATCTGTGTAAAGTGGTGCTCCCAGCACTACCAATGTATTGACAACTTGTAAAAGCTGTTGGTGATACTATTCTGCAATATAAAAAATAAAGGTTAAGCATGCACATCAATCTCATTAATATGCAATTTGCCTTTATCTTTAATAAGATATATACCAAAGAATTGTCTTTAAATAAATTTCTTTATGCTTATTATCAGTAAATGTTTGATTTATACAACTGTTTTGTATATGTGTAGATCCAGGCAAATTTCTCATATAAAATGGGTCATAAGTACAAAAAGCTTAAAAAGCTGTGACATGAACAATGAATATATTCAAAACTACAAAGAGCAAGACTAGAGAAGAATAGAAATATAGTCTCCTGAGATCATACCATAACAGAAAAAAAGAATCTTTTGCAAAATTTAATAACTATAAAATAATGTGTTATAACGTCACATTTGTAAAATACATAGGGTAATAGTAGGAGTCTACTTTAAAGGTTTGAGATAAAAATGAGATCATAGCTAAAATAGTTCAAGTTAAAAATCACCCCAGTTACTACTTTTCAAAAGCTTCGGGGGCGATTTACATGCCTCAGAGAGAGAAAACAGAGCCGCGGCTCAGAACACAAGAGGCTCTGTTCAAAGATGCTGTGCTCTGCCCCAACACAAGATTTACTGATGGGAACTCCCCCGCACCCCAGGGTGACCTTTTCTCCTGCTGTGCTCTTGCTGCTGTGGGTCCTGTCAGCCGCCACAATGACTTCAAGACAGAGCAGTTTGCTCCGTCTGATGCAAGGCGCATCACCCAGAGTTTCAGCCTTTTAGTCTACCAAGCATGATGGCTGGGTCAGAAGAGACTTCCAGCTCAGTGACACGTAGACCAAAAGCCGCCCCTGTGGGAGCAAAGCAAGAACTGGTGTTTTGGGTGTAGGGGCTTTCCTCCCCCTGCCCAACTTTTCCCATGAATTCTTGGGGATCTGAGCTCATGGTCTTATGCTTGAGCCACCTCTCTAGTCTTCACTAGCAAATCTTAATCACGACTAATTTGATGTTTAAAAAAGAAAAACAACTTTTGGGGCTGACGGAACAGGTGCTCGCTGCCAAGTTTGACAACCTGAGCTCAATCTCCGGAGCCCACATAATGCATGTTACTCTCCATCCTCCACAGGTATGCCATGGCACATGAAAAACAAACAAACAAACAAACAAGCAAATAAATAAATAAATAAACAAATAGGAGGATAGATGACAGATGTTAGATAGATAGATGATAGATAGATACATATATACATAGATAGATACATAAATAGACATATAGATGTGTGTGGTTTTATTTTTTAAAAAATAATGTAATCTTTGGCCAGGGAGATGGCTCACTGGGTATAGGTGCCACAAAGCCCTGTGCTCAATTATTTGATACTAAATCCACAGAAAGGTGAAAGGAACAGAACAAGCTCCAAAAAGTTGTCCTCCAACTCCACACAAGGATCCTGGCGCACACACACACAGTAATAGTAAATTTTCTAGGGCTTGGAGTTGGCTCGGTGGGTAAAGCACTTTGCTGCTCAAGCATGGGGACCTGAGCTTGTACCCCTGGCACCCACATAAATGCACCTGCAACCCCGGCTCTGTGGGTGATGGGTGCAGGAGAATCCCCACTGCTCGCTGGCCAGTCAGCCTAGGCAAAATGGGGAGCCCCATTCTCAGTGAGAGACCCTGATAAGGTGTAAGCACAGCAGAGGGTGACATGCAGGTGTCAATATTTGGTTTCCACTCCCACCTGGCACATACTTGCACCAGCAGGAACACCCACATGCACATTCACAACACACACAAAAAAATATTAAATGAATAGATAATAAGAAAATAAACTTGTTAATATCAAGTTTGTTGGCAAAGGAGGAAGCCTAGTTCTTCTCTTCATTCTCTGAACACTTCTGTGAACTCAGCGAACATCCTGTGGTCTTCCCAGTGTTGACCAGCCCTGCTGTAGAAGAGAACAGAAGGGACACCTTTGTGGAACCAGGAAAGGACCCTTTTACACCCTCTGAGACACAAGAAGATGGATATCTTATGAATGACTTGCAAGCATGTGGTTTCACAGATAGAACAGATAGAACCACCTTACCGTGTGGTTCACAAAACAAAATACCCATTTAACTTTGATGTAGTGTAAATAGGAAATAAGCTTCTGGCCTGAGTTACATCCTGTGTAATATTTGGGACCATACTCTTACTAAAAATAAAATACTTTTACCTTCTTGAAGTTGTAATTAACTTTGTTTATCATGCTTTTATTTTAACTGTCTACTTTCTTATTGATTTCATGAATGGTACAAAGTGGGGAACAGTGGAAACAAAGCTCTGTTGAGTCTAAATATGTAGCAGCCATGGAGCCAATCCCTCACAAGCCACCTGGATACACCTATCAGAGACTTGAGGAAGGTATAGAGAGCCGAAACAGCGGCTCATACCCCTGAATGGATAGGAACTGCCTTTTAGATAGTCAGTGGGGTGTGTTTTCAGGCCACCTCCAAGCAGTTCGCCTCTAAGAACCTTTAGTTAGAAGATTGTAATTTCCACAAATACACGCAGTCAAGCTGGCCTTGCTTGAAGTCACTAAGTAGTTGATATATTATACCCTACGGTGTGAGGATCTGATTGGTAGAAACAGACACAAAAATGATGTAGGCAGAAAGATTCTCCGAAGATTTAGGTTTATGCATTTCTTTTAGAGCATGGAATCTGAATTGCTAAAATTCATGTACTATTTGAATTATCTGAGATTCCTAGAATTAAACCTACCTCCAAGAACCAAATAACAAGGTTCGGAAAAAAAAGTCCCGGTGGATATATGCCGTGGCCCAGAAACCTCGTGAGATGTCTGCCCTCCACCTGGTGAGATGCCTGCCCTCCAGTTTAAGAAGTAAGGCAGAAACTTTGCTCTACCAGAGTTAATAGAGATGAAGCTCAAAGAGGTCACGTATATCTCATTTAAAACAAATACTGGGACTAAGTAAACTTTTTTCAAAAACAAGAGAATCCATGGGATGGAAAGGTAGATAAAGGCACTTTCCAAGGGGTTTAATAACCCAGGTTTAATACCCAGAACCTACATAGTGAAAGGAGAGAACCAACTCCCATAAATTGTCTTCCGACCTCCACATGCAGGCTGTAACATGCATGCACACATGTGTACATATACTGAAAAATGTTAAGGAAAAAGTTTCAATACAAGAAAATTTCCTTTGGTCTAGTTACTCAGGAGGCTACAGCAGGAGGTTTGCTAGTTCAAGGCCTGCCTGGGTTACTGGGTGAATACAAGGTCTGGGCAACATAGTAAGAACCTATCTCAAAAATAAAATTTACATAATTTTTAGAATAGATCGAAGAAACCCAACAAGAATTTAAATATCCAAGAACTCAACATAACCGAAAGGACAATTAAGTAACTGAAGTCTGAACTCTGCGAATATCCTTTGAATTTTCTTCCACCTCTCTCCCAGGAATTTTACCATTCAGAGAACAAAATGAGCAAAGAACGAAACTGCCACCCTGGACCTAAGCCTTAACAACAAAGAGGAATACACTGCAGAAGTGGAAGCGACAGAAACCTTGAGGGAAATTGAACATATCTCCTTGGAGTTCATTACAGCCGAGAAAGAAAAGACAGAGCAAAGTGAGACAAGTTATCTTGAGTTGCTTAGCAGTTCACAGAAGAGGCTAGACTATCTCAGAACCGAGACTTTAAAGTGAAGGATATGTCAAGAAAGAAAAGCACTATTACAATCACAAATGAAGAAGACATGAGGGAGACCACATATGAGAAACTCAGTGTGGTATGCAAGGAGCTTTCGAAGGACCTGGAAGTTTCAGAGGAAATAAAAAAGCAGAGAAGCAACAGCTCATTTAGTGCTGGCTATCAGAGAAGGGGCTAAGCTCAGAATGAAAGAAGGCTTGTGAAAAATGCTCAGCAGAGAGACTCTTAGGTTGAGTTTGAGGATGAAGACTAAGAAAACTAGATGCCCTCCTTAAAGCTGGCAGGGGGCTCAGTGTTAACAAGTGACAGAGAAGAAGAAAAATGGCAATGTTTTACTTTGTGTTTATTGTCAACCAAAGATCATGCACTTTAAACAGAAAAGATCATGTCAGCAGTCTGAGAGGAAATTAAGACTCAAGAAAGGGAGTAAAATAATTGGTATGTGGGGTTGGACAGCTGGCTAAGTGGTTAAGACCACTGGCTACTCTACGGAGGACCTGAGTTTGAATCCCAGCACCCACGTGACAGCTTACAACTATCCATGACTAGTTCCCAGGGATCCAGCGCCCTCTTCTGGTCTGGTCTTTGAGGGCACCAGGTATGTATATGGCATACTTACATTCAGACAAGACACTCATATATATGAAATAATCAATGCAAACATAATAAATAACATATATAATAAATTGAAGGTTTTAAAAGAAATGCTTACTTTCTTGAATAATTATTTATTTCAGAGTGTATAGTATTAAATCAAGATTTCTCTGTTGACTCTTTGGACTAAATTCTTTGCTGTGGGTGGCTGCGTATTGTGTGGTAGGAGTTCTGAAAGCATCCCTGTCCTCTAATCACTAGACGCGAGTAGTACCTGTCCCCCAATTAAAGAAATCAAAATGTCTCCAGACGCTGCCAAACACTCCCCAGGGAGCAAAGCATCATGGGTTGACAATGAGTGTATTTCAGAGCAATGAAAATGTATATGTCTTGTCACAGAGTTCTTATTGGCCTCTCTGGGGAGTATGGAAAAGTACCATACTCCTTACCAAAAGCGGTAAGGAGTTAAGAATGAGAAAGAAATACAGAGAGACAGAGAGAGTCAGAGAAAGAATCAGAAAAAAAGCATCTGAAAATTAAAACTGAGAAATTTTATATTGATCCCTAAAAAAGTAGCAAAATATTATTACGGCTATCAAGATACAGCAATGGTTAAAGGTGCTCGACACCAAGCCTGACAACCTCAGTCCAATCCCGGGGACCAACGTGGTAGAAGGAACATAATGGCTCCCAAACTTGTCATCTGACTTCCTCACATGGGCTATAGCATGTGCGTGCACACACACATATATACATGCACATAGCTTCTCACAACCATGCAAAACATATGACTGTAATAAAATTTTAAGTGAATTTCTCTGAGGCTCTACAGAATGGTATATCAACAATTTTTAATTATACCATCGATTCTCATCGGTTACTTGTATCAGCAGAGGTTCAGGGAACGTAAGTCAGGTTAGGAGAGAAAAAGGAGGAGCGGGTGTTAAGTCAGTGAATCTTCGGTATCTACTGCAAAAGGCATACAATTGAAAACAATGCAGATGCGGTGAAAAGGAACCTGGATTTCACCTGCTAAGTGTAGCTAGAGTGGCCTGTATGTCACAGGCCCACGCAAAAGACCCTGAGTGGTGGAATCTGGAATCTCTGCCTGGCTGTGCCTCCTCCAGTGTGTCTGGATGCTATTGCTGGTCTGTGGCCTTCCATGCTTTCTCTTTCTCTCCTGGGGGACTTTTGGAGCACCTAATGTAATTTACGGAAGACTTTTTGCTTAAGCCGGTTAGAACAGACTTTTTGGTCTGGGTACTTTGTTATGGTAAATAGAAGTGGGATGTAACATTTTCAGCTTTAGGAAATTAATGTTGCAGCTGGAGAGATGGCTCAGCACTTAAGAGCAGTTACCATTCTTACAGAAGACTCAGGATCAGTTCCCAACATCCAGATCAGGTGGCTCACAACTGCCTCTAACTGCGGTCCAGAGGCTCTCTGCTGGCCTCTACAGGGATGTGCACACAGCTGGTGCAAAAGCAGACAAGCAGGGACGCATAGACAGAGTTAACATTTTTTACATTGTTCTTTTAAATGTTTATTTTAGCTGGAAGTGATGGTGTAATCCTTTTATAGCAGCACTTGCAGGGGGCAGAGACAGGTAGATCTCTGTGACATCAAGTCCAGCCTGGTCTATACAGCAAATTCCAAACCAGCTATGTAGGGAGACTCTGGCTCAAAAAAAAAAAAAAAAAGTATCTTTTTAATTAAAGCATGAGATTGGGAAAGGGTAAGAAGCAAATACAAACAATTCAGCATGGTAATAGGGGTCCAGCATCTCATCAAATACTAGCTGTGCCTCAGCCGCTAGAACATTTCTTCAAGACTCAAATGTGGAATAGAATCAGCAGTTCTCCTTCTTAAACATAATTTAAAAATAGTAGAAGAAAGGAGATGATGGTATCAAAATTTATAAATAGAATATGAAGACAACT
Organism: Pachyuromys duprasi; assembly: GCA_028658305.1. Lineage (NCBI taxonomy): Eukaryota > Metazoa > Chordata > Mammalia > Rodentia > Muridae > Pachyuromys > Pachyuromys duprasi. The sequence goes on along the minus strand of CM053756.1, from coordinate 38,113,215 downwards.
TTAAAATGTTATAAAAGACATAAAAGAACTAAGGAAACAAAAAAGTAAGAACGATGTATGAGCAGGTTAAACATTAAACCATGTTAATTCTCCTTGCAGTGAGATGTCAAGGCCACTAGGAGAACTTGATAAATTGTGTCACATGAACTCGACTATGCTGGGATGTAGCTCAGTTGGTAAAGTGCTTGCCTAGAAAACCCTGCATTCAATCCCTATCTCCTCATAACCATGGTGGTGCATGCCTGTAATCCCAACTCTCAGGAGGTAGAGGCAGGAAGATCAGAAGTTCAAGCTCATCCTCGGCTACACAGAGAGTTTGAGGCCAGCCTGGCTAGAGAGACCATCTAAAGGAAAAAAAAAAAAAAATGCAATCTCAGCACTTGGGAGGCAGAGACCAGTAGATCTCTTGAGTCTGAGGCTAGCCTCTTCTATGGAGAGAGTTCAGCACAGCCAGGGCTACATAGAGAAACAATTTCAAAAATAAAAAAAAATTTTAATTAAAACTCATTTATAACTAAGAAAAATTTTAAAGGGTAAAAAGAATAGAAAGAGATGCTAACCCCTTTTACAACAGAGGATGAGGAACTGGAGTGACGGCTCAGGCTTAAGAGCACTTCCTCTCTTCCAAGGGCACAGGTTTGGGGCGAGTAGCCATGTGGGGCAGTGTAGCTTACTTCTTTAAATGTTTTTACTTATTTACTTTATGTCCTTGTTGTAGCCCCATCCCTCTTCCTCTCCCAGACCTACCCTCCCTCCCTCTTCCTGTCCCCTCCCTTCTTTAATTTCTTAAAGATTTGTTTTATTAGATTTGTTTATTTTAGCCTGTGTAATGCCAGTCCCAGAAGATTTAACACCCTCTTCTAGCCTCCACCAGGCACTTACACACATGTTAAACATATACAACTACCCATCAGTAAATAAAAATAAACCTTAGAAAGCAAACAGTCTGAGAGGCTGAAGAGACAGCTCAGCAGTTAAGTGATCTTGCTACTCTTCCAGAGGTTTCTTAACATCCACATTGTGCAGGTCACAACGGCCTGTAACTCCAGCTCAACAGGGTCTGACACTTTCTGGTTTCAACAGATACACATACACACACACAACAGTATGAAATGAAGTTATTTTAAAAGTAATGATTGAGTCAAGACACATGGTTGAAAACTTCTGTAATAGTAGCTCTCAGGAGACTAAAGCAGGAGAATTGCTAATGGCTAGCTAGTGAGATACAATCTCCAAGAATAGTAGTAATTCAATGGAAGGTAAACAAATATCAATAGTAACAGAAGAAAGAGAAAAAAATGAGATGTGTGCTACAATATAAATTTAGCATTTTTAATTAGCAAGGAAAAGAGTGATTTTTTTTAATGGAACACAAAGTACATAAAGTGAAGAAACACTTAAAACAGGCCTCATTCCTTTACCTAAATTCAATTCCAGAAAGATTTCCACATTCTGAAAGCAAAGCTAGTAGACTTACTGTTGAAGTAAACATTTCTAAGTAAAACATAAGACACAGGAGCCATAAAAGGCATTTAAAGGGACTGGAGAGATGGCTCAGTCGTTAAAAACATTTGCTGCTCTTGCACAGGACCAGGCTTCGATTCCCAGCACCTACATGGTGACTCACAACCACTTGTCACTCCATTTCCACAGAAAGCAAGCACTCACATAATGACCATACAGATATGCAGATAAACACACATGGACTGAAATAAATAAATCTGATAAAATAAATCTTATTTTAAATTTTTTAAAGAAATTTAAATTCTTGAATACAATAATTTTTTACTTTCTGCATAATTTTTAAAAAATATAAGTCAGAAAATGAACAACTAATTTTGAGTAAATAAAGCACAAAATAGTCTAATTTGGTTTGTTATGGTAGAATACAATTTAGGCCTCAATCAAGGAATTCAGGCAATATTTCATAACAGCAATTCATATAAAAAGGAATACAACAGGCCAATAAATATTTAGCAGGTTTTTAGCCAGGAGGTCAGCCTGAACAGTTAGCTGCTGCTGCCTCTAAGGACCGCAATTATTGCTTACAGCAGGAATTTTGGCCCAGTAATTCAGTGAAACTCCCACACACAACAGACTATGACAGAAGTATGAGTCTCATTTATGCGGACTGAAAGTTATCATAGACTTATCATGCTCAATGTGGTGGCACTCGCCTTCAATTCTAGCATTCATCAGTCAGAGGCAGGCAGCTCTCTGTGAATTCAAAGCCATCCTGGTCTAGATAGAGAATTCCAAGTCAGTCAAGGCTACATAGTGTCTAAAAAAAAGTAATTAAATCAAAATGTACAGATAATATTCAGCATTTCTCTGCCAATGAAAAATATGGTCAGAATCCATGACATCCTCATAAACTGTGTCATGTTATCACAATCAAAAGTGTAAAAGATGCCCACATTGAGGAGATGACACCGAGAGATGCTTGGAATAACATGAAAGTGCATGCAACTCAAGTTCTCAAGAATATCAATGAAAAACTACCAATAAAAACTGAAATTGACTAACTATTTGATACAAACCAAGTGTCTGAAGTTGCCACACAGACTTCCATCAGAGGAGAACACATCTAACGTGTACCACAGGAACACTGAGAAATTAGTAGCGCGGCACCTAAAGCCCGTGCAGCAGGAAGCAGTTAACGCCGGATGCCATGCCAGCTTCATATTTTTTTTTCTTTTTAAGATTTAAAAAATAAATCATTAAATAAATAAATAAATAAAATAATTACAGTTTTTTCACTTTGTATTGCCCCTCCTCCACTCCCAATTCCACCCACCCTCCCTCTTCCCCACCCATGCCCCTCTCCTAGTCCACTGATAAGGGAGGTCCTCCTCCCCTTCCCTCTGATCATATTTTAAAATGCAAATCATCGTTATTTCACAACAGTGGGGAAATGCTTCCATTGAAATGTATTTTAGGGACCAGCCAGATGGCTCATAGGTGAAAACGCATGACACGTAAGCTTGGAAATCCGAGTTCAATCCATGGCTCCGCCTGCCTCTGCCTCTCTCTCAAGTGTTTCCACCAAAGGTAGGAGAAAACTGACTGCAAACTCGCCCTGTATACGTGTTCTCATGCCACCCCGCACAGACACAGACACAAACTCACGAAATAAGACAATATTTTTAATCCCCGTAAGAAAATGTAATTGCTCAACATCACTCATAACTAACAAAATGTAAATCAAAACAAAAACTATCATTTTCACCTATCAAACAGACAAAAGAAAAGTTCTGGAAGGCGGTAGGAGGTGAAATCCAGACAGAGCCTCACATAACCCAGGCTGGTTTCAAACTGGCTGCGCATAGAGGCTAACCTTGAGCTCCTGGTTCTCCCGCTTACACCTTCCACCTGAAACTACAGGCGCGTGTCTCCAGTTCCAGTATAACAAACACTTTTATATAATATTGGTGCTGGTGAAAGCTGTGGCATAGCCACTCAGAATAATCTGGGCACAGACATATGTAGGCATAAGGCTATTGTATAATTCATATGCTGACTTCTCTATCCCCTATATCTAGTTGGCAAACGTTGTTCCAAGAACCTCCTGTTTTTGTAGTTGTATGAACTCTGCTCCCCAATGGTCCCCTGATATGTCAGAAAAACAGCTTACAGCCAATCTCTGAGCAGGGGAGAGAATAGGATTGGACTTCCTGCCAGCCAAGGGAGGAGGAGTCAGAGGATAGGAAGTAGGGCATTCAGTGAGGAAATTCAGCCGTGGCAGAGGTCCAGGGGGCTTCAGGAGAGAGAGCTCAGCAAGAAAGCTACAAAGTGCAAGTGTCCTGAGATGTATGCCGGGAGGAAAGCATATTACCCTAGAAGGTGAAGAACAGAGTAATAACTGCTCAGTACTTGTGTTGTGAAGCTTATTATAAACAAATATAAAGAGTCTCAGTTATTTATATAAGTGAAACTTCAGAGAAACACAGTTAATAATAACAGTAACAGACATACAAACAGACAAGGGAGCGGAAGAAGGAGAGACAACCTGTGTGGGTGCGTGAAGACCACAGGTGGTGTCTTTCTTGAGAGCAAGATCTCTCACTAGGAACTGTGGCTCACTGACTGGGTGTGGCTGGCTGGACCGTTAGCATCAAAGACTTACCTATCCCTTCCTTCCCAGCTCAGGGAGTACAAGTGTACACCACCATGCTAGGTTTTTATGTGGGTGCTAGGGATCAAACTCAGTTTCTTGTGCTTATGGTAAGCACTTTATCAACTGAGCCATCCCTCTACCCCTGACTTGATTTGATTATCTTTTATTTATTTATTTTATTTGGTTGCAGTATCTTATTCTGTAACCTAGGATGCCTCAAAACACATTATTTAGCACAGGCTGGCCTCAAACTCAATAAAATCCACCTGACTCCACTTGGACACGAACATTTTTTTTGACAGGTCCCACTATGTAGCTCTGGCTGTCCTGGAACTCACTTTGTAGATCAGCCTGGCCTCTGACTTACAGAGATCTGTCTACCTCTGCCTCCTCTATTCTGGCACTAAAGGTACATGCACCATATTTTTAATTCTTGTAAATTTTTAAAATGAGGCTTCATTTTAATAAAGCAACTCCACAGCCTTGCACCGTGGTGCACAACTATAATCCCAGCACTCAGGGAGGCAGAGGCAGGAGGGTCACTATGAGTTTGAGGCCAGCCTGATCTACAGAGTGAGTTCCAGGACAGCCAAGGCTACACAGAGAAACCCTGTCTCAAAAAATAAAAATAAATAAAGCAATTCAACTTCCATAAATTAATTTATCCCAAAATATATTCACAAAAGTATATCAAGATATATGAGCAGAGATGTACACTGAGGATCACAACATGATGAAACAAACAAGAAATACTGGAAACTACAAACATATCTGTTAATTCTGGTTATGTCTTTCATGCAGAATACAGTGGTGCCATCTGCAAGATGGAAGAGGTCTACTTGAGTTACCACACAGATCTGTCCAAACGGGGAGGGGCACACCAGACACAGATCAGTACACACAGCATTATGTCCTTTTTTTCTCGACCTAAAGGGTGGTCTTGTAAATTAACAGAGGGTGTGCACACACGGGGCTGTTGCCATAGGCAACCAGCAGTATCTAGCACAGATTATTTGGTTCTTAATATTATGATTCCTTTGTTACCCCATACTGGAAAAACAGAAACTGCAATTTCCTGTAGAAAAGAGAGTCGATACAGGGATGGAGAGACGGCTCGGTGGGCTGCTCTTGCAGAGGTCCTGAATTCAGTTTCCAGCACCCACAGGGCAGCTTTACAACTGACTGTCACTCCAGCTCCAGAAGACTTGATGCCCCCTTTTCTACCCCCATGAGCATTCCATACATGTAGTGCACCCCGCATGCATGCAGGCAAACATTCATACACGTGAAATAAAAAGAAATCCTTTTTTTTTCAACCGTGTTAATCCTATAAATTTCAGGGGAAACATTTTATAAATATCAACCCTAGACTAAGGATTACCTAGCTGGGGAAAGTCTCAGAATAGATTTTTATTCATTAATCTTCCTACACACACATACACGGAAATACTGTGAGGGCAGGATCTTTGTTTCAATAGGAACAATCTATAGCATTTAGAATAAATTCCAAAGTCAGTGCCAGAGTAGGCTCTCTATCCTTTTAATACTCCTGCCTCTCTGTCATTCTGTAGGCTTCTCAACGAGGTATATCAAGGACTCTTTGCAATGACTGTCACCTATTATGTAGTAACTGTATGCCTTCTTCCCAATTCTCTGCTTTTACGTATACTGGTAAGGGAGATAAATGCTTGGTTTAATTTAAGCAATGCTATTCCAAGTGAATTCTGCAAGGAGTTCCCGTGAAACTGTAAATTCAATAACTGCTTCATTCATCTGCAGAGTCCTGCTACAAAATGCTTCTAGTACAGCTGATTTATACTTTGGCACAAGCTCTTTATGTCCTTGCTGGGACCAGTAACAAACTGAGAACCTCAGATCATACTTTGAATACCATTAAATAAAGGAGGGCTGAAGCACTGACTTTCTAATGCAGGAAAGCCTTTCATTACACTAAACAGTGCTTTGTCTATATAAATCAGTTTTCCCCCCTGACAGGAGACACCTGAAGTACACAGGCACAGTGGTTAAGAAAATTAAAGTCAGGACAGGGAGATGGCTCAGTGAGTAGAGGCACATGCCTCCACAGCAGACTACCTAAGGTATAGGATCCACATCATTGTGAAAGGAGAGAGCTAACTCCCAGTGGTTATCCTCTGCTCCCCTACATGCATCACAGCACACACACGCACAAATACAGCACCTACACACACACACACACGCAAAAATACAGCACCTACACACACATACACACACACAAATTAATTTTCTTTTTTGTTTTTGTTTTCGTTTTTGAAACAGGGTTTCTCTGTGTAGCCTTGGCTGAAAAAAAATAATTTTTAAAAATACAAGAAGTGAAAGACAAAAGAGAGAGAGAGAAGGAAAGAGGTGCCAAGGCAACAATTTTACACACGGGGGAATTTTAAGTCACTTCCTAGTCCCTAAAGTTCGCTATTAAATTGGCTACAGATTACTGGCTGGATTCCAGTCAGCAGCAATATACTTACAAGGCATAATTAAGTACATGAAAATCAGGAGCAGTGCATAATCATCTTCACTTACAAAATATCTGCAATCTCAATTATCTGCCATTCTTTCATTAGATTAAGCACTTGGCTAAACTCAGAGCTTCCACCCCACAGCACAACGTCACTTAAAATCCAATATCCAAACAAGAATCAGAAAACCATGGTTTTGAAGCCTTAGACTAGCATTCCCATGAGCCAATTATCCACAAATAAATACTATTTTAACTCTTTGCTACAAGATACATAGTATCACTTCAGGCAAGATTGGGCTGTCAACTTCCCTTTTAAAAGATGAATCCTTTCTATTCCAAATTAAAAAATAGAAACATGCAAACCAAAAGTTCACAGAAGCTCCAGAACTTCTGCCTGGTGGTGGGTAAGGAGCCCTCTAAATATCACCTGAAAATAAGACACCATGATTGACAGCTTTTTTTAAAAATAGAGGCAAAGTATGTCCTTTAAGAAGTCATAACTCATCCAGGCATGGTGGCCCATGACTTTATTCTCAGCACTCAGGGAGGCAGAGGCAGGCGGATCTCCGTGAGTTCTAGGCCAGACTGGTCTACAAAGCAAGTCCAGGACAGCCAGGGCTACACAGAGAAACCCTGTCTTGAAACACACACAGACAAAAAAGAAAAAGATTTGTAACTCCACACCTCAACTCCTATCAAAGAGTGCTTGTATCTCTGTTCCCTCCATGCTGATTTCTCTGTACACGCCAACACTTCTGACAGTTTTATCATCACGCCTTAGCTTTTCCCTTCAATCTGCAATCACGCTTCCTTCCTGATTCCCACACAATTGATGCCTTATTTCATGCCTTCACTCCTGTTTCTTTCAATTCTGTAACCTATAGATTTAGTCCAATTGATTGTGATTTCCTCACTTGTTCTATAACTGAGTATTCACTGACTCTTCCCGTTTTTGCTATTTATTTGTCACAGCTGGATCATAAAATGTCTGTAAATCAGTATTGTGCATACGTGGTTTTCCAGCAGAAGTAATGTACAAATGCTACTGTTCTACAGTCAAAGTGACACAAATGATTGACAATGACAATAACGTTGGCTTCAGGAAGAGCTGAAGCTCTTTCAATTCCATGTGTAGGTTTGTTGATGTTTATAAGTTGAAATTTTGTAAGTATAAGCTATTATTTCCTTACACATACTTAGCATGTTGTTCTCCATCTGCCTGATATCCATGTTCACACATCATAAACACTTAATAAATATTTTACTTGGCTGACAAGAAACTTTATAACGCTTTAAAAGAAAAACAGTAAAAACACATCTTAAAAATCACAAGCTTTGCTCTCAAATGATTACACTTGAAGTTGTTCTGCATTCCAACAACCTATACTTAGGAATAGGGATTGAGAAAATTACCTTAAGTATAAATACATGATATAAATACATATAAAAATATGCAAAAGTAGTTTTTCATAGGACCTGGATGTTCACCAATGATTAACAAAATTACATTCATTGAAAAGTTGTTACACAAAGCAATAGTAGCTATATAAAACCAGAAATAGTATATGTAAACATGTAAGCTTAAGTGAAAAAAAAGAAAGGCTACAAGTACAACATTTAATATTATGGCAATTATTCTAAAGCCAAGGAGAATAAGACTAGAAGGAAACACATATCAGTGAGATGACAAATAATAATTTTTCCTCTTTTCTTTCAAGAGTACACAATGAGCACTGATTACTTTTATAATAGAAAATTAAATGTTACTCTAAGAAATCCCAATCTCTTACTCAAATAAAAAGGAAGGCTCAAACTATGTGTAGGACGTGACAAATATAAATGAGTATGTCTGTACATCTGTATTTTAGGTGCCCTCCTACATCACTGTGGAGGTAATTTTTATAATGGACATTGAAATTTTAATAGCACAGCCAAACATTTCATTCACTTAGCTGTTGATAATGCACAACTTCAAATCCTAAGTATTCTATGTGGCTCTTCCATTCTAGCTGAATAAGCTGTCTACAAATGCAGAACCAAGGCTCATTTGAATCCCTGCTTTTTCCATTTGCGTGTCTTAAACAAGCCACTGGTTTCATGTATGATCAAACATGTTGCTGGTCTTTCATCCTGGCATAGATCTGTGATTCAAAACCCCTGCAGCCAGTGTAGCTTCCTAGTGTCTGGCCTGGATTCCCTCTTTCATTCTGGACTCATTTCTTCTAGGCCTCGCCTTGATTTAGGTGACAGCAGCTGCTTGCAGTTACTCAGAGCCATTCAACCAGCAACTTTCCCTCTGTATAGGCATTACATCCAAGTTTTAAACACACACACACACACACAAAAAGAACCTCCACACTAATTTTCACATGGTTAGAAATGTCAAACAGCTCTGAGATCATTCCTCAACCTCCCAATATTGCTGTCAATTATAGAAGCAATATATGACCAATATTAAATGCAGAAACTGGCTCTTTGCCACTATCTCATTGAAACACCTTCCATTTGCTATGAATAACTTCTAGTTGAAGGCAAAGTCCCTTCAAACACTTTCCATCTTCTCTTCCTTTTCTCCAGTCCCATACCAAGGTACAAGTATCCAGGCCATATCTTATCTTTCCCTGCACAGCACCCAGTTGGCTTTTTATAGCCAGAAACTCTCTGAATGCTGAGCACGACCTTGGCTACTAGCTTTCCCTGGCATAGCCTGAAAGTTATTTTTAACTTTGAAATTAGCATGAAAGCCTACATTTCTCATCTCAGCTAGTCAAGACATCCCCATTTCCTATAATAATGTGGTCTTCCTTCATTCAGAAGAAACCCCGCATTATTAGACCCGTGACGTATAAAGAAAACACAGAACTCCAAGGGAGAAATGAGAGCACACCGAAGCCCAGCTCTTCACTTTATAAACTTGACTCTTACCTTTCTGCTGCTTCCTATAAAGAAAATGTGCTTTGAGTTCAGCTCTTGAAGGGAATTTTCCAAACAGGGCTCTAAGGGTGGGTGGAAAGCCTCCTGATAGTCACAGAGCTACAGAGAACCTAACTGAGAGACAGTGACAGTGGGGGCAGTCACTTCAGCTGAGCACTACTCACCCAGGATAAGAAAGGGGAGGCTACCAGCCAGGGTGGGTGGTATCTAATCCTGGGCTCGTCATGGACCTCACTGACAACTTGTTACTGAAAATACTTTGTTGAGAAAGGCCAGGCACATACTTTCCCTAGAGACCTACACACTTCTTAGGAAGCTAAATAAGTTAGCTTTAGCTTTCTATCATCCCTGTCCAAAACGAGAAATTGTTTTAAATGAAAGCCAAAGGTTAGAATTATTCAAAGTGAGAAATTGTAAGGCAGGGGATAAAAGAGTCCAGGAAATCCTCACACCATTACTTAAAAATCAGGATCTCTAGAGCCATGGGTCACATCTGAAATAATATTTTTCTGCCAAAATCTTACTGTCTCACACCCTTACATCACCTACCATACTTTCCGCTTCTTGTGTTTATAAAGGACCACATAATTTGTAAAAAGCTAAAAGAGTTATCAAACCCTTTTAGTAGAGCAATTATTAGATTTAGGCACCAGAAAATAGGTTTATCCCTAAATTTTTTTTCTCTTTATGAAGATTTTTTCCTGTATTTCTTTTTCATATATAACATGAATTCCTATATGGATGTAAGAATATACACATGTAGCCTTATAGTCACCAGAACAATATCTTACTCTTACTCTTCACCTCAATAATACTGTACCTCAGTGCCCGATTCTTTATTAAGTTGTCAATTCCTTAAGCTTGTGTGTTGAAATGCTCCCTTAGCTAGCCATGCTTTTTTCTTATAATAACCCACAAAACTACTACAACATGGTGCTGACCACAACATGAACTATTTGTTGGGACCTTGGCTGTCCTGTTCTTAAGGGGTTGAATTCAAAACAGAATAAAGCATTTCTTTATTAGCTCTACAGACACTCTTGGAACAAATATCAGGGAGCCAAGAGGAAAGACAGGATCTGGGGATTTTCAGAGAGAATCAACTATGAAAGGGGGTTCATTTTATATGACTTCCAAGGAAGCCTGCAAAATAAGAGTATTTTATTGTGTTCTCCTTTAAAATGGACATAATAGACATTTATCTAAAGAGTCTTAGTTACTAACAGAACTGTCCTTCCAGATTCGTTTTCAAGCAACCTTTTTTCCCTGGAGGACCTTGGAGTAGCTTCTTTTCACAGAGAAACAAAGAGTGAATTTTACATCTCACAATCCATCTTTTCTGGAATAAAAAGATCACTTGACACTTGGAAAATAGCAGATTTTGTTTTAGAGCTTTAATAACGAACGTTTTCTAAACTAGGACTATTGAACTGAGCCCAAGATAAGGTATCCAGACTCTGTTGTGAACCTGGCCTCCCAGCAGGAAAACCGCTACACTTGCCCTACCTATCCTTCTGCAAAATGGACACGAACATCTCGTCTTCATTTTTCAGTGGATATGTGACTTAAATTGATAAAATCTCAAATTGGTAACATTATATTGAACTCCTCAAAGATATAATGTACCACAGAACCTCATTGCAGTGCTTGGTATTATTTCCAAAAAAAAAAAAAAAGTAAACACCCAGTATCTGAAGCATAATTTTAAAGCGCTTTGTGAGGTTTCTCTGGTTGACTTACTTAGTTTGTCGTTTCCTTTATCCAAAGGACCCATCCTTGAAGTTAAGCTTAAATTGAAGTTTAGCACTCTCGCCACAAGGGGTCCGCTCTAGCAATCAAATCACGCAGTGCCTCACGGACCTCTGCATTTATATCCGTTTGCTGACAGAAAACACAGATCACGGAATTCAGATTTCCATAGCTAACTATGGAGTAGCAAACGAAACGAGAGCGGTCTGCTGACTCTGTGTGATCGCTGAAGCATGCCGAGCACTAAATAGTTCCTGTAAACTACACAGCCCTGCATTTTTTGCATCCTGGCCCCCTTCCAAATGTCCACACTAATTCCCATCTGTCACCTCACCCAGTCTTGTTCAGTATTTATGTTCCTTCCTGATTTGCTTGTTTCCTACTTTTGAAAATGTTGGCTCACATTCTACACACAAACGAACAAAGCTTAGTGGCTGAAGGGAGAGGTTAAGAAAGGAAGAATAAATCAGGGCCATTAGTAGCAAATCTTCCTGAGGCAATCAAGAGTGTGGTTTTGATTTTGAATATCAGGGCTGGTCCCCTACAAAGTCACTGGACTAAGTATTCTGAGAAGCCTTTATTGTGGAATCTAGAGTCTGAGCCAGATAGAAGATTAGCAGCAAGGGAGGAGGTTCCTTAAAGATAACTGTGTCCCAGTCCTAAGTCCCTCTTGGAAAACAAGCCCTTCCAACACACAATCAGGTCTTTACTCGGAATGAGATGCTGTTTCTTTGTATCAGCAAACCCCTTAAGAATGAATATAGCTCCTACATAAGCCCTGAGTCTACTTATTCTGTATATGATACCTCCAGATGTTGCAATTTAGTTACAGCTTTTTAAAACTGTATTATTTTGGACCCAGTAGGTATAAAAACACTTGCTGTGCAAGCCTGACCACTTTAGTTCACACCCAGGGGCCGTGATGAAAGGACAGATGGTGAGAGGGAAAAACTGACCGCCAAAGGCTGACCTCTGGCCTCCACACATGCTCCTCATACACAGTAACTATAGGAATAAATCTAAACATCCCTCCTCTTCTTTCAAGGGTGTCATGCAGTCGAGCAGAAAGATGCTTCTCACCCATCCTAGTAGCTACTGCAGCCCACTCTCCTGCCTTACTAGAGAAAACAAAAGTCATTCACCAAGATGCCCCACAACTTCCCATCTCTAAATCCTCAAAACCACAAGCCCTTAACCCCTCTCCCCATCCTCTCCTATCCTGTGCTCCTACAGAGGCTGAGCTCTCCTCTCTGGATCTCTTCTTGCTCCATTCCCTCAGTGAATCTGCTTATTATCTGTACTTCATGTGCCATGTTATCACCAGTTCTCTAGTGACCAGAATACGGGCCACACAGAGTTCGTCTAAAGAAGCTATCAAACCAAATCTGAGTGTATGGCTCACTGAGAAAGTACACGCTCAGTCCATACCCTAGGTTCAATCATCACTACCAAGCCTAAAAATAAAAGAAATCCAGTAAGAGGCAATACCACACTTCCCCCTCCCTCTCCCTCCATTTGCAACTACAATCCACTATTGCTGTATTTTCATCTCCCATGTAGCCAACAGCACACTCAATGTGGCTTTTGATCTATTCACTCCCATAAGGGCCAATAATCTTGTAAGTTTGCCAGTGATCGCCACATGGTCAAATCTGTACAGTCATTTTTATTACAGTGTGTGTGTGTGTGTGTGTGTGTGTGTGTGATGCACCACAGCATGTATGTGGAGACCAGAAGACACCTTGCAAGAGCAAATCATTTCCCTCCACCATGTGGGTCTCAGGGACAGAACTGGAGTTGTCAGACTTGGTGGCAGATGCCTTTACCCAGAGAGCCATCTTGCTTAGCTCCACCCAAAAAAAAGTTGTCTTAAGGAATTTTATTCAGTGTCACAATCAACATAACAGGATGTTGAGTAAGGATTTTCCTGTTGCCCAGAGTTGACAACTAAAGCTCAAAATGAAAAACACATCTATGCACACTTACATGCTGCGGAGTTTCCAGCATTTGAACACTAACATCCCGTCATCTTCTCCATTTAGACACATACCTTTCATATTCAATATGTCTCCCACAAGGCACACACAAAAATAAATAAATAAATAAATAAATAAATAAATAAAAGAGCTTTTCATTTTGCCTATCAAATGTATTTCCTTCTGCCTTATAAATCCTAGTATAGTAATTGGTACTACGACCCAAGCTGCTTAAACAAAAGCTTAGGAGTCATCCTTCATTTTTTTTAATCTTATTAGCATCAAGAACTCTCAGCCTCGTGTGGGCATCCATAAAGTCCAGCAATTAGGAGGGTAAAACAAGAGAAGCACAAGACTAAGTCTACCCTGAGCTCTCAAAAGACAAAAGGAAGAAAACTGGAGAATGTAATTCAGTTGGTAAAGCGCTTACCTAACATGTCCGAGGCCCAGGGTTGGATCACCAGCACCAGATAAACTGAACGTGGTGGCACATGGAATGAGTTTAAGGCCGACGTGGACTGTGCGGGCTACAGGACCCTGTCTCAAAATAAAATGTCTTCAAATCTATGCCCTATCTGTATCTCTACAGTTAACTACTCTGATAAACTATCCCTGGCTCATTTTATTTATGTCTTGTGTTTCTAGTTTACTTTTTCTCCTAATATAATTTTATATAAACCCAAAAATGGCATGTAGATGCTAATTAGGTTATATGTAGATACAAAATATTTACATTTCACTTCAACCACTTCAGAACAAACTACTTCTCAGAAGGGTTAAAGTGAACGTTTTACTCATTCGGTTTTCTCAGGGTTCTGTAAGAGCCATGGACCATCCTCGGGACCATCTTGCTATTAGTCAGTAACCTCAGCAAGTACAGTAATTATAATCAGTCACATCTGCTTCAGCTCATTGATTTTGTTATTTTTCATTTTGAAAATGAAAATCCCCAGCACATCCCTTCCAAATGGTATTTTTATTTATCAACCACCCTATCACGCCCTTAAATATCATATTAACTATGTTAATAATCCAGAGCATCTTGCCTTGGTGTTTTTAGAAACAACCTGCTCGTGCAATTTTGAGGCACACAGTCATTTTTAAAGACACAGAACACCCAGGATGAAATTTACAAATATTATCATTGAAACTTATTTCATTTTTTTAACATTTTTCATTTTAATTTCTATGAGTATAGATGTTTTGCATGTATGTATGTATGTGTACCACATATATGCCTGGTGCCCACTGAGGTCAAAAGGGCCCATCCAATCCCTGGAACTGTAGTTATAGACAGTTCTGGGTGTGAGGAACTGAAACTGGGTCCTCTGGAAGAGCAGCCAGTGCTCATAACCCCTGAGCCATCTTCCAGAGACATTATTTCAAATAATTTGACCAGAAATGTATAACACTACTTCTAAAGTACTAGCATACTTAGTTTTTATACAGCCTTTTAAACATGAAGTTGTTTTGTAATCCTAGTTTCAAGTCTTACTTCTTCATTCTGAGAGGAAAAAAAAAGACAATTTTCTAGTTATACAAATGTAAAGTAATCTCACTTAAACTGATGAAAAGAATGATTATAAATATTACTCAGAGAAATACCCTGAGCTATTTCTTTGCAATTTTGTTTCTTTAAAAAAAAGTTTGTTTTCCCTCTATGAGTTTGCATGTTTTTCAACCCATGAGAACTTCCACCCTTTTTTATAAATCATTTTCCAGTGGCTCCACTTGGTA
Source organism: Pachyuromys duprasi (assembly GCA_028658305.1). Lineage (NCBI taxonomy): Eukaryota > Metazoa > Chordata > Mammalia > Rodentia > Muridae > Pachyuromys > Pachyuromys duprasi. Next base: position 38,098,205 of record CM053756.1, on the reverse strand, counting down.
TGCTGAAATGACACTCATAATTACCAAGGGCAGGCCGTATATCTATCCTGAGTCATTAAAATCTACCCAAGGCCAGGCAAGATGCCTTGCCTCACAAGGCTGGCGACCTAAGTTCAATCCCTGAAACCTATGTGCAATATAAAAAGAGAACTGATTCTACAAGTGACCTCCAAACACAAGCTTTGACTTGCACACTCACACACACCCATCATACATACACAGAGCAATAATATATTTAAAATAACTAAAATATATCCCCTGTGTGTGTTTTATGGAGAACAATATCTATACACAAAAAAACAGCTATAGATGTGAATTGATTGATAAGGATGTGTTGCACCATTAATTTAAATATTGTAAGCAGCATTATAGACATGATATAATATTTCTGAAATGGCAAACATTTTTTGATACACTAAGGAATAAATACCAAAAACAATCTTCTTACAATATTCTAAAGCAGCTGGAGACCTAGAAAAGCAAGCAAAAAATAATAATAATAGTTTGTGCTTGAAACTAAAATCAGATTTAAATTCTAAATTTACAAAAATCATAAATGAGGGATACATAAATATCTACGGAGCCTCTTTGAAAGCTGCGGGGGCTGTGGGAAATCCTCCATCTCTGAAGAGAAATCCACACTTGTCACGGCTTCTAAGCTTAGCGGCCTGACGGACTCTTCGGTTGGTCCACCTACAGTCAGGTTTCCGTACTCCTAACTCCCAATGGGTAGCTTTGCTGTAAATCTGTTTCGGCTCCTCTCCGCTGCTGCTGCTCTTGGCGATCCCTCATGGTACTAGCATCTTCAAAATGCTGAGGTCTTCTGCCGCGACTGGGCTGCACTTTCACCAATAGCATCACCTGGGCTTTCTTCAGGGACTCCAACCCTGCCACACAGCAGCAAGCCGCAGCTGCTCTCTGAGACTTTCACACCTTCCACACCAGTACCGCCTGGGTGACTCTTACACGACCAAGTGCAGCTGCCAGCAGAAGGTCCTTTGGCCATGTCTGAACATAGCTTCTGTGTGCTAACTCTCAGGAAACACTTTGCAGAAGATTTCACCACAACAACGCTGGTCTTTTGTTTTATTTTGGTTTGGTTTTGGTTTTTTGAGACAGGGTTTCTCTGTGTAGCCTTGGCTGTCCTGGACTCGCTTTGTAGACCCGGTTGGCCTTGAACTCACAGAGATCTGCCTACCCGAGTGCTGGGATTTAACCACCACACCTCGCTTGCTGGTCTCTTCTTAATCACTGCTAATTTGACAACTCTAGCTACCCAGCATGGACTATCCCAGCAAAGCAGAGATTTCGCTTTAGTGCTTCTGCCGTTAATCACGGACGATTCTTCTGCCCCAGCTAACCACAACCACAAAATCTTAATTGACCCCAATAGTCTTTAAATTTCCCTCTGAAACTTCATAAGCCAGGCTTCTATGGAATGCATTGCCCTCAACATTCTTATCTTCCAAGCTCCTACAGGACCTACAGCTCTCAACACTCAGTGACTTATCTAGCTCAAAGTTCCAAAGTCCTCCCACAATCCTGTCCAAAACAACATGGTCAGATCTGCCAGCAATCCCTCACTACCCCTGTTACCAACTTGTCTTACTTAGGGCTATTGCTATGATGAAACATTATGACCAACAGCAACTTAGGGAGGAAAAGGTTTATTTAGATTACACTTCCACATCACTGTTCATCATGCCAGTAAGTCAGAACAAAAAAAAAATCATACAGGGCTGAAACCCAGAAGCAGGAGCTGCTGCAAAGGCAATGGAAGGATGCTGTTTACTGGCTTATTCCCCGTGGCTTGCTCAGCCTGCTTTCTTTAGAACCTAGGACCAGCAGCCCTGGGCTGGTACCACCCACAATAGGCTGGGCCCTTCCCCATCAATTACTAATTAAGAAAATGCCCTACAAGCTTTCCTGCAGCTCCGTCTTTCCAAGCATTTTCTGAATTGAGATTCCCTCCTCTCCGATGACTTTAGCTTGTGTCAAACTGACATAAAACTATCCAGCACACTACCTACTTGTTTGTTTCCCTTGGTTTGTTCTACTACCTGCCCAGAACAGCACCATCTACAGTAGGCTGGGCCCTGCCACATCAGTCAGCAATTTAAAAAATGGCTCACTCTTTGATCACCTCCCCCTGAGGGGGAAGCAGCCAGGCCAGGCCACAGAGGAGGACAATGCAGCCAGTCCTGATGAGATCTGACAAACTAGGGTCAGATGGAAGGGGAGGAGGACCTCCCCATCAGTGGACTTGGAGAGGGGCACGGGAAGAGATGAGGGATAGGAAGGGGATAAGGGAGGGGGGCTACAGCTGGGATACAAAATGAACAAACTGTAATTAATATTAAAAAATAAAATTAAAAAAGAAAGAAAATGGTTCACAGCCCACAGGCCAATCTGGTGGAAACAATCCCTCTGTTGAGATTCCCTCTTCCCTCTTCCTCTTCTTCTAGGTTTCTGTCAGGTTGACAAAAACTGGCACTTCCCTTCTGTAATTTCCATCCACTGCCCTTCACCTTGTTCTGGGACTAAAAATTTGCACTTGGCCTTGAGACATTAGAAGTTCAGCTGCATTTCTCTTCCCACATGATACCCTGATACAGTGGTCCCTACACTTATTGCAATGCTCCAAAGCAAAGCCTTCTTTAGTATGCCTTAAGAAGTACTGGAAAGGGTACCAGGGGTAGTGGTACCCTCCTTCAGTCTCAGCACTTGGCATGCAGAGGCAGGTGGGTCTCTGTGAGTCTGAGACCCAATCTGGTCTATATAAGTATAAGTGTGCCCTGATGAACTACTGTGACAAACAAAACTTTCCCAAGGGGCAAAGGGAAAAGGGGACTTGAGAACCACATTCATCTAACACAATGCATGTTTATAAGAGCGCCAAGGCTAAAATGAAGGTGGAAAAGAAGAGAGGGAAAGAGAGGAATAAAAGAAAATGAGGAACAAAGGGATAAGGGATGAGTAGATGAAAGGAAGAGAGGCAGGGGAAAAGAAAGGGACAAATTCTGTAAAGAGCCATAACTGGACTGGCATGGCACAACCTGGAATAGATTGCTGAAGTCCCAGACATGACGTTAGAAGAATAATTCCAAGTCCCTTTCTTAGCAGAAGGAGGAGGAGGAGGAGGTTAGCCAGATGGTGGTGGCACATGCCTTTAATCCCAGCACTCCGGAGGCAGAGGCAGGCGGATCCCAGTTGGTTTGAGGTCCTCCTGGTCTACAGAGTAAGTTCCGGGACAGGCAGGGTTACACAGAGAAACCCTGTCTCAAAAAATTAAAAAGAAAAAAGAAAGAGAGAAAGGAAGGGAGGAAGGGGGAGAAGGGGAGAGGATGGAGGGAGAGGGAGAGAGAGAGAGAGAGAGAGAGAGAGAGAGAGAGAGAGAGAGAGAGAAAGAGGCTGCAGGCAGTGAAACCTGGAGAAAAGAAGCGAGTGGGCAGTACTCCCAGAAGCAGACTACCCTCTGAGCTATCCTTTGAGGTTTCTCCTAGTGGATATTCTCACTGTTGTTTATTCTGAACAACTGACTCTAAGGCAAAAAATGAGCATCTGCCAGGAGTAGAGAGGCACACACCTTTGATCCTAGCACTCAAGAGGCAGAGTCAGTGGATTTCTATGAGTTCAAAGCCAGCCTGGTCTATTTTAGTGAGTTCCAGAACAACCAGTGAGACCCTGTCTCAAAAAGAAAAAAAGAATAAAAGTGCCAAGTTTTCAGCCAAAAACAAGAAGGAAATCTCTTCCCTTTCCATCCTCTCTTCCCAGAAGGACAGACACAACTCGTTTCCACAGCATTTCCTATGTAGCCAGGAAGTTATTTTCTTCAGTATTCATACACGGCTCCAACCTGCACTGTAAACTCAGCACTTATAAAGATATTCGTTCACAAAAAATACTGGAAAACCAGCATTTTTATTTTGGTGATAAAAAGGAATCTTGAAAGTTAACAGTCTGCTCTAGAAATCCAAGTTTATCTGAAAACATCAGGGATGAAGATCATCTGTGTAGCAGCCTCCAAATATAGAAACACCAAAAATAAGACTTAAAATTGCTGCTACAGTGTCCGGTTTGGGATTTAGCTCATCTAATTGATTTTTAGTACAAAACTAGAAATAACCTCTTCATAACATCTATAATTATCAATGCATTTTTCTTCTTTTCAGTGTGAAAAAATACTACTTCAATATGATCTATATACATAATGTTGTTGGTTCATGCTGTCATATAAATATAAACGTTTTCCTTTAAAAAAAAAAGAGCATTTACAGACAACGTTACGTATACATTGTTTGGTTTGCTCTGGGGCAGAAGTCAGCTAACACAAACTTAAGTGTGACACTCGAAATGAACAGTACGGAAAGGACACTGACAACCTGAAGAGAGAATGAACTTCAAGTGGTAATATGGTTTTCATTTTCTATCACTTCAGAAACTTTAAGCCATGGAAAACTAGAAGGCACACTGCTCAACTTTCACCCCTAAAGGAATATTCTGAGCGAATCCCTTACATGATTAGAGTTTTAATGTAACACTTAAAGACAATCTGACGCCAGAATACCTTTAAATGGTTTGTTGGAACATGTAGCACACCACTTTGTAAATCAAACATCCCATAATACAAATGCTCTGTAACAGGAATTTTATATTCAAGATCTTCCATTCACAATGGCAGATTTAAAACTTTCCTGAGAGAGTTCAGTATACATTTTAACACAAAGTAACTTTGCTTCTGGCTAGTTGAAATAAAATGCAACTGAAAAAGATAACAGTTCTTAACGGCAACAAATAGAAAGAGACTCCAGAAATACTGTACTAGTCATGTGTGTCAGCTTGACACAAGCTAGAGTCACCAGAGAGAAAGGAGCCTCCATTGAGGAAATGCCTCCAGGAGGTCCAGCTATAAGGCATTTTTCTTAATTAGTGATCAGTGGGGATGATGCCATCCCTGGGCTGGTGGTCCTGGATTCTATGAGAAAGCAGGCTGAGCAAGCAATGGGAAGCAAGCCAGCAAGCAGCACCCCTCCATGGCCTCTGCATCAGCTCCTGCCTCCAGGTCCCTGCTCTGCTTGAGTTCCTGTCTTGTCTTCCATTGGTGAGGAACAGCAATGTAAAAATGTCAGCTGAATAAACCCTTTCCTACCCGCCTGGTTTTTTATCATGGTGTTTCCTTGCAGCAACAGAAAACCTAAGACAAATTTGTGTGTGTGTGTGTGTGTGTGTGTGTGTGTGTGTGTGGTTTTCTGTTTTTGGTTTTTGGATACAGGGTCTCTCTATACAACCCTGGATGTCTAGGAACTTGCTACATAAACCAGGCTGTACTCAAACTCACAGAAGTCTGCCTGTCCCTGCCTCTGGAGTGCTGGGATGAAAAGTGTGCTCCATCATGACCTGTGAGACATACTTTTCAACGATGCCTTGAAAACAGCCCAAAATTTGGAGCAGAATCTACCACGATTGTTGCAAAGTTCTATCTCTGATATCTTTTCTGTAGTCAGTGTCTTTCTGTATGTAAACTCCAACTAAAATGCCCCGGGGTAATTGATGTAACGTCAAAACTCTAAAGGCCAAGGAAGAAGAGCTACACTATAGAAAATTTAGGGAAAGACCTGTTGCCCTGGCTAGCATGGAATAACAGCCTCGGACCAAGGAACAAACACAGTGATGCAGCAGCAGGACAAGGTGTCCAAAACAACAAACATGATGGACCTCATCCTAAACACAGTTAAGACAGATCTGGGGATGCCTCAGAAATAGCCAAGAAACACTGGAAAAAGCTGGTTCCTGGCTCCTGGTTGAAACTAACGCATTGTATCGTGTGTGTGACTTTGTGTGTGTGTGTGTGTGTGTGTGTGTGTGTGTGTGTGTGTGTTTATATCTGTGTGTTTAAAACATGGTCTCTAATTCACCATGTACCCAAGGATGACCTTGAATTTCTAATCTTCCTCCCTCTACTTCCCTAGAGCTACAGTTACAGGCTTGCACCACCATGCCCAGTTTAATGCACTGCAAGGAATGAAACCCTGGGCTTCCTGCATGCTAGCTAAACTCTGCCAGCTGAACTATATTCCCAGCTCTGTGACACTACTTCATAAACGAGATGTTGAGTCTCCGGCATTTGAATTGTACAGTTAGATCTTCAATAAGCAGAGTCTGTTTTTAATTGCAGTAACTACTGGTAAGTGGCCAATGGTTCATATTACATCTTAAGCAGGCCCTACGCCAATTTTAACAATAAAGTACAACAAAGAGATGGGACCACACAACATTAGGATGCCAAGTAAGAATAAAACTAGAATTGAGGCAGGCATGGTTGTGCACACCTTTCTAGCCCTTAGGAGAGGCAGGTGGATCTCTGTGAGCTTGAGGCCAGGCCTAGTCTACACAAAGAAACCCTGTCTCAAAAAGAAAAAAAAAAAAATAGACTGCATCAAATGATGGGACTGAACCGCCAAGGTACTTAGATATCAGCCAGTACTTTGGGGGTTAAATGATATAACAAACATATTTAGTTCTAACCAGTTGCAATGCCCACTAATCCAGGTAAGCTGGCACTACGGCAGGTGTCTCCTCGCAATAATGTTAGTTCGTGATGGGCTACAGCAATGCCTTATTTCAGAATTGATTTAGAAATTGGCAAGAATTAGACAGGAGATTAGAGCCCTAACCAACTGTACTGAACAGAAACAGTTGCCTAAATTGAACAATAATGGTCGGTAGGAAGGCTGAGATTCAGATGCTAGATCTGGAATTAAACTTAACAGATTTCATCCAAAAGGTAAAATTACTAGATAACTGTGTCTGGGTAAGGATATAACATTACAAAAAGTACTATCTACACAGGTGAAAAGGTCTGGGATAAGCATTTTTCACATAATGCAAGTTTAAACTTCTCCGGGGATCTGCACAAATGCTTATAATGGCCTGAGCTGTGTGGTACCTTATCATATATCCAGTGATAATTAAACAGCTAGAAAAGCAGAATCTTTACTACAGAGTAGTAAGGTGTGCCTGAGTATGCATAAGTGTGAGATCAACCTGTGATAAACAGTGAGATCATCAACTGGAGATCATTATTCTAAGTAAAACAACCCAGACTCTTGCATGTTTAGCTCATTTGTAGACCCTACATTTTACATAGACAACAAAGTCATGAGACTAGGAAGGTGGCTCAGCAGTTAAAAGCACTTACCGCCCTTGCAGGGCCCTGGGTTCCAGTCCCAGCTCCCACATCTGGTGGCCTACAACTGCCTGTAACTGCAGGTAGCAGACGGTCTGATACCTCTGACCTCCATGGGTACTTGCACACATATATACATGCACACAAAGACACACACATAATTTTAAAATAATAAAATATAGAAATGATATGTCATACATATGACATGAAATTGGAAGTGAGGGAAGAACACTAGAGAGGGAAAAGATTGAGAAAGTGAAAGACGTCAGCGGCGACTCTGATCAAAGTACCTGATACGCCTAAATGAAAGTGTTTTTATGAACCCGTCACGATATACAATATCTGTCTATACGTTTTTTTAAAAAATAAAAATTAACTGGACATAGATGATCCTTTTTTGGATATACTAACCTTTCTATATAAAAGTTTCACATTTTATTATTAAAATTAATATCACATAAAAGTTACTTAGATTTATCGTGGTATAAGCAATAAATTTGTTTTCAGAAATTAACCAAAGCTACTAGGTATATGAGAATATTCGAACTTGGAGCCGAGGAGATGTCCTAGCGGTTAAAAGCGTTGGCTGCTCTTGCAGAGGCCCTGGGTCAGATTTGCAGCACCCTCATAGTGGCTCACAACCACCTGTAACTCCAGTTCCAGGGGATCCAGCGCCCTCTTCTGACCTCTGTGGTCACCCCACACATACGCTAAGCAAACTAACACAGAGACACACGCACCTCAATAAAATGGGTTTTGAGACTTATTTGGTGTGCATGGGCGTGTGTGTGTGTGTGTGTGTGTGTGTGTGTGTATGTACCATGTGCATGCAGTGTGAGCAGCTCAAAGGCTTCCAATGTCCTTTTGAGGTGACTCTGAGCCTCCTCTGGACAGTTCAGCTGCGCTCCTCTTCTCCCAGGCTGCCTGGCCGGTCTCCTCTTGGCACTATGGCTTATCTGAGAGTGACTCTAAGCAGTCTTTACTGCATGCATACTTCGGGGAGGGAGAGGATGCATGAATCTGGTGGTTTTGCCTGTGTGGTTTGATATCCTGAGTATTGACACCCTCTGATCTCCAAATGTGCATCGAGTGGAAACCCTCTGATCTCCAGGTTCAAGCCTCTTATCTCCTTAGATCAGGCAGGCCGAGAATTTTGATCCCTGGATAGAAGGAGCTACATCTCTGCAGAGCAGTAAAAAGTTTTCAGAAAATGATAGTCGGCTACATCAGTCCTTAAGATTAAGGGATGAAAGTCTCAGAGGTAAAGCAGAATGACGGAAAACTAAGGGACATAGAAAGGAAAAGGAAAGTCCCTTGCCAGGTCTTGCTAGTTTCTCACCTATGAGTGCTAAGAACTTAGAAACAGACCTAGAAAAAGACCATTTTCCACCATGTTTTTCAAATTCGGTTTTTTAAATTTTTTTCACTTATCTATAAATGCATGTCAGTATATGTGTACATGTGTGCAGATGCATGTGGAGGCCAGAGGCCAATACTGAGTGGGTGTCTTCCTCTATTGTTCTCTGTCTTGTATTTTGGGATGGGCTGAATAGAAATCCCCAGGGATCTTCCTAACGCTGGGATTGCGGGTGCATGTCACTGAGCCTGGCTTCCTATGTATGTACTGGGGACTCCAAAGCAGGTCCTCAGGCTTGCTTGGCAAGCACTGCATTGACTGAGCACTCCCTGGCACCAATATTCCCTCTTTATAGACATATTCCAAATAAGAATGTTAAACCAGAGTGTCATGCTTAAAGCCAAAGCCTTCAGTTTAATCTTACTCTTTTTCCCAGAGCTAACCCGGTAACTTTCTGAGAATCTCCACAAGTAAGATTAAAAACCTTGCTTACAGGCAAACATGCCATCATAGTATAATCTGAATTTCTTTGACCTCCTGACCTATGACTAATGATTCTTTTTATGTGATGGATGTTTTACCTACATGTATGTCCATGCACCACCTGCATGCAGGTGCTCACAGAGGACAGAAGATGGCACCAGATTTCCTGGGACTGGAGTCTCAGAACTGTAAGCTGCCATGTGGATGCTGAGACTTGAACCTAGGTTCTCGGTAAAAGCAGCAAGTGCTCTTTACCACTGAACCATCACTGAAACCCAAGAATAATGTTTCTTAGAAACCCTTTGAGCAACATAACTTCAGAAGCCACCAAAAATCATACACAGGGCTATGGCTAAGACCTTCATGGAGCCAAGAGAAAAATAGATTCTTGGAATTTAATTAATATTCTATGAAAGTAAAAAATATGTATCTTCCTTCATCAATAATGTATGAGATGTGCCCTTCTTTGTCCTTCTATTCTTACCACAATGACAAAACTCTGTCAGGTTCTGGGCAAATCTTTGATATTTCCAAACTGAACTGGCTAGCCAATGATCTGTATCTAAACATGACCAAAGAATTCTTACAACAATATGTGCCTCTGTGTGTGTGCGTATACACACGTGTGTGCAACTGACCTCAGATTCTACAAGAGGGTGTCAGATCCCCCAGAGATGGACTTACAAGCAGTTACGAGCCGCCCAACATGGGTGCTGGGACATGAACTCTGATCCTCTGTAAGAATAGTACAAATGACTAAGCTATCTCTCCAGCCCCAAAATGTGTTTGTTTTTTTTTTTAAAAAAGCATCACCCTCATGCCTGGTGGAAAATTACTGAATGAAAAAGTACCTAAAAACCTGATTTTAAAAAGTGTCTATTTCCTCCTCTGATCTGGGTCAACTGCAGTTTCTTGTAATCAGTACTGTCCCCTTCTCTTCTCTTGACCCACTTTCGCTTTCCATTAAAGCTTTTTGCCTGAGAGTCTGTGTTCTAAACCAATTTTTCATATCTCTAATCATTGGAAGCATAAGTTTCCTCATACCTTTAACCAGTGAGAGGGTCTGTTCAACACATGACCACACGCGTGACATTCAGAAACTATAAAGTTGGGGGGAGAGAGTCTACTCTGGTTTGTTTTTTTTGGATTACATCATTTTCCCCTTCCCGAACCCTCCTATATACCCCTACTTGCTCTCTTTCAAACACATTGTGTGGTGGTTTGAATAAATGGTTCCCATAGGCCCAGAGGGAGTGGCATTGTTAGGAGGTGTGGTCTTGTTGGAGGAAGTGTGTAACGGAGGGTGGACTCTGAGATCTCAGACGCTCAAGCCAAACCCAGTCTCTCCTCTCTCTCTCTCTCTCTCTCTCTCTCTCTCTCTCTCTCTCTCTCTCTCTCTCTCTC
>CM053756.1:37903761-38087675 GCA_028658305.1 Pachyuromys duprasi | reverse complement strand
CTTTGTAAGAACTGCCACGGTCAAGGTGTCTCTTCACAGCAATAGGAACCCTTAGACACATACATGGCTTCTTTTTTCATTGTTGCTATACATGTGAGCGCATGCACACATGCTACCAAATACATATACAACTACTCAGTTTGTATGATGTTACTTGTACCTATGTTTTCAGGACTGGCCATTTGGTAATCAGAATGCTCATCCCTCAGGAAACTATTTTTCCCAACCTTGGAATTCCTTAGTTGCCTGCGGTTCATTGTGCAGTGGAGGTGTCATGCTAGCATGAGGCCATTTCCCTGTCTATTTTAGCATGTCTATTGCTGTCATTCTTGTTCAGCTCATGCTTAAGCAGTCATGCTGGTGATACTTTATGGGCACAGCTTCTGACAATCCAAGGAGGCACAATCTGACAGCAAACTCCCTATTCCTCTGGCTCTCACAGTCTTTCTGCCCTCTCTTCCACGATGATCCCTGAGTTGTGTTCAGGAGTTAGTTGTGTGGTAAATGTATCTCCACAACTCTTCACTGTATTAGTTATGGTTTTCTGTAACGGTCTTGGTCTGTTACAAGGAGAAATGTTCTTCACAAGGAGTAAGGACTACACTTATCTGTGGGTATAAAGACAAATTCAGAATGTAGTTAGAAATAATGCTGGTTTAGTAAAAAGTAGGGGCTTTAGGTTCTCCTCCAAGATCCATGACCCCACATTCTCTGGGTAGTGTCCAGATTTCCAATAATTTGTGGGTTTAGGCCACTGAAGTTATGGTGAATTTTATGTAGCAACAGAAAAGTAGTATATGTCACATACACATTCCTTAGCCAGAGGAGGCTGGAATACACTGTTTAATAGCTAAAGGAAGTTTTTTCTGTTAATGGTATGTGGGTGGAGCTCCCAAGTGCAGTTGAATTGTCACTCAAGAATAGATGGCTGGGATAAAGAACAAAAATTATGCACCTCAAAAGTATTCTGTAGGGCTGAAGAGATGGCCAAGTGGGTAAAGAGCTTGCTGCACATGCATCTGAACCTGACTTCAGATCCCCAGCAGCCTAGCCATCCCAGAGCTGGGTTTTGATATAGAGGCTGGCAGCCGGAGGTTCTTGGCCAATCAACCCAACCAATTGGATTGGCAATTTGAATGAAAATGCTCCTTATAGGCTCATCTATTTGAATGCTTAGTCCCGAGTTGATGGAACTATTTTGGGAAAGATTAGGAAGTGTGACCTTGTTGGAGTAGGTGTGTCAATGGGGGTGGGCTTTGAGGCCCAGCCAGTGTTAGTCAGTCTCTCCTTCCCCCCCATCTCTGTCTCTGTCTCTGTCTCTGCCTCTCTCTCTCTCTGTGTCTTTCTCTGTCTCTGTCTCTCTCTCCCTCTCTCTCTGCCTCCAACTTTCAGATAAAATGTAAGCTCTCAGATACTGCCTCAGTGTCGAGCCAGCCTGCCTGCTGCTGCGCTCCCCACCATGATGGTCATAAACTCACCCTGTGAAACTGTAAGCAAGTGGACAATTAGATGCCTTCTTTCATACACTGCCTTGGTCATGTTGTCTCTTCACAACAACAGAAAAGTAACTGAGACAAGATGGGTCCAAGGATCAGTGGAAGACTGCTTTAAAATACATAGCGTGAAAAAATACTTTCAATTAATTAAAAAAAAAGGTCTGGAGAGTGAAAACAGAAGATTCCCAGTGTCACTCTGACCCGCACATATCACATACATGTAGGTATGCATACACCACACACACAAAAAAAATTTATACATATATATGACCTATATGACATATATATGACACCTGTCAACATTCAACTCAGTTTTGTTAGCTTTATATACTGCCATGTACAGTCTTTTTTATTTATTACACTATACCAGAGACTAACCAAGAACACATGAAGACAATATAGTGAGAACATTTAAACTAACATTGCATGGTATAGCCCTAAATCTCCCATTCATTAACTATATAGACTTCTCCAAACAACTCATGGGCCACAATTTCTTCTGTATAAACGAAAAGCTTAAGACTAGCTCTTAATGTTTCTTCTAGTATAATTTCTATGAATTTATAAACTGCCCCCAGAAGGCCTCAACAAAATAGATTTGATGCCTTTGTTTTGTTGATTTTGAAACAGGGTTTCTCTGTGTAGCCCTGGCTGTCCCAGAACTCACTTTGTAGACCAGGCTGGCCTCAAACTCAGGGCTCCACCTGCCTCTGCCTCCTGAGTGCTAGGATTAAAGGTGTGTGCCACCTCACCCAGCCCAGATGCAATTTTTTAAAAAGTCATCATGGCCAAGTGTGGTAGTACATGACTTAGTCCCAGCTATGCAGGAACCTGAGACGTGAGGATCACAAGAGTTCAGGGATTCTGGGCTGTAGGTCACTATGCTTATCAGGTGTCAGAAGTAAGCATCAATATGGTGACCTCGCTGGAGCAGGCGACCAACAGGTTGTCTAAGGATAGGTGAACCAGGAAAGGTGAATGGGCGCAAACTCCTGTGCTAATCAGTGCTAACAGGATAACTCTGAATAACCGCTGCACTGCAGCCTGGGCAGGTCAGTCTCTTTAAAAAATTAAAATAAGGGGGCTTAGAGGTTAAGAGCACTGGCTGCTCTTCCAGAGGTCCTGAGTTCAAGTCCTAGCAAACACATGATGGCTCATAACCATCTGTAATGAGATCTGGTGCCCTCTTCTGGTGTGCAGGCAGAACACTGTATATGTAATAAAAAAATAAAATAAAAGTCATTATGATTATATATATATAGTTTAAAAGGGCTGGCAAGTTATCCCCTCAAGTAAAAGTGCTTGCCACACAAGAATAGCAATCTGAGTTAGATCCCTAGAACACCCCTCCAAAATGAGAACTCACTCCAAAAAGTTGTTCTCTGACCTTAGTGACACACATGCATGCACTTGCGTACACACACATTACTAAACAATTAAAAGTCTCATTGCTCCCAATCACATAACTCCCCTTATTCTGCCTGAGAAAGTATCACTACAAGAAAGTTTTCTGAGAAAGCCACAAAGCCTTGCCTTTCATACTTAAAACTAACTATAAACCACTGCACAAAATGACAGAAGAAGAAACGATGTCTTCTGAGGTCAGAACTGTCTGTAAGCTATCATGTGGGTAGTGGGAGTCAAACCCAGTCCTGAGAAGTGTAACCACCATGCTCTTCATCACTGACCCGTCTCTCCAGCCCTTCACACTTCATTTTTTAAAATATTACATAGAAAACTTCCCTCAATTGTTCTCAGTTATGCATTAGTTTTAGAATAGAATCTTTTATTTTGCAGTCTTAATTTCTTCCAAAATAAAAGCAAACCATAAATCTCAAGGGAAAAAGTTAATTACTTTAAGGTGGGGTCTCACTATGTAGCCAGGCTGGCCTTCAGCATTCAATCCTCTGGTCTCAACCTTGTCAAAAGTAAAATTTTTGATTGAAAGATTTAACCATCAATTCTCATTAAGCAATCTTAAGAGGGGAATGGGCGATCAAAGACATCTTTCAATAAGCAGGGAGGCCGCCCTGGTGGGTATGGTGACTGAATGCTTCAAAGCAAGTATGTCGCCCTCATCTACACTCACTATGAGGACAGTGGGGATGACAATGTAAAGGTCCCTCCCGGGCATCTAAAACTTTTCGAGACCCTGTTGTTCCAGAACGGCAAAGCCTTCATCGTGGGTGACCAGATCTCCTTCTCCAACTACAGTTTGCTGGGCCTGCTGATGATGAACCTGGGCCTGGCTCCGCTCTCCGCCTACTTGGCACTTCTCAGAGCCCAAGATCATGGCTTTCCTGTCCTCTCCCGGCCTTGGGAACCGACCCAACAACAGCCACGGCAAAGAGTGAGGGGCAGAAGACAGTGGCTGGACCCCTTTTCCCAGGACTAAGTTTGTAAGACAGAAAATAGATAGATAGAGAGAGAGAGAGAGAGAGAGAGATAGAGAGAGATAGAGAGATATCAATGAGCTTAATCAAATAAAAATATATAAGCCGTTCATCTGCGTGAATGACCCAAAGGGATAAATATACCAGGTGTAAATAGACGGGGGGAGGGGGATGTGGCAAGATTGTGTTCAGCGTGGGGAATGAGGGAGCAGGACGAGCGAAGCACTGTCAGGCTTGGCGAGCTTAACGGGGAGCAAAAGACGACAGTTGATTGTGACAAACAGGACGAACGTGATGCGGGGGGGGGGGGTTCGTCCCCATTTGGCCTGGGGCCCCCAGGGCACCCCAAATTATCACCTCGACACATCTCTCCTTGGGGTTCCCGGGCCCGACCCTGCCCTTGCACAGCCCGCGCGGCAAGGGCTCAAGAAAACCCACACACCTACGAGGCGCTCGCCAGACCCCGCGGCTGCCGGCCTCCTCCTCCTCCTCCTCCTCCTCCTCCTCCTCCCGAGAAACGCGCGGGAAATTCAAACCGCGAGGACCGGGCGCGGGCGGGGGGCTGCGCATGCGCGCCGGGGCGCCCGCCCGCCCGCGAGCCGCGAGCGCCGAAAGCACGCGGGGCGGCGCCCACGCTCGCGGGCACTTGCAGGGAGGACAGTGGGGCCGAAGCCCGCGAAGGGCGAGCCCGCGGGCAGCCGCCTCCCCGGCAGCCCGCCGAGAGCCGCACCGATGCACGAACTCCCGAGCGGGCGGGCCCGCCACACGAAGCGGGGCAACCCTGTGTTTCACGGCGCTCTCGCGGCGCCAGAGGGAAGGCGGGAGGGCAGAAGCCGCGCCTGCGACCAGACACCAGGCGAGGCTGCGCCTCCCCACATGCACGGGGATCCTGGGACCAGAACGGAGCCCCCTCTCCCCCGTCCTCTCCGCATCCACGCGGAGGCTCCAGGCGCGCGTGGCCTCGGCCGCCTCAGCCCGGGAAGCTGGAGGCAGCTGCAGGCCCCGCCCATCCCCGGGCCTGGCGTGAGTGCAGTGGCTGTTACACTAAAGTGTCTCCGCCTTTCCCTTGCCTTCGTAGCAGCGATGGCCGAGTGGTTAAGGCGTTGGACTTGAAATCCAATGGGGTCTCCCCGCGCAGGTTCGAACCCTGCTCGCTGCGGAAGCGGATGCTTCAGTTTTTCGAGTTTTTTATACACACACAGAAAAAGAAGACTTCAGCCCTTCCTCTTCCCGCCTCCTGTCCCGTGTCTCACAAGATAAATGTCCGGAACGGCTTGGGATACCCGAACACCGATCGATGGCAGTGCGGCCTGGGCTGCTGCTCATGACCTGGAAAGAAACCTTCTGCCCTGAAAAGCAAGAGAACAGCTCGGAGTCTTGATGGTCACACGAAGGGAAGGCCCGGAAGGCGGGAATGTGAACGATGGAATCCGGCCTAAGTTCTCAGGGCGACAAGCTGCTGTCTCCTCCCCCGAATAACCCCAGAGTTCATGAAGTGGGAGGCTTTTAAAAAATAATCCTACTTTAAAAGGTAAGGTCCGCCTAAGGGTTCTGCCTTCCCACGCAGGTCCGCCTGTATTTGCCTACTTAAACCCCCATACCCCTGGGCTAAGTCATCTGGTCCTCTGCAGAGCACGGAGACCCCCGGGTGGCCGCGGCACCCCGACAAGGGGCGCGGGTAAAACGGCGCTGCAGGCGTTGCTTAGTGGGACAGTTGCACGGCCAAGAGCAAAACTTGGACAGGTTAGAAACCCTCCTCGGTGTGGTGTGGTGTGGTGTGGTGTGGTGTGGTGTGGTGTGGTGTGGTGTGGTGTGGTGTGGTGTGGTGTGGTGTGGTGTGGTGTGGTGTGGTGTGGTGTGGTGTGGCTGTCTGCAAGCAGGAGCCCCAGGAGCCCATCCTGCAGGGGTGCTCAGCAATGCACCTCTGAGTCACTCCTGTCCTGCCCAGTGACCTCTCGCTCATGCTCCCTTACGAGCCTCAGTAAAAGGAGTGACCACGCAGGCTTCCAATTGAACCCTTTCTCTAGCCTGCCCCCCACCCCACAGGGTACAATCCAGGGTAAATAGACTTGGGGGTGGTTGCTGCTTTGGTTTGATTTGTTTTTTTGGGGGGGGGTTACATGTCTCCCCGGGAAAAGTCACGGAATAGTTATGATTACATTTTGGCTAAACACAGTCCTTGTGTACCCATCTATGTGGACTCCGCATCGTAGAGGAAATGGGGAAGAAAGAGAAAAACTTTTGCAGACACGATTGTGTCTAACTGGTAAGCTGTGAGGGGGTTTTTAAATATTTTTTAATAGATTTTGCTTGACTAGGCTTTCCAAAATTTTATATTGATCCAGTATGATATTTTAAACAAGAAATTATGAGGTTCGCCTTTGGGACCCTGCCTTTCCACTGTTCCTGTCCATCTGTCTTCTTGCCGAATCCCTACTTCTTGCCTCCATCCACGTCATAAGTATTTGCACTGTTTCCTAGTCAGTTTCCTGATGTTCGTAAGCCGCAAATTACAGAAAATTTAAACCCAGTGGCTTAAACATGTGGCTTGTCTAGCAAAGCCTGGGAGACAAATGCCGTTTCTTATCTAAGAAACTGAGCTAATGATGGGCAGTGATGGTGCATGCCTTTGATTCCAGCACTCGGGAGGCAAAGGCAAGTGAATCCCTGAGTTCTATCTACAGAGAGAGTTCCAGAACAGCCAGGATTACACAGAGAAACCCAATCTAAAAAAAAGAAAAGAAAAAAAATCACAAAAAAGAGGAGGAAGAAGAAACTGAAATAATGACTTCTCTTATTTGTTTAAACTGAAAAGTTTAATATTTTTACTCTGTGCTCAAATATTAATTCAGCATCTAGCTAGATAGAACAGCAGCTAAGCAACTGTAAATGCTTCTGTAAAAAACCGGAGTTCAGTTCCCAGCACCTACGTTGAGAGGCTCTCAACTGCTAACTCCAGTTCCAGGGCATCTAGCACCCTCTTCTGGACTCTAAGAGCACCTGCACTCACATGTGCACATACGCACATATAGACACAAATACATACAAATGATTTAAAATAAAATCATTTTTAAAACCCTTATTTATTTAAGTATTTTATGTACATAAGTGCTCTGTCTTCCTGTACATTTGCACACCAGAAGAGAGCATCAGACCCCATTATAGGTGGTTGTGAGCCACCATGTGGTTGCTGGGAATTGAACTCAGGACCTCTGGAAGAACAGCCAGTGCTCTTAACCTCTGAGCCATCTCTCCAGCCCATAAAATCATTTTTTAAATACGTTTTTTTTTAACTGGAGAAATAAAAGCTGAGCATGATGACATACTTCTAGCTCTCATGGAGCAGGGACTGGAGGTCTCCTTTATGTCCTCCTTGCTTATATAAAGAGTTCAGGGACAGCCTGGACTACAATAAGGAAAAAGGAGAGATTCCAAATTAAATTCAAACATGCCACCAGAAAGGCAAATTTACAATGCACATTTAAGGTGTCAATTTTTTCTTGTCATTTATTCATTTGGCTGACACTGAAGACAGGACCTCATGCGCAATGTTCTACTGCTAACCTAACACCCTCCCACCAACTTAGCTTTTAAGCAGTGCTCTATAAACTGCAGGAGATGGCTTCATTTGACAAATATTTTTGCTTATTGGCAAATTAATTTTTTGAGTTTTGGGTTTCTGGCCGGGTTTGGGTTGGGTTGGGTTGGGTTTTTGAGACAGGGTGCTCCCATGCAGCCCTGGCTGTCTTGGACTCACTTTGTAGATCAGGCTGGCCTTGAACTCACAGACATCTGCCTGCCTCTGCCTCCCAAGTGCTGGGATTAAAGGTGTGTGCCACCAGGCCTGGCCTCTTACTGGCAAATTCTATCCTACTCCTTTAAGAATAGGGATAATGTGATACTCACCAGGTAAAGGCACTAGCCACCAAAGCCTACCAACATGTGTTTCATCTCCGGCACTCAGCAGGTGGGAGGAGAGAATTGACTCCCACAGGTCCCCATGGCCTCTCAGCTCCACCTGCATGTTCACGCACACACACATGCACACGCACACACACGCACGCACGCACACACACACACACACTGATGTGGTCTTATAAATCATTTCAGGTAAACAAGTAAAAAAAATTAGAGTAAAGAAGAGGAGAGGGAAAGGGGGAAGTTCTTGGATGGACAGCCTGTGGGCTCTTCCCTTCCTGGCACTCTGCCCCTGGTAATACATAAGCTCCATGGTCCCTCTGCAGCGTGGTCCCATACAGTTGCTCTACTTCCAGACTATCTGCTTTCAGGCAGGAAGGGAATAGGCATGAGTCTTCAGAGTAGGATTTATTTACCTGAAATAATGTGAGATGGCTATTGATATCTGCAAGAAATACTTAGAAGATTTCTCAAAAAAAAACATTAAAAATAACCAGGAGGGGTGCCACATGATTTTAATCCCGGCACTCAGGAAGCAGAGGCTGGCGGAGCTCTGAGTTTGAGACCAGCCTGATATCCATAGGGAGCTCTAGTCAGCCAGAGCTACATAATGAGACTTTTTTCTCAAAAAAAAAATTTTTTTAATAGAACATGCATAGAGCCAAGCTATTCCACTGCTGGATATATCCTAAAGAACATCATACCCCACCGTAGAGCTATTTGCACCTGCTTGGTACTGTTTTGTGTGCTACAGTGAGGAAACTTGTTCATCAGCAAGTGAAGAGATCTGAAATCTTTGTAAGCACATAAAATGAAATACTACCTAGTTCTAAAGAAAGATGAAATTGGGCTGGAGAGGTGGCTCAGAGGTTAAGAGCATCAGCTCTCTCTTCCTAGAGGTCCTGAGTTCGATTCCCAGCAACCACATGGTGGCTCACAACCATCTATAATGAGATCTGATGCCCTCTTCTAGCAAGCAAGCTTGTATACAAGGCAGAACACTGTATACATAATAAATAAATAAATCTTAAGAAAAAAAGATGAAATCACAAAATTTTCCACTAAGAAATAAACTGTAAATTCTCCCTCATGTGTGGGTCCCAGCCTATACCATAAACATGTATGTAAACAAATGTGCGGGTAGGTACAGTCTAACACATAGAAAGGAGAACAAGAAAGAGCAAATATTACACGACAAAGATGGACTTGACATGCTTGAGTCATGAAAGAGACTGTAGAGCTCAGTGTTACTCAAATTCCAACTCTGAATGGGTTTTAAGTAGGTGCATTAAAATATATTCAATAGTGTGTGGGACCCTGATTCAAAAGAAAGAAAGAAAAAGTAGAGAGTTTGAGACCAGCCTAGTCTACATACTGAGTCCCAGGCCAGTCAGAGCTACATGGTGAGACCCTGTCTCAGAAAACGAAGAGTTTTTCCCCAATAATGAAAGAGTAAAATCCAGTATGAAGCATCTGTGAAAATCCAGTGTGAACTCCTTCAGAATTGCTCTTCTAACGGTATAGAAATTCACTGAAATATAGAGACTTTGGGTCTGGTTCATTTCGGCACGTGGTAAGAAACTCGGGGGAGTAAGTTTAGCTGAATGTGTTTCTATTCAATTTGAGGTTGGAATTTATTGGTAAGGAAGAAAGATGGGTATTGCCAAATTGGTAATTGTTTCTGCCACACTCCTTTAATAGGAAAATCAAGATTATAAACAGGACTTTCAAGACAAGTGCCCTGCTTGCCTGAAAAGTGTCCCCAACTTTTTCTTTTGAAAAAGAAAAATGTGTGTGTGTACACATACACCTTGCGTATGCAAGAGGTTGTGAGCACTGGTTGTGGGTGCCAGGAACCAAACCTGGTCCATTGGCAAGAGTACTGAGTACTGACCACTGGGCCAACTATTCAGCCCTATTTGTTCTAATTTTGACACTTGGTGTGAAGAAACAGTTCATCTCTACCCCACACAGAGAAGATGGAAGAGCCACATTCTCACTTTCCCAGCATTCCCTGCAGATTGGCCCCGCCAGTCAGATATGCCTTTCTTCAATCATAAACTATCAATGCAAAAAGCAGGTAGGCACCTTTAATCCCAGCACTCAGTGAGGCAGAGGCAGGCAAATCTCTATGAGTTCAAGGCCAGCCTGGTCTACAAAGTGAGTCCAAGACAGCCAAGACCACACAGAGAAACTTTGTCTCAAAAAACCAACCAATGAAAAACATTCATTCTGCACACCCTTGTGCCTGTGTGTAGTTATTGAGCTCTAACTCCCATTGTGGGGAATTCAGAGGCAGGGTGGTGGTTTGGATAGGAATGGCCAACATAACTCATGTGTTTGAACGATTGGAGGTGTGGACTTTTTGGAAGAAGTGGGTCACTGTGGCAGTTGGACCTTTGCTCAAGCTACACCCAGTGTTCCACCCAGTCTCCTTCTGCTACCTTCGAACCAAGATGTAGGAATCTCAGCTCCTCCAGCGCCATGTCTGCTGCACACTGCCATGCTTCCCATCACAACAACAATGGACTAAACTTCTAAAACTGTAAGCCATCCTCAATTAAACGTTTTCCTTTATAAGAGTTGCCGGGCCCAGCACAGCACCCAGGGGACAGAGGCAGGCAGATCTCTGTGAGTTCAAGGCCAGCCTGGTCTACAAAGAAACTCCAGGACAGCTAAGGCTATACAGAGAAACCCTGTCTTAACAAAAAAAAAAAACAAACTTGTCATGTCATAGTGTCTCTTCACAGTAATAAAACCCTTACTAAGACAGGGAGAAAGCTTAACTTGATTATGACATTTAAGTGAAGGTAAGCCCTTTGGGAATTAAGACTAAATTAATCCCCCAATGACAGTGTGCCTTCATAAGAAAAAGCACGAACTCAGCTACAATGCTAGGCCACTCCAACTATGTGACGCTCTGCACTGCTTTGGTCTCTGCCATGTCCACACCACCGAGAAGGACTATCAACATCTGTCCAATCTTGAACTTCCCGCCTTCAGAGCCATACGTTGAATGAAATCCTTTCTTTAAAAGTTGCTCCATTCGTGAAGTTATAGAGACAGAAAATGGCCTGAGGCCTCCTTCTCTCCACCACGTGGATACTGAGAATGTGTGAAGGTGCCCTATCTCTCATCTTAGCATAGAGGATATACTTTGAATTTTGATGAGGGGATGAATAAGTTTAGGCCAGCACATGGATCTACACTCTACACTAGATTGCCACCAAAAGGAAGTGGCAAGAATATTCAACATGTTTGTTTCAATATGAGTTCATTAAGATACAGCATTGCCCAACTAGAATAGTTCTGTAGGTTTATTTTTATTATTTGTATTATGTATATACCTGTGGAGGTAGGTGTACATGATTGTAGTACCTGAAGAGTCCAGAAGAGGGCACTGGATCCACTGGGGCCGGAATTATAGGCCGTAATAAGCTACTGAACTTGGGTGAAGGGAACTGAACTCCCGTCCTCTGCAAGAGCAGTATAGCTCTTAACCTTTGAGCCATCTAGCCAGGCCCCCAACTAGAACAGTTTTAACTTAAAAGAGTCAGAAAACAGGGCTGGAGAGATGGTTCAGTGGTTCAGAGCACTGTCTGCTCTTCCAGTGGTCCTGAGTTCAATTCCCATCCAACCACATGGTGGCTCACAACAATCTATAATGGGATCTGATGCTCTCGCCTGTCATGAAGGCATACATGCAAATGGAGTGCTCATATGTATAAGTAAATAAACCTTTTTTTTAAAAAGTCAGAAGATAACAAACAACCTGTGTAAAGCAATCCTTCCCTTCCCATTGCCTTCCTTCACCTCCTATCTCTCACCACCTCTTACCTTCTCTCTTCCTTTTCCTTGTCTTCAAACACTGAAGGTCCATGTTTGAAAGGTATGAGGCAGGAGGTAGCCACCTACAGCTCTTCAGGTCATCCCCCCCCCACCTTCGCCTCCCTAACGGTGCTTCCCTTTTGGACTGGTCTTCATGCAACCTGGGTGGCACCTCTCTGCAGGGAGAAAAGAAAAACTTCCCAGAAACAAGTGGAGGGTGTCATTCAGTGCACATCTAGAAAAAAAAAATTTTTTTTCACTCCTCTTTCTACATTTCTCTTCTCCTGAGCCCCTCACATTTCCACCAACTGTCCTGAGCTGCAATGAGAGCCAGCCTTTTCCTGACCTGACTGCAATTAAATTTGCAATTAAAATTAAAGATTTTCTTCTAGACCCCAACCGTGTCACTCTTGTGTAGGATGGGACTGCTCAGACCTGTCCCTTTATCCAGCAGAGGCGATCCTGGCCATCAAAGAGCCCTCTTCAGAAGATAGAGAGGGGACGGGGAATGCTTGGGTTATATACACACTATCAAAGATCCCCCCCACTCCCCACAGCTTCTCTCTCTACTTCTCTTTCCTATTTATTTTGTTCTCTCTCTCACTTTCTCTTTCTGTGTGTGTGTGTGTGTGTAACGTCTAAGATCTAGCTTTTAGTGAGTCCTCAGTAAGTAACTTTTTTGAGTGAATTCTGTGGCTGTGCGAGTCAGAACACAGGAACTCCGGGAACCCTGAAGCAGGAAAAAAATGAAGTCTTTGATGATGGAAGGAAGATGGATTCCAGCTTTGGGGGCTGAGGCAACCCTGCCTGAGGACATTTGGGCCCTGACTGCATACAGCAGGAAAACTGAAGCAGAATCAACCACCTGATGTATTGCTTCAGTGTTTAGCATGATTTATGAAGCTGTTACTTTGTTTTTAACAGCATGTTTGCTGTAAATGGGCTTCACGGCTGGAGTTTCCATTAGTGGAGCCATTGTTGTGTGGTGAGGCTGGGGAGGGAGGATGGGAGATAAGGCTGGCCCAGGCGGCGAGGACAGTTTACGTTCCCAGACCCACAGGAGGGCATGCTCACTTCCAAAGATCTTCCTGCCAGCCTTCCCGCTTGTCCCCTTGGAGACAACTGGTTTCAGGCTGTCTCTGCATACTATAGTGCAAGGAGTAACGGCATTCCCTATGTCCAGGGAGTAAGAGGAATGAGCTCTGAGCCTGAAATCATCAGGGGAAATGGCCAGCCTGGCTGGCTGAAGCACTCGAGAAAACTGAGGAACTCAGCTCTTGTTCCAAGGCTTAATTTCCCAGTCTGCATAAAGATGATCAATGAGGTTCACCCAAGCTCCTAGAGAGGCAGCTGATTCTGCTTCCTTGCAACCTGCTCCTGAAGATGCCAAGCCTTAGATTAGATTAGCACTTCAGTCCAAGTGTGAGGCCACGTGGTATGCCGTCCCTGGTTTGTGCCGTCCTGGGGATTAGAACCAGGCCTTGTACATGCTTGATTAGCTCTCTACCAGCTGGGCTACAGCCTCAGTGCCCTCAACAACAACCCCACACACACTTTTTTTTTTCAAGTAAGGTCTTTCTATGTACCTTTAGCTGACCTAAAACTCATGACATAGACCAGCCTGACCTCAAACTAGCACCGCTCTCCTGCCTCTGCCTCCTGGATTTAGGGATTACAGGAATGTGCCACCATGTCTGACTTTCATGTCTGGCTTTAGAAATTCAATTCTCCAGCACTTGCACTGCAGTTCTCCTCCCAGCTCTGGCCCATTCCAATTAAAACACACATACAGGGGCTAGAGAGAATGGCTCAGTGGTTAAGAGCACTGTCCGCTCTTCAGAGGTCCTGAGTTCAATTCCCAGCAACCACATGTTGGCTCACAACCATCTATAATGTAATCTGATGCCCTCTTCTGGCATGCAGGTGTACATACAGATAGAACACTCACATATAAATAAGTAAACAAACATATAATCTCAGCCTCTGAGAGGTGAGACAGGATGATTAGGAATGAAAGATCATTGCTGGCCACCAAATGACCATGAGGCCAGTCTGGGTTACATGAGACCCTGTAGGCTCAGATTTTTCACACACCTATTTTTAGGTTCTTAAACACCTTTACCCCCCTTGCAACCCCTCCCCCACCTTAGGTAGGAGATTAGTAGGGAAAGGGGCTGTAGACCTCTTTTATCCACTTCCTGCTGATTAGGGTTGAGGCATCCTTTGGGGGTGTGCCAATCTCAGTCGTCAGGATACCAGCAGTCTAGTCAAGCAGCAAAGCAGCAGCCACGACACGAATCGTTTGGCAGCAAAGGAACAATTCAGGAGAATCGGCTAGCATCCACCAAAGTGGAAAAACTGTGCCAAAGCAACACGAGCAGTTCTCTGGAGCGTTTCTGTCTGCTAAGACGGGCGAAGGATGGAACTGCTACAAAGCGTGGAGATGCAAAAGCATGGAGGTGCAGAAAGCTCGCTCTCACTGCCTCAGAGTCCACACGAGGGTGTTTTTCAGCCCACAAAGCCATGTCCCTCTCACAAGGTAGCCTTCAGCTGACCAGCATTACCCACCCTCTCATGGGGGCTGTTTTCCACAAGGGAGAAACATTCCCGCATCCCACACTTGGGACCCAAAACAAAAAAAAAAAAAACACATTCACATGACACAACTGAGTTTCCAAAGAAACCAGAAACTTCCACTTCAAGACACTGTCTCAAAAACAAAATAATAATAATACTTACCACACATATCCTAACCATGTGCTATGTGTCAATAACCCCCAACTATGAGATAACCTGTTCCTAAGAAGAAAAACCTGATTTGGGGTAGTTTTCTCTCCTGGAGTCTCTTAGACTAGGCACATCTTCCCAGACAATATCATCACCTATATACAGATATTGTTCTCACCACTTCTCTTGCCTGCAAAGAACCACACACACCACCGCACTGCCACAGACTCCCACAGCTCACACAGTAAAGGCCAAACTCCTCAACTTTATTCCTTCATAATTCATCCCTAACATCTATCTATCCAGCCCTCTGTCTGCTCCCCACATGACCCCGTAGAAGCAGTTAGACTGGCTCACACACCCTCACAGAACAGGTTAGCTGTTCCTGCCCCTTCCACACATTGGCACCCCTGACTAGAAACTTCTGTCTGGGGCTGGAGAGATGGTTCAGCAGCTAAGTGCACTTTGCTGCTTTTGCAAGACCCAGGTTTGGTTCCAGCACGAATGTGGTGACTCACAACCCTCTTAATTCCAGTTCCAAAGGATCTGCTCTCTGAGGGCACCAGGCATAAACATGGTGCATGTATGTAAAGACAAAACATTCATTCACATAAATAAGTCTTTTTGAAACTTAAGCAATCTTTTCCTATCCCTGGTGGCTAATTCGAAACAAACATGCCCACCAGCATGCATGCACAGACAGAGGAACAGACAGACACACACACATACAATAGATTGAAAAGCACACATGCAAATAAGTTTAAATATATTTTAATAAGCAATATATATATATGTATGTTTCTTTCTTCCTGTCTCATTTTCAAGAAACATTGCAAAAAAAAAAAAAAACCGCTTACAGAAATATCAGGAATCTTATTTAACCGAAGAGAATTACACACATACACCCTTTTTTTTTTTTAAGAGAAGGGTCTTGTTATATACCAAGTTGGCACAGACCTTCTTGGTTCAGGCAATCCTCCGGCCTCAGTCTACAGATGCTATAGACATCACACCCAGCTAGAAATCTTATTTTACAGCAAGGCACACCAGAAATTCTTTTCCTTCAATGACTTGCTTAGTGAGTAGATGACGAGACATGTACAGTTGCAGCGACCTCCTCTCATCCTATCCTGCCACTCGGGGCCCCTCCCTGGAGGACACCGGGTTCATTGCTCAGCTTTTGTTTCAGTGTATTTTTTTGAATAATTATATTTTTATGTGGTTTTCCTGAACGTGTGTCTGTGCACCGCATGCATGCAAGTATCCACAGAGACCAGAAGAGGGCATCAGATCCTTTCAACCAGAGTTCCAAATAGTTGTTCGCCACCCTGTGTTTGCTGGAACTGAACAGGGCCCTCTCCAAGAACAGCAAACGCTCTCTGGCCTCCTCAGCGTATTCGTGTTTTGTTTACAGTCTGTGGTAGTTTTACTATAGAGGGTCTCTCTATTAATAGCTCTGGCTGTTCCGGAATTCACTCTGTAGACCAGGCTGGCCTTAAACTCACAGAGATCCACCCACCTCTAACCCCCTGAGTGCTGAGATAAAAGGCCAGCACACCTGGCTCACAATGTATTCTTTTTGTACACCTAAGAACACACACAAGTGTCAGCTTAGCTTTGAACTCAGCTTTTGTTGTTAAAAGATATCTGGCCTCTCCATTCAAAGACCTTACTTGTTAGAAGTTGTTCTGCGGACTCAAATGCCCTAGGCCGGTAGAGGTCACTGAGTCAGAGTGGATAAAACATAATTTATTCAACCAAATCCCTGTTGATGACCATGAGCTGATTCCAGTCTTTTGACTTAAAAGAAACAAAAACAATGCTTGAGGAGGGGAGGGGGACTTCAAACAAAGAGCGACATTAGTAAGTTTAAGCATGGTATTTTCTAGTTTTATTAACAATTCCTAAGTCCCAGCAATCATTTCTGTGATAGAAGCCTCTGCTCACCCAAATGCCGCCCTGGGTGTAGCACCGGCTGCCTCTGGCTCGGAAAAGGAATGGAAAAGGCTGGAGAGACAAAGGGCGCGGATCTAAGGCCTTCCCAGAAGAGTGCAGCTCTGCTTCCAACACCTTTCAGGCTTGAGACAGCGCGAAGGAAAAAAAAAAATTCAGGACCTACACGTACGTGAAGGTTCAACCTCAATCCCTTGCAAGACTGGTGACCGTTTGATCTTGGTTCACATTCATCTGGGCTTCAAAAATGAGCCCGCTTCGGGCAGACTGATGCTTCCTGAGGCACGCGTCTCGTGCACAGATTGATATGTCAGCATCTTCAAGACTTCCTGAGTTGGTCCTTGTCTCCTCCCCCCCCCCCATTGGTCTTCAACCTCCATTTAAAGAAAAACAAAAAAAAAATCTACTCTGCTACTGGCGAGATTGCCTCTTCCCTTTTGAGGTTTTCAGTTACGCCTTTCTCATGGTCTGTTATTGGTACCACAGAACTTGAAGATTTCTTGCTGGGGAAAGGATTGGCTATTGGGAAAATGAGTTTCCCGTCTTTTCAGCAAGAACTCCCCGCAAACCTAATACACTTTCTAGCCGTGTTGGGTTCGTTGCACAGTGCACTAACCAAAGCCAAGAGGCAGGAATCTGTGGAAAGAAATTGATGCTAGTTATGTTTTAAGCCACTGAGTCCATTTGGTATTACCATAATGTATGCGCATGGGCGTAAGGCCATCTACCGGCATGGCAGCCTCTCAAGCCTGGCATCCCTGAAGAAAACTGACTCTCCCTCCCCCAGTAGTTCCCAGTTAGAACCAATAAGCCAAAAATGGGAATCCATGGCCCCCACGCCACCCATGCTAGGGTTTGGGCTTGCTTGATCTTGCTTGCAGTCGCAGCTGCTGGGAGCTCCTGTGCGCTGATGTTTCACTGTTTTGGTGTAGTCAGCCACTACCCCTGACTCTTAAAATCCTTGCTCCCCCTCTTCACAGATGATCCCTGAGCCTTGGCAATAGGGGCTGTGTTATCTAGGCATCCCATGTAGGGATGAACACACTACAATCTCGTAGTCCCTGCATACTGACCAGTTGTGGGTCTCTGTGTTAGTCTACTGCAAGAAGCAGGCGCTCTGCTGAGGGCTGAGAGAGACGCCCGATCCATGTATAAAGATGAGAACTTAGCACCTCCTGTCTTGTCTCCCCCTCTGCTCTCTATCTGAGCCTTCCCATTGGCCCAGGGTAATCTGCCTCTGCGGGTGGGAACAGGACACGAAGTAGTTCTGGAGAGACAAATATTTTCTGTGCCTCCACTCACACATTTTAATCTATGTACTCCAAAAGAGGTATAAGTATTATGTGTCAATAAAAGTATATTTAATCACTGAGCTGTAGTTCATAGTAGAACGCCTGACTGTGATGCACAGGCTCTGGGTTCAATCCTGGACTGAAAAAGGGCGGGGGGACCCTTAATATACAGTTAAATTAAAATTTAAATTACTGACAATCTGAAGCATGCAAAGCTGAACAGAAAACAACATCATTTACTTTTCATTAAAATTAGTTTACAAGGGCCAGTGAGATGGATCATCAGGCAACAATGTCTTCCACCAAGTTAGACAACCTGAAGCGTGAATTCTGTTGCCAGGACCCACACAGTGAAAGGAGAAAACTGACTCCTGAAAGTTGTCTTCTGACCTTCACCCCTACACTGTAGCACACATGCACAAGAGAAAGAGCACACGTGCACGCTCACACATGCACACACAAGCACACACACACTAAATAAAAGTGTAATTTAAATTTTTTTAGAAATCCAGGGTGGTGGTTTTGAAGTAGAAATGTTCCCCCTAGGCTCAACTGTTCTAACACTTGGTTCCCAGTTGATGGCGCTGTTTGGGGAGGTTTGGGAGGTATGGCCTTAGTCCATCACTGTGAGTTTTGACATGAAAAGCCTTGCCCCACTTGCCCTTCACTTTCTCTGCTCCACACTTGCAGTTGACAATGTTCAATGTTTCCCTTTCAGCTTCCTGTTCCAGACACCATGCCTGCCAAATGCTTCCTCACCATGGTAGACTCTTATTCCTCTGGATAAACAAAAATAAATTCTGTCTCCCGTACATTGCTTTTGGTCATGGTGTTTTATCGCAGCAACAGAAAAATAACTAATATACCCATACTTTGAATGCCAACAAAAATATATATATTTAGAAAAAATACATCACATGCTTTGGAAAGGAAGGAAAAGGAAGGGGGAAAGGGAGGGGGAGAAAGGAGAGAAACAGAAATGTGATGAGATAAAGCAAGAGGAAGCAAAGAAGGAAGCCTTCAAGGAAGACGCAAAAATGAGGCTGAGAAGTGAATTAAGTAAAAATCATTCCTCCTGAGCTCATTCTTTAAAAGTGTGCCAGTGCAGACATGATTAGCGGAAAGGAATGGCCAGCATGTGACAACTTTTTATATGCCAGTGACACAGTAGTCAACAAAGAAGACACATCACCAGGCCTAAGAGTCTACTCCTCTGATGCCAGTACTAAGGAAAATGAGGCCAAAAGATCGCCGCAGGTTTGAGGCCAAACAAGACCGACTGTCAGAACCAGGCCCACCCTTCCTGTGGGGAAGGCAAAGGCAGAGTGGGAACTCGCCGATACTTCAGCTTCAGAGATAGTCTCCCCTTTCACCTCATTGTTTCACGCGCTAAAATGTGTATCTGCTCCAGTTGTGGTGGCACACGCTGGTAGGATTTGCTAAAAAAGGCAGAGGCAAGCTGGTCGAGGCCAGCTTGATCTACAGAGTGAGTTCTAGGACAGCCGGGCTACACAGCGAAACCCTGTCTTGAAAAAACAAAAAACAAACAAAATGTGTATCTAGACACCCACACTGATCCGACCTTGGGCCAGGGTTATCCCAACAACACGTTCAGATTATTGAACACAAAAGTGTTCTTTCCTCTTTCACAGCATTGACACAAGCGCGGCTCAAGCAATCTGCAGAATCCTAAGGTTGCCTAAGATGCTTCATGGTCCTAGGTGTATTCATGAAATGCCTGCGGTGGAGCCCACTGCAGACATAGACAAGCAGCTGAGCCACCAGATCTGGACTTTTTGCACCTTCTGCTACTGGCAGCCCAATACTACCATCTTGTGGCTACTGGAGGGAAAATGACCTACATTTTTATTTTTGAGGGCTCTATGTGAATGTATTTTGTAGAGGGGAGAAATCTCTATTTCCTGGTCATTCTCTCCACTAATCTTTAATCACCTAGTACAGAACTGTCCAAACCTTTGCAAGGCAAGTTCACTGAAATATTTAAACTGTGATGAGCATCACCCAGCTAAAATCACTGGCTCAGTGTCCATTCTCTGTTCTTCACATGAAAATTTGGCTTCCTGAAATTCTTTCAACTCAACTGTAATTGACCATAGGGAATTAGCCTCTTCATACTTCATGTTTTTCTCAGGGGCTTCAACTGTTGCTAGTATCCTGATGTCTTCTTCCCTTGAGCAATGAAAACTCCTTCCTCCAGTGTCTTGCTGAGCAGACACAGTACTATATTGCTTTGATTTCGTCTTCTCTGAAACCAGCTATTAAAACTAACGCTCATCACAAAACAGCACAGGCTTCCTGACAGGCACACAAGATCTGCACTGGACAAATTGTCATGGGTGTAATCTGGGCCTTGTAGCAAGCGTGTGATCAGTGTGTAGCCCAGAAGATGGAAGCCATCATGCCAGAGTACGGGAGACGGGTAAGAGGCCAGTCCCCAGAACGCTACTGGCAGAACCCAGAAGAGAGTTATGATGGATGACACAGCTAACTGGCTTCTTCCATAGTCCTCCCAGGGGGAATTTCTACAGTCTTTGCAACATCTTAACTATGTACACAGTGCTCTTGTGGTTACTTTTGTAGAACGTGTGCTGTTCACCAGAGCCACCTGTTCTGAAAGGGTGAACAAGACTGTGCCTCCCCTGAGAAGCCCTAACGCTCACAGTTGCTGTATTGACGGACAAGATACTGTGATGCCCATCATGGAGGGTACAGGTTGATTCTGGTGGCAATGGACCATCTGAGCCTGAGGCAAGGAAAGGGGCCAGGTGTCACCCTCCCTCCACTGTGGAAAGGTAAGTCCTTCGTGTGGATGTTAACGGCTTACCAGCATCTACCAGTTGGCAGTTAGAACCAAAAAAACAGGTCTACTGGCCTCCATGGGAATAAACAATGGCTCATGGGAAAGTGGCTTACAGAGGAATGTGAAAGAGACAGGAAACTGTGTAAGTGTGCACACAGGAGGCTGTGTGAGTGTGGGGGATTGGCATTTGCTGTAACCAGATCCTTCCTTCTTTCCTCTTCAGCTCAAGCTTTTGACTTTCAGTTTGTGTTCTCCCTTGTGGTGGTTTAAATAAGAATGCCCCACATCTGCACACGCCCCACTCCACCCCACCCCCACACACACACCCTGAGCTCATCTATTTGAATGCTTAGTCATGTAAATGAAGTGTCTCTGGTTCCCCCCCCCCCCAAGCTCCAAGGAGTCAAACACATCCACCCTCAGAACCCCTCCCACTGCCCAAGGTTTATAAGTCCCTTTTTCACAAGAAGTAAACTGGCCGGCCTCATCTATTTCACCACTACTAACTGAAACTCATTGTTTATTCTGCATTTATTCTGGGGAAGGATGGGCTCCAAGTCACCCTGAAGAATTGATCGCTGGATTCCCTGGGGCTAGACTTCTGGCCAGAGGGCCACTTGCTGCTGGCCTCCCCTTCACAGCTCTGCTCACGGTAGTGCCTGTCTGCGGGAGCAAGTGGCTGGATGTTCTTGAAGCAGCCATTTTTTCCACGCAGACAAAACCAGCCTCCAGCCTCTGCCTCTCTCAGCTTTGGAGCTCCAAGCAAGCCTCTGTTATCCCACTGACCCACCCAACTCAGGCCAAGCTCTCGTTGCCTCCTGGCCTGGGTTTCAAAGTCCCTAGTCCTTTCATGTTCAACTGGGCCCAAGCTTCCCAGGAGAATACCCAACAAAGCCCCAGGCTCCCACCAGATTCAGAACGACATGGCACTACTTAGAAGCATTAGGAGCTCTTGGCTCCATGTCTGTTTCCATGCTTCCTGCTGATAATGGCCTAAACCTCTGAACCTTACAAGAGTTGCTGCAGTCCCCAGATGGAGGTGTCACACGCCTTTAATTCCAGCACTCAGAAGGCAGAGACAGGTGGATCTCTGTGAGTTTGAGGCCAGCCTGGTCTAAAGAGAAAGTTCCAAGACAGCCAGGGCTTCACAGAGAAACCCTGTCCCAGAAAAAAAAAAAAAAAAAAAAAAAGTTGCCATGGTCAGTGTCTCTTCACAGCAATAGAAATTCTAACCAAGACACGAAGCATGCTTAAAGCCCTGAGTTCAACCCCCAGCCACACATAAGCAGGTCCTAGCACTTGGAGATGGAGGTAGAAGGATCAGAAATTGAAGGTCATCCTCAATTACACTGGAGTTTGAAGAGTGTGAGCTACAACAGATATTATCTCAAATTTTTAAAAAAGCACACACACACACAATGACAAAGGAAGGAGAAAGGAAAGAAAAAGAGATTGTAGGAGAGTGGGTAACTAATGTTTACTGGCCTAACATTTTATCAGTAAGTATATTCATTCCCTAGGGCTGACATAAAGAATTACCGAAAGAGTGACCTTAACAGACTCATATGTCAGAAGTCTGGTGTCTAGAATTTGAGGTGTCATCCCAATCACGGAGAAACTCCTTCCTCGCCTCCTCCTGGCTCTGAGCCTTCCCCCCTCGGCTTTCCTTGAATTGCTAGGATTTCCTTGACTCCCTGCCTGTCACTCATGTCATCTTCCCCACATGTACCTGTCCAAATCTCCGCCTTCTTAGAAAGCAAGTGTGTACGGGTGTGTGGGTGTGGGTGTCTGTACACCTGTGTGTATGTGTGTGCATCTGTGCCTCAGAGGACAACTTTCCTTTTTTTCTTCTTCATTTTGTTGTTGTTGTTTTGAGGCAGGATCTCACTACATAGCCCTGGCTGTCCTAGAACTCACTATGTAGACCAGGCTGGCCTCAAACTCACAGAGATCCACCTGCCTCTGCCTCCCAACTGCTGGGATTAAAGGTGTGTGCTGCTATACCTATCACACAGAGGCCAACTTTCAGGACTCCGTTGTCTTCTTCTACCGTAGGTTCTAGGGATGAAACTCAGGCTGTTCGGCTTATGGGCCAAGTACTTTAAAGTACTTTAACCTATGTGGGCCACCTCAACATGTCTTTTACGGGAGATAAAACCCAAGCGATGACTGGAATAGTAGAAACATAGAGAGAGAAGCTGGGAACGCTGGGTCGTCCCTCTCCTGACACTTGGAAGCTTTAGAGTTGGCCAGTCTCGTCCCAGGCGATCTCCTCCGTTTAGTCCAGACACTAAACTACGATGAGGGTGTGGAGGGCAGCGGGAGAGGTGGCTCTACAGCTAAAAGAGGAACAAGCCTCAGTTCCCGGCATCCATCCCGGGCAGGCCTCAACCACGTCTAACTCCAGCTCCATGGCGTCCAACATCTTCTTTAATTTTGGTTGGTTGGGGTTTTTTTGGTTTTTTGTTTTGCTTGCTTTGGTTTGGTTTTTCAAGACATGGCTTCTCTGCGTAGCTTTAGGTGTCCTGAAACCAGTCTGTTGGCCAGTCTGGCCTTAAACTCGGAGAGATCGGCCTGCCGCTACCTCCCAAGTACTGGGATTAAAGGCGTGCGCTTCCACTGCCAAGCGGTCCAACACCTTCTTATGGCCTCTGTAGGCACATTCCACACACACATGCACATAAATTAAAAAATAATATTTTTAAGAGGCCAGCCAGCTGCCATGCCACTTGGCAAGGATGAGCAGAAGACACCCAGAGGCCTGCCAGCCACACGGCTGGGCCACAGTGGGAGCCATTATAATGTGCGGTGAGCAGCAGACCAGTGTGAGCTTTATAAGAGAGGCAGAACTGGAGATGTGAGAGCGGAGAGGAGCAGCCTTCTGTGGGTAAACAATGTTGATGTCCTAGGGTTGAGTAAAGCTGTCATGCCCTCACCCCTTGCCAGCTGTAACACTTGGGAGAGCGGCCCAGCACCTTGCCTGGACGGCACAGTAGAACTGACCTTGGTGTGGGAGTGCAGGAAAGCTGGCCCCCCACTTGTCTGCCATGTGGTGGTGTAGGTGAGGAAGAGATGTTCCCACCCCCACCCCTTGCCACCCCCAGCAGGCAGGGGTCTTGAGAGTTGGAGAGCTGGTGTTGCCCCTTGCCAACTGCAGCACTCAGGAGTGGGCCCCGCACCCTCCCTGCCCCCGAATAGAAGAGCTGGCCCTGTGATAAAGGCAAGGGTGAGCCAGCCTGAAGGTCATGAGGACAGGAGGGCTGGCCCCTTGCTGGCGGTAGATGACTAGCCAGGGCCCTGATGGGGAGCTCACTGTGGTGGTGTGGATGTGGGCGATCTGGCAGGCTGACCACCCAGGCCCAGATCCAGGGCTCTGAGCTGGCCTATCCCATTACCTACCTCATCTGTGAACTGCTGAACCTGTGAAGGGGCCCATCCTGCAGATCCAAAGCTGCAGGAGCTCCATGACACAGGGCAACAACAGGATATCCAAGAGGAATCCCGATGAGGATCCAGTATTGATGGTGGAGAAGAAGCCAGAGGCCTCAAACCTGACTCACTGCAAAAGGGTACATTGTGTGACACGCTGCAGCTTCCATGATGAGATTTGTTTTGTTCTTTTTTTTTTTTTTTCATTTGGGAGGAAGAGACTGAAGGGCAGGGAGCAGATACAAAGGAAAGGGGAGGTGAGTGGGATTGGGGTACGTGATGTGAAATTCACAAAGAATCAATAAAAAGTTAAATTATAAAAGAGGACAAGAAATTAGGAAGGGGGCATGGGAAGAGGATGCGAGATGAATATCATCAAAGCTCATTTTATGTGTGAATGAAATTTTCAAAGAATAAAAAAAAAAAAAGCTAGTGGGAAGCCAGGCATATCTGTAACACCCAGCATTCAGGATCAAAGAGAAGAGGATCTCCCTGGAGTCCAAGACAAGCTGGACATGGTAAGAGCCTGTCTCAGAATAAAAGCTGGGTGTGGTGGCACGTGTTACTCTTAGTGTAAGTGCTGTACTCATCAACAGAACCTTCTGAGTTAACGTTCTGAGTGAACCCGGACTGTCTAATAAAACAATACTAGTCCCAAATGACTCTACAGGCCCAGCATGGTGGTACACACCTTTAACCCCAACACACAAGAGACAAGCAGATCTCTGTGAGTTGGAGACTAGCCTGGTTTATATAGTAAGTTCAAAGACAACCAAGGCTACATAGAAAGACCCTGTCTCAAAACAGCAGCAACAAAATGACTATTAAGTACTTAAAACACCACTAATGTGAATAAACTATATTATCAATCTTACCTAACTTTAATGACTTAATAGTCACATATGGTTACTATCATATCAATGTTGCATTTTCTAGCACGTTTCCCAAGATGTATTAATATTATGCATAGAAAAAAAAAAACCTTAGGCTCTTTTTTAAGTACATATTACAATTTAGATCCAGTGTGG
Organism: Pachyuromys duprasi; assembly: GCA_028658305.1. NCBI lineage: Eukaryota > Metazoa > Chordata > Mammalia > Rodentia > Muridae > Pachyuromys > Pachyuromys duprasi. The sequence goes on along the minus strand of CM053756.1, from coordinate 38,062,790 downwards.
GGTTCGCAATTCTGAGTTCGCAAAAGATGCTTTGACCACATCTTAGGGAGCAATCTGGACAGCAGTTCCACTTAAACTCAAGCAAGTATCAGAATTATCTGAATCCCTGGAGAGGCTGTGAAGACAGAGCCAGGAGCTGGTCCCTCACAGATTCTGATTCAGGGAGTCTGGGGCATGCTACCCTCTGCAACTCCAGTTCCAGGGAATCCTGCTGGGAGTCGGTCTGATATTTGATGCTAATTATTGACTCTCAAGATCTGGTTACCGCCTGGATTCGTCTATCCTTGTGTAAACCTGCCTAAGACATTATATCTGATTGGTTGATTAAAGGCCTAAAAACTGGGCAGGGCAGAATGAGGTGGGCGTGGCTAAGGTTCCTGGGCTAATAGGTTGAGGAGAATCATGGGAAAAAAGGACAGGAAGAGAGGAGAAAGGAGAATGCCACAAACGGTGAGCGTGAAGAAGAAACCTCATGGACCACCAGGGAGGACTCCAATAACGGCGTGGAAAGACGAGATAAAGAATACAAGTATTTATAAGATTATGGGTGGAAGGTAGCCCAGACAAGGATGTTACGGTGGGTGGCATTGGGTGGTGAGGTTACTGAGACAGCATAGGTGCAATACATGCCCAAGATAAATAAGGCAAGCATAAATTTCAACAGGTGTCCGTGTCTTAGTCATTGTGATAGCAGGTTAAACAATACTGCCATGATAATCATAGCGCAAATGATAAACAATATTCAGTCCAACACCATTTTATTCACAACAGAATCCGGTGCCTTCTTCCAGCCTACCTAGTTAGCAGACAAAACACTCGTTAAAAAATGATTTTTTTTTTTTTTTGAGCTGGGCAGTTGGTGGCACATGACTTTAATCCCAGCACTTGGGAGACAGAGGAAGGCAGATTTTCTGAGCTGGAGGTCAGCATGGTCTACAGAGTGTATTCCAGGACAACCAGGAACACGGAGAAACCCTCTCTTGGAAAACCAAAATGGATGGATGGATGGATGGATAGATAATGTTTTTAAGGGAAAGAAGAAGGCATGCAGGGAGAAAGGGAAGGGATGAAGACCAGTAAACTGAGCATGACCCACACCTCTAACTCCAGTCCTTGGAGGTGGAGGAGTTTAAGTCTGGAGGTTTGTGTGTGTGTGTGTGTGTGCATGTGTGTTTGATTTGGGGGATTTGACGTAGGCCCTCTCACATACTTAGCAGGTATTCTCCCTCACTTTTTGCTTGTTTGGTTTGTTTTGCTTGTTTGGTTTTTTTCAAGACAGGGTTTCTCTGTGTAGCCCTGGCTGGCCTAGAATTTATTCTGTAGGCCAGGCTGGCCTTAAACTCACAGAGATGCACCTGCCTCTGCCTCCCTGGGATTAAAGGCGCTGCTACCATGGCCTGACTCCCTTTTTTTTTTTAAGATTTATTTATTTTTATTATCATTATTTATTTATTTTTATTTATTATCTATGCAGTAGTCTGCCTGAATATGAGCCAGCCAGCCAGAAGAGGGCACCAGATCTCATTGTAGATGGTTATGAGCCACCATGTGGTTTCTGGGAATTGAACTCATGACCTTTAATCAGGGCAGCCAGTGCTCTTAACCTCTGAACCATCTCTCCAGCTCCCCTTATTTATTTATTGTTTTAAGACAGAGTCTCACTAAGTTGCCAGGCTGTCCTTGGATTTATTCTGTAACCCAGCAGGCTTTTAATCTTTTGACTCTTTTGCCTCCAAAGAAGCTGGGATAACGGACCTGCATACTCCCAGGCACCTTGGGTGGTTAATGTAGAACTAGATGGTTCAAGGCCAGGCTAAACAATAGATAGATAGATAGATAGATAGATAGATAGATAGATAGATAGATAGATAGATAGATAGAGACAGACAGACAGACAGACAGACAGACAGACAGACAGACACAGTGGTCCAGGTCAGCCTGGCTTATCTGCTTGTGACTCTGTTTCAAAAAGACAATTATTTTTTAAAAATAAAACAACAACAAATTAGACAGGGTTATCAGAACAAAATGATGAAGATGACACGTCCTCTCCCTGTGATTTCTTTGTCCTAGATTATCCACTGCATTCACTCCCCAGCTCCCATGCTGCTCCGGCTCCAGGCCAAGGTCTTAAACCAGCTGTCTTAGTTTGCTGTCTGTTGCTGTGATGAAACACTAACCAAATGAACTTGGCCAAGGAAAGGGTTTACTGGGCTTACACATCCACGTCCATCACCGAAGTGCATCAGGGCAGGAACCTGGAGGCTGGAAGTCAGACGGAGACCAAGAAGGAACGCTTCTTACTGGCTTGCGCCCCATGCTCTGTTCAGCTACCTTCCCCATAACACCCAGGACCATCTGCCCAACGATGACGCAGCCCAGAGTGGGCTGGGCCTTCCTAATAGCAATTAAGAAAATCTCCCATCAACAAGCTCACAGTGCAATCCCATGAAGCAATTTCTCAGCTGAGTTCTTTCTTCCTGAGTGTGTCAAGTTGACAACCAATATTAAGCCATTAAACTAGCCTACCCTAGGGGAGGGCCTCTGCTGAGTTTTTATGGTCTCCAAAGAGAATGTGTGAATGTGTGTGTGTGTGTGTGAGGGAGAGAGAGAGAGGGAGAGAGAGAGTGTGTGTATCCTCAGGTAGAAGGAACCATATCAGAGCTTAAGTAATTTGTTCTAAGGCCCCCAGTAGGTCACAGACAGAAAAATATCCAGCTCCCTGCAACCCTAAAGCATTAGGAGAAACAGAAGAATCCACTGGGAGGAGAAAGCATGGAAGTGTATCCTGGTACAATGTGTCCCCACCCCCTGGGAGAGTGAGACAATTTGGATCCCAGAGACAATAAAACCAAAGACAGGCCAGACTGATGCTACCCCAGAACCGGAAATGGAAGGGAGCTGGAGTTCTTGCCGAGGCCGTCAGCGATGGTAACGGTGTTTGCCTTTCAGGAAATTAAAAGTCCCTCTCAATAACCATGTTAGTCACCGACACTTGCTGCTCTGACCAATCCTGTAAGCCATAAAATCCGGGCAAGGGAAAGATATGAAAATTCATAAGCAAGAAAGCCAACTTCTTATCTCCCTCTCTTTATGAAGGCTCTCTCCCTTGCCCCCACCCCAACTCCTCTTTTTTATTATTATTTCTAATGTTCTCATCAAGGAGCTGCTTCTGACAGCCGGGAATATGTCCGAGGGGACTGGAAAGTATATGGATTTAGAAGAAATAGAGAACACTGCCTCCCTGTTCCACAGCAGCTCTGCTGAGTCGCTTCTACTTTAAAAAGAACAAAAGGTGTCAGAATTCTATTCCAACATTTCAGGACACACAGAAGGCAAGTGGCCACCAGGTCACCACGAAAGGCCTCATTCTCCTCTCTACGGAGTGCCAGAAGAAATGTGTACTCTGGTTTTATTATTGCCTCATCTCTTGGGTACTGCTTCCTATGAGGGGTGAGGGGAGGTGATTGCTAAACTTCTGACGTGCACAAAGTCTAGCCAAGAGTAGAAAAACCTCAAGAGTCCTAATGAGCAAACACTCTTTTCTGGTGTTTTTCAACCCCGTGGCCCTTAAAGATCTGTGAAAACTAGCCAACTGCATTTACTGTTTACTTTAAAAATATAGTAATTAGCCAAGTGTGGTGGCACACACCTTTAATCCCAGTATGTAGCCGCGGCGGAGGTGACAGAGCTCAGTCTTTAAGAATGCTTACCCAGTCCAGTTCCCAGCACCTACAGGAGGTGTCTCCCAACTGACTGTAACTCTAGGTCCAGGAGATCTGATGGCATCTTCTAGCCTCTGCAGGTAAATCTTTCTTTTAAAGATATAGTAACTGAATTCCAAAGGCTCACACATTCTCATCAACACAAAAACTCCAGAGCTAGGTATTTAACCCCTACATACACACACACACACACACTAATGTATTTCACATACAAGAAGCATTATTCAAGCTGGGCATGATGGCCTTTGATCCCAGGCTGAGGCAGGCAGGCAGATCTCTGTGAGTTTAAGGCCAGCATGGTCTACAAAGCAAGTCCAATACAGACAAGGCTACACAGAGAAACCCTGTCTTGTAAAAAGAAGAGGAGGAGGAAAAAGAATTGGCATTATATAAAACAGTTCATCACAGTGTTTAGTTGTGATTAAAAAGATATACCCAGGCATGATACCACAAGCCTGCAATGCCAGCACTAAGAGACGGGAAGACCAGGGGTTCAAGGTCAGCTGTGCAATATGGTGAAACTCTGTCCCTCCCCCCACCACCAAAATAAATAAATGAATCAAAGATAAGCCGCCTGGGAAGGAGTCAATAAAGTGCAACTGAAATAAGTTATGGTTGAAGCCAGGCATGGTACCGCATGCTTGTCAGGAGGCAGAGTCAGGAGTGATGTGGGTGGAGGTCAGGCTGGTCTACAAAGAGAATCCAGGACAGCCAGGGCGGTTACACAGAGAAACCCTGTCGAGTCCCCTAAACAAACACAAAAAAAGACAAGAGTAGGTGCCATGCCCTGGAACCTTCTTTGGAGGTAAGTCTTCTAAAGGGAGAAGTAGGTTAAAACGAAGTTGTGAAAATGGGCCCCGACTGGTCTGAACTGTCTTCATGGCACAACACTGGGGACCCGTGTGAACAGGGAACAAAAGCCGTCTGACGGTGCAGCCGAGAAGGAGGCCCCCCGCACCAGGGCCGCTCAGAGATGCAGTGTCCACCCCTTGGATTCGGACTTTCACTGCCACAGACTGCAAGGCCTGGGGGAGCCGCCAGCAGTGTTTTGTTCTAGCAGCTAGAGCAAAGTGATGCTGTCTGCACGGACATTCCACAATGGGAAGCGCTTTGTGGCCTTCTCTTCCCTCTGGTTTGGTTTTACTGAGATAGGGTCTCCTGTAGCCCGTGCTGTCCAGTGGCTAGGCAGACACAGCTGGCCTTCAGCCTCCGTCTTCTGCTTCCACGTCCCGATTGCTGGGGTTACGGGTGTGTGGCACCACGTCTGGCTAGGAGACATACATTACAGGTATTCACTTGTTTATTTCGGGGGGCGGGGGGGGGGTGTTTGAGCCACACACACACTGCCTGTGTGGAGGTCAAAGGACAGCTTTCAGGAGTTGGTCCTTCTACCACGTGGTTCAGGGGATGGAACTAGGGTTGTCAGGGTTGGTGGCAAGTACTATTACAAGCTGAGCCATCTTGCCAGTTCATAGGGAACAAAGAGACAGAAAGACTGAGAGTCTGAAGATAGCTGCACAGAGTTCAGGGCCAGCCTCAGCTACGTGGTAAGACTGAGCCCCAAAATCCACATAAATGAATGAGCGAATACAGTTGCACTATAAATGCCTTTATGAACTTTGGGAAAATAATTTATTTCGCCCTATGAGACTCAGCAAGTAATTCTACATACCATTTTAAACCAAAATCCAGAACAAACCTAGAGATCAGGGTACACACCCACAGAGAATGACTTTTTTTTAACAGCTTATCTATAAATAACATTAACAGGAGAACACCTATAACACAAACTACTTGTATCTAAGATCTTTAAATTACTCAAATGTTGAAATAAACGAGACTTACAACACTCTTCTCACTTAAACAACATGGATGAGCAACAGGAGGTAAGCAGCAGTGGTACAGAGTGTCCGGGAGGTCCCCGGTTCAATCCCCCGCACAAAATAACACAAAGCACACTGTGAGAATGCGCTGAAGGATAGAGGACTTGACCAAGCTGAGCAACTCACAAACGCAAGACATGAACAAAGGTACACTTTGGCAGCACACAGGAAGGCCTGGTCCTCCCTCGTCACAGACGGCAACACCTCAGATTTCATAGTTCCTGAACTTCCTTAGGAGTTCCGAGGGAGCGTCGCCAGACCAGCGGGAACGAAGGTAGCCACAGTCCAAATCGGAGAGACCTTTTAGGTGAGGAAAGAGAAACACTTCAAATTGGAGGTAGGGGAAGAAGACTCAAACTGCCAGACTAAGGCAGCTTGGGAATGTAAACTGGGCTAGCCTGGAACTCACAGAGACCTGCCTGTACTCTTGAGTACTGATATTACAGTCATATGCCACCAGACCCTGCAAAGTATTCATACTTTATAGAAACAGATTACATTACATTACTTTGGAATTCTTTTTTTAAAGTTTTTTTTATTATTATTTATTATGTATCCAATGTTCTGTCTGCATGTACACCTGCATGCCAGCAGAGGGCACCAGATCTCATGATAGATGGTTTTGAGCCACCATGTGGTTGCTGGGACCTTAGGACCAGTGCTCTTAACCTCTGAGCCATCTCTCCAGCCCTTGGAATTCTTATGAACAGAAATTACACTTCATATGTACAAGGACCTCACCTGCTTAATAATTATCCTGTCCCAAAGAGGAAGATTTTCCCAAACCAGGAAAAAATTTTAATAACATTTTTACTAATTCTTTTGAGAATTTTGTACAATATATTTTGAGCATATTCACCCTTCCACTCCTCTCCCTGGTTCCTCCCAGATCTACTCCTTACTTCCTCGTTACTTCACATCCCTTCTTAAAGAGGAACCTAAGCCAGCTGGGTGTGGTGATGTAGGGCTTGTATCCCAGTGCTTGGGAGGCAGAGGCGGGTGGATCTTGAGAGGTAGTGAGATCTGTCTAAAATTTTAAAAAGCTAAAAAATATTTAAGATGCTAAACCTATTTTTAAGTTGGTATGGCTGTGCATACTAAAACAGGCTGAGGACAGCTGCAGGACAAGTCACGTTCTTCGATTTCCAGTGAGAAGCCAGGCGTCACAACTTACCTGGAAAGTCTGGGTTTGGCTGGGAGAGGCCCTTCACTGGGGACTCATCTTTCTTTTGCATCATTTTCTCAGTGGTTGAATCTGGGTCCCCTTTCTTTATTTCTCTTGGTTCGTTCGGTTCCTGGGTTTGAACTGGGTTGGTGTAAGTCTGGCCAGTTCCTTCCAGCATCAAGTCCTTCTTACTTCTCACAGCCCAGTGCATTGACTAGATTAATTAAGAGGAGACACACAAACATCATTTGGGATTTCTTTCTTACATCTGGTTATTTACTGGAGGGGGTGCACATAGAGGGGGGGGCAGAAGACAGCTTTCAGGAGCCCATTCGCCTTCCACCGGGGGAGTTCTGGGGATAGAACCTGGGTCATCAGGTGTTACTGGCAAACATCTTTATCCACTGAGGCATCTCACCAGTCTCTCTCTCTCTCTCTTTCTCTGTGTGTATGGGTCTGTCTGTCTGTCTCTCTGGTTCCTATGTACCCCAGGCTGGCCTAGAGCCACTAAGCTTTTTATTTGTTGTTTGGGACTTGTTGTTATATTCTGTTGTTATGTAGATGTACAGAATTGAAACAGCTGAAGAGAGAACATCATGTTCCTCCTGAAGAGCTGGAGATAGTTCAGTGGTAGAGTGCGTAGCCTGTGAGAGATCTTGGGTTCAATCCTGAACCACAAAAGGTGGGGGTGAGGGGTACTATGAAAAATGAGAGAATAAGAAAGCCAAGAAGCTGGGCAGGGGTGACACACGCCTTTAATCCCAGCACTCAGGAGGCAGAAGCAGAGGCAGGCTGATCTCCGTGAGTTCGAGGCCAGCCCGGTCTACAGAATTCCAGGACAGCCATGACTATACAAAGAAACCCTGTCTGGAAGAACCAAAAAAATAAAAATAAAAAATTAAACACACAAAAGCTAGGCATGGTGGCACTAGAAAACTCAAAAGGCAGAGGCAGATTAATCTCTGATTTCAAGGTTAATCTGGTCTACATAGCTAGTCCAGGCCAGCCAGGATACGTAGTGAAATGCTGTCTCAAAAAAAAAAAAAAATATCTGAGCTTAGAGAACTGAAACTGTAAACTATAAAAGTCACAGGTTCTTGGGAGGCAGAGACAGGTAGATCTCTAGAAGACATAGGCCAGTCTGATCTACAGAGTGAGTTCCAGAACAGCCAAGACTACACAGAGAAACCCTGACTCAAAAAAAAAAAAAAAAAAGCCAGAGGTTAGGACCAGGAAAATGGATCAGTGGGTAAAAGAACTTGTCACCAAGTCTGACAACCCAAGTTTAAGCCTCAGGACTCATAGCGTGGAAAGAAATAACTGATTCTTGCAAGTTTTCCTCTGCCCTCCACATGTGTGCCATGGCAGACACACATGTACACCCAATCACACCCACCCAACACACACACACACAGCACACACACACACACACACACACACACAGCTCAATAGGTAAAGGTGCTTTCCACCAAGCCTTACTACCTGACTCTGACATCTGGAATTCACATGTTAGAAGGGGAGAATCAACTCTTAACAGGTTGTCCTCTGACCTCTACATATATGCTGCAGAACACACACACACACTTAACAAATATGAAAAGTTTTTAAGAGCGATGCCAAGCAACCTAATGCATTGGGAAGCAGGCGGCCTGGAAGTCACAACTTTTTATGTTCACAGAGTATAGTTCTCATTTCCACCAGACCATCGGTGGCTCGGAACAGTGTGTAACATCAAATAAACTAGTCCTCGGAAGATCAATAGAGCCGTGGATGTGAGTTCGGTTAGGTAGAGTGCTTGCCTGGCATTTGTGAAGTCCTGGGATCAGTCCCCAGCACTAGACAAAAGAGTGAGGCCCTAAGGATGGAACGGTGATACAGCAATGCAGTGCTTGCCAGTGTGGGGTTTGAATAGGAATGGCCCATAGACTCGTTTGTTTGAATGCGTGGTCCATAGGGGATGGCAGTATTAGGAGTTGTGGCCTTGTTCAAGGAGGTAAGCAGATTAAAGATATTAAAGGAAATTAAGAAAGTGGTGACCTCAGGACAAAATCCCACCCAGCGAACCTTCCATCTTTTATTTATTTGTTTATTTATTATGTACACAGTATCCTGACTACATGCAGGCCTTCACACCAGAAGAGGGTATCTTATTACAGATGGTTGTAAGCCACCATATGGATGCTGGGAATTGAACTCAGGACTTTTGGAAGAACAGCCAGTGCTCTTAATCTCTGAGCCATCTCTCCAGCCCCCTTAAACTTCCATCTTAGGAAAAGGAATTAAAGAAATGCTATGTACAGTCGTGGTGATACACCCCTTTAACCCTAGCACTCAGGAGACGAAGGGGCATATAGATCTCTGGGTTCAAGGCCTGCCTGGTCAGAAAGGTGGTGAGGATGTAACTGGACAAGGCACCATGTTCCAGCCCCAGGAAGCAGCAGAACGTGGCAGCTTCAGCCACGGGGTTCTGGCTTTAGAGTCAAGGACGGAAGAAAGGGGTTAGAATCTCCCTCCATGACTAAGGAAAGTCGCTGAGGCCAGATGCATGCCGGGGGTGTCCCTGCACGGAGGCCCAGACGGGCCATTGGGTAAAGCTGTAGAGGTTAAGCCTGGACTGCCTCGGAGACCCCCAAGATATTGGAGATGCCAGAGCCTCGGGATACCTACCCAGCGAAGCAGCTAGCAGGGAGTGGAGCCAGCCCAAGAGAGAAGTGTGTTGCAGTCAACAAGGCTGAAGGGAGTTAGAGATCCGAAGAGCACTTTGACATCAGACATAGAAATGCAGAGTTTGGAGTTTGTCCAGCTGGTTTCGGTGTTACTTTTGTCCACTATCTCCTCACTATGCTCCCTTCCTGTTTTGGAATGGTAACATATATCCTGTGCCATGACATGCTGGAAGTATGTGATTCTGCTTTTTTATTTGGATTTTATAGAGGATTACAGTTAAAAGATTGCATGAATCTCAGGAGAGACTTTGAACTTTAAACTTTTAAACATTGTTGACACTATGATAGACTACGGGGACTTTTGAAGTAAATGCATTGTTCCTTGTTATAGCTACAAGCCTATGGAAACCAGGGAGTGGAATGTGGTGGTTTGAATTGGTTTGGTCTCCATAGGTTGGTCCCCATGGAATGTGTGGCCCATGAGTAGTGGTACCCAGAACTTACAGAAGTGGTACTATTAGGAGATGTGGCCTTGCTGGAGGAGGTGTGGCCTTGTTGGAGGAGGTGTGGCCTTGTTGGAGGAAGTGTATCACTATTGGGATGAGCTCTGAGGTCTCCTATGCTCAAGCTCTGACCAGTGTGGAATCCAGTCTGCAGATCAACGTGCAGAACTTGCAGCTTCCTCTCCAGCACCATGTCTGCCTGCACACGGCCACGCTTCCCACCATGATGATAAGGGACTGAAGCTCTGAAACTGTAAGCCAATCTCAATGAAATGTTTTCTTTATAAGAGCTGCCTTGATCATGGTGTCTCTTCCCAGCAGTAATACCCTGAGGCCCCCAGCACACCTAGATCCCACAGTGCACATGCTGGCTCCCAGTCCACATAACTGTACATGATGGAACATGCCAATGATCACAGCACTCAGGAGGTGAAGGCAAGAGGATCAAGAGTTCGAGCTCATCGGTCCTTGGCTGCATACTGAGTTTGAGGCCAGACTGATATGTACATGAGACCGTGTCTCAAAAAAGAAAATCCTCAGTAGAAGTATCCAACGAGACTAAGAGCAGGAGAGAGGGACCCACTGAGGTGTGCGAGGCAGAGTCAGCAAACACCCAGGGGCAAAGGCCGCAAATCCTCACATCTGTGAAACTGGGCTCCTGTTATTTTCCATCCACAGTTCACTTGCTCACCAGCTTTTCTTAATTGGAACTTTTCTTTTTTTCTTCTTTAGGAAATAATTATCTTACATTCTGAACCTTGGTCAAAACTAGCAATTTTTTTTTTTTAATCAACACACCATTAAACACTGGATAAGGAAAAACAAAACAGCTGGCTCACACGAGCCACAGCTTGACTGAATAACAAGCAAGTTGGGCTTTTTTTTTTCAAATTATTATTTTATGTGTAGAGGTATTAATCTACATGTATGTCTGTGTACCACTATGCATGCCTGGTGCCTGACAAGGTCACAAGAGGGTGTCGGATACCCTGAAACTGGAGATACAATCATAAGTCAATACTGGGTGTTGGGAGTTGAACCCAGAACCTACAGAAGAGCAGTCCGTTCCTTTAACCACTAAGCCATCACTCCAGACCCCAGAATCAGTTATTTTTATCCTGGATCACCGCAGGCAAATTTTTTACTTGCCTGAGTGGTTGTACTCTGACTTTGCTCTGTAGTAATATCCAAGCGGGACAGACTGTGTTTTGAAAACAAGGTGTTGAGCTGCTCACATTTTCCCACGTGGCTGGAGAAACAGTGGCCACCTGGGCATAGTAGGAGGCTCCCGCAGGTAGCATGTGGCCAACCGGACTCCCCTCAAAGACACCTCACCCAGCAAGGAACTCAGAGACAATCAATAGGCCAACAGTGTATATAAGGTCACAGGAAGGTCCCCAAAAGAAATGATTTACCAAACAGCCAAGTCAAAAACAAAAGTGTGTATAATTCCTCATGAAATCTATAGCAGTGAATGTGACATGGAACAATTTTTTTTTTTCAAGACAGGGTTTCTCTGTGTAGCCTTGGCTGTCCTGGACTTGCTTTATAGAGCAGGCTGCCCTTGAATTTGCAGAGATCCGACTGCCTCTGCCTCCCTGAGTGCTGGAATGTGCTCCACCGTGCCCAGCTTGACATGGGACAATTTTATCAGTCTTTGGGGATGTTTACTTGGAGTTTTGACTGTGACTTGACGGGAACTACTTTCCAGCAGCCCTGGAAATTTTCCTCCTGCCCTGTACTTTGAGACCAGATGACAGCCATTGAAACCCTGGATTCTCTGCACTAAATAGGCCTTTGCTGGGCCTGGTGGTGCAGTCCTGTAATCCCACGATTGAGGTGATGGATGCAGCGGGATTACAGATTCAAGATAGTCTAGAACTACAGGGCGAGTCCAAAACCAGGCTGCGGGACTGGGCTGTTAGCCACCTCATCAGTTCAGGTCCCCTGTTGCTCTCGCAGAGGACCTGGGTTCAATCCCAGCACACCACTTGGTGGCTCACAACTGGCTGTAACTGCAGGTCCATGTGGATCTGACACTCTTTTGACCTCTACGGGCACCAGGCATATCTGTGGTACACATATGCATGCAGGCAAAACACTCATATACAGTAATAAAATACAAACATCTAAAAAATTTAAGGACCAGCTTGTGCTATATGAGCCCCTGTCTGAAAAAAAAAAAAATTAGGGTGAGAGGGCTCAAAAATGGCAGCTCAGTTGGTAGGGTGCCTATGTAGGCACTCCAAAGGTGGAGATCCGAAGTTCAAGGTCATCCTCAGCTATACATCGAGTTCAAGTCCAGCCTGGGATACATGAAACCCTTGGGGGGTAGGGGACCAGGGAGTCTGTTTTCTGATTATCACAAGCTCTCAAAGGCTTGAGCCACTGAAACCCAAACCCATTTAAAATAATTTTTTTTTGGTTTGTTTGTTTTTGAAACAGGGTCTTACTCTGTAGCCCTTGCTGTCTGGAACTCACTGTGTAGAGCATGCTGACTCAAACTCCCAGACGTCCACCTGCCTCCACGTCCCAAGCCCTAGAATTAAAGGTATGCCTGACCCTTACATTTTTAATACTTGTTACATATATTTTGTTTACCTCTGTGTGTGTATGTGTACAGACATGTGTATGCCATGGTATCTGTGTAGAGCTCAGAGGACAACTTTCAGGAGTTTTCTTTATCAACCACATGGGTTCCACGGATCAAACTCAGGTTGTCAGGCTTGGCAGCAAGGACATTTACCCACTGAGCCATCTCAACAACCATATGTCTAATTTTTAAACCAATATCACATGCTTAAATTTAAATTTTCAACAGATTCATTGGCTTGGGTTAGTGATCCTCAACCTACGGGTTAGGACCCCTTTTTGGGTCTAAGGACCCTTTCATAGGGGTCGCCTAAGACCATCAGAAAACACAGATATTAACATTGCAATGGGGGGGGGGAGGTTAATACAGGGTTTCTCTGTGTAGCTAGCCCTGGCTATCCTGAAACTCACTCTGTAGACGAGGTTGGCCTCAAACTCGGAGATCTGCCTGCCTCTGCCTCCCAAGTGCTGGGATTAAAGGTGTGTGCTACCACACTCAGTTTACGTTACAATTTATAACAGCAGCAAAACTTCGGTTATGAAGTCGCAATGAAATAATCTTATGGTAGAGGTTCACCAAAACATGACAAATGCTAGGAAGGCTGAGACCCACTGGCCTAGGTGAATTCTTAAAATATTAAAATTTGTTGTTTTTGTTGTTGTTCGGGGTTTTTTAAAAAGACTCATTTATTTATGTATATGGATTGTTTGCCTGCATATGCATTTGCACACCAGAAGAGGGCATCAGATCCCATGTGACTACAGTTATAGATGGTTGTGAACCACCATGTGGTTGCTGAAAATTGAACTCAGGACCTTTGGAAGAACAGCCGTGCTCTTAACCACTGAGCCATCTCTCCAGCCCATTTTTTTGTTTTGTTGTTGTTTTTGTTTTGAGACAGGGTTTCTTTGTGTAATAGCCCTGGCTGTCCTGGAACTCTCTTTGTGGCCCAGACTGGCCTCAAATTCACAGAGATCCACCCGCCTCTACCCCCCAAGTGCTGGGATGAAAGGCGTTCACCACTACCATACCCAGCTCTCAATGTATTCTTTATGACGCCTAAGAACACAAAGTGTCAGCTTAGCTTTGAACTCAGCTTTTGTTGTTAAAAGATATCTGGCCTTTCCATTCAAAGACCTTGCTTGTTAGAAGTTGTTCTGCGGACTCAAATGCCCTGGGCAGGTAGAGGTCACTGAGTCAGAATGGATAGAACATAATTTATTCAACCAAATCCCTGTTGATGACCATGAGCTGATTCCAGTCTTTTGATTTAAAGGAAACAAGGATCATGTGTGGGGAGGGGGGGACTCACACAAAGCGTGACATTTATACATTTAAGTCAGTACCTGACCTGCTGAAGTCCGGCATTACACGAACAATCTGATAAGCACAATTACGAGAAACCTTAGCATGAGGTATAAATGGTAGCAGGGAGTATTACAGAATCCCACGGCCCCTTCTGGCACTCAACTGGTGACCTCTCTGCTGAATTTCTCCTCACAGGGTTTTCTAAACAATGACTTACCACGAATTTCTAGGTCCTTTCCCTCCTACTGTTTATTGACTCATCTGGCTAAGAAGTCAGTCTAATCCTTAACCAGCCTGACTTCAAAAGCCCCAGCAACCCCCAGAGAAAAACTCACAGTTTTCACTGAGTCAGACAACGCTTCCCACTGCTCGAATGGCATCGCCATCTGGCTGCGTCGCCAATGGTCATAGCGGGCTCTGCTCTCTGCATTGGTTAGAATCTCCTTTGCCTTCTGTAATTTCTGAAAAGTCTCCACTGGAAAACAAGACAAAAGATGGAACACTGCTCTCTTGGGAGGGTTAAACTCCAAACTATCCAGCAGATCTCACTAGAATCTTGACTCAGCCGCACACTAACTATGAGACTTCGGGATAGTCTCCATAGTCAGGCTTTAGGGTCCTCATACATCATGAAGACAAGTAAGATGGGTAGGTAGGCTGGTAAGATGGCTCAGGGAGTAAAGATCCTTGATACCAAGCCTGATGACCTGAATGTGACCCCCCTGGACACATATAACAGAAGGAGATACCTGACTTGTGCAAGCTGCCCTGAGTTCCACACATGTCCTATGACATGTGTATGGAAGCACGTATGTTCATGGGCTGTGTGTGTGTGTGTGTGTAAAGAGCTTGACATATTGGTTAGCCCCTCCTTTTAGTAGGCTCCACTGATGCTAACAATATAGAAGGCAGAATTATAAAAAACATAATTTTGTGCATAGAAAAGCCCCTTTCTGTTGCTAACTGTCAGTCAAGAGTGTCGCTGTGTGTCTGTGGGTTGCCTGCGCTGGCCCCAGGCGCAGCTATTATACTGTGTTTCCCGGGACTGCCAGGAGGGAAGTGGTTGTCTTTGATTCCATTTTGCTCCTGTAACTCAACCCTCACCTATTAAAGTAAGCCCCAACAACACTCATGGTTCACCAAGTTGGACTTGGGTGGGATTGGTACTTTGGCATGTCCTAGGCTCCGTATCTGAGGTCAGCAGATGTGAAAAGTTTTATTGCACAACAGGCCAGTAAAGCTGTTCATCCTCTTAAGAAAACAGCCACTCGTAAATCCTTACCGGCTTTGGAATTTTCAGGGTGTTTGTCAGGGTGACATTCCAGAGCTCTGACCTTAAATTCTGCCAAGATTTGCTCAACCTAAAGCAAAAAACAGTATTTCAAATAAAGAGGATAGAAGAAGGAAATCACTTAGTCTAGCGGTTCTCAGCCTCCAAAATGCTACGTGCAACCCTTTAATACGGTTCCTATTGTGGTGACCCCCAACCATAAAATTATTTCATTGCTACTTCATAACTGTAATTTTGATACAGTTATGAATCATAAGCTGTGCTTTGTGAAGATCCTAGGGGACCCCGTGAAAGGGTCGTTCAACCCCCAAAGGGATTGCAGCCCACAGGTTGAGAACTGCTGACTTAGTCACCTGCAAGCATGAAGAAGACTTTAGTTTAACGTCTAGTACCCATGTAAAAGCCAGGCCTGGAGACCACACCCGTGATCCCAGTGCAAGGGGTGCAGACAGGGGAATCTGAAGCTCATTGGCCAGCTGAATTTGGTGAGCCAAGACTGTCTCAAAAAAAAAAAAAAAAAAAAAAAAAGGAGGCGGAGTATGATTCAAGAAGACACCATCATCACCCTCTGGCCTTCCACACAGACATGCACAAATTGTACTTTATAATATAGAAAATCAAATGTCTTCAAGTGTCTGGTGGCCATGCCTACAATTCCATCACTAGGGCAGAAAAGGGAGGACTAGATGTTCAAGGTCATCCTTGGCTAAATAGGGAGTTTGGGCCAAAAGTGTACCAGGAAACTTTCTATGTGTATGTGATAAGGTCAGGCCTGGAATTCGTTATGTAGACCAACCCAGCTTCAGATTCAGATTTTAAGCCTGTATCTGTCTTTCATTACTTTACTATTTTACTGTCATGGGGTTAAGCACAGATTCACAGAGATCCTCCTGCCTCTGCTTCCTGAGTGCTGGGATTAAAGGCATGCGCCACCACACCCAGCAAGTAAACATTTTTAAAAGATGCATTAGTTTATTTTATGTGTGTGAATGTTTTGCCTGCATGTGTCTGTGCACAATGTGTGTGTGTGGTGTACATGGAGGTCAGAAGAAGGTACTGTATTCCCAGGAATTGAAGGCACAGATGGAGATGAGACACCCACCTTCTATGAAGCAGTCAGTGCTCTCAACCACTGAGCAAACCCACCCCCGTCCCAGTAAACAGCTGTAAATCAACGGTTTATAAGTACCCCTAAAGCCTCTTTGAATAAGATTTCTAACAGTGCAGAAATTTCTAACAGTGGAAATGTATTACATTATACTATCTGTTAAAGATGGTCGGGGTTTTATTGTGGCTGCTGGTCTGTTGTTTTTTTGGTTTTTTTAAATTCATATCACATTAGAAAGCAGACTGGGGTGGTGGCACACACCTTTAAGCCTAGCACTTGGAAGGCAGAGGCAGAGGCAGGCGGTTCTCTGAATCCAAGACAGCCAGGGCTATGTCAAGAGACCCTGTCTCAAAAAAAACAAAACAAACAAACAAAAGCAAGAATCCTCAGGCCAATGAGATGGCTCAGTGGATCAAGGCACCTGCACCAAACCTGACAACCTGAGTTCAATGCCCCAGATTTATATAGTGGAAGGAAGGAGTCAACTCCCACAGTGTGTCCTCTGACCTCTCTGCATGATGCATCCGTACATACACAAACATACATGTAAAAAATACTTTTTAAACATTACAGTACCAACCTATGGTACCAAACTATAATTTCCCAACAGTGCTACTCCCTTTATATTTTTTGAATTCTGCTAATTTCATTTTTTTAAGCTTGTATCTGTCTTTCATTACTTTACTATTTTACTGTCATGGGGTTAAGCACAAACCTCCTTGGGGACTGACCCTGAAGGTGTGGTTAATTTGTTTTCAACATGTACTATCTCTCTCCTGCTGACCCCATCTCACGTGCTCAGTGCTCAGTACAGTCTGGGGACGGCCAATCTCTTACATCAAGGTTCACTAAGCCCTGTGTTCCTGATCCAATATCCTGATCTGTCTGCACAGCTGCCTACCGCGCTGGCAGTAAACAGAAAGCATGTTTAACTTTACTCACAGTCAAATACACCAAAACCTCCAGAGGGTGAAGGAACAGGACCAGCGTTCCTGGAGGTCCAAGGACAGTGCTGTCCTGAACCTTACGTAGGTGCACATTTCTAAAAAGTGAATTACAGTAGACATATGATGCATATATGCATGCACATATATAATGTGTAGGAAATGTATAGCATATATGAAATACATAATGTATATATTTATGTGTGTAATATGCAATGTGTATATGCATACATTATAGTACCCATGTTGAAATATATAGTGTATATTTTATATGTATTAAATACATTTTATTTAGATATATGCATATATATATATACATATATACATATATATACACACACATACATAAAAAGCCTCTATTTCTACTGCTTTGTCCAGTGGTTAACCTCCCTAATGCTGCGTGCGACCCTTTAATACAGTTCCTATTGTGGTGACCCCCCCAACCATAAAATTATTTCGCTGCTACGTCATAACTGTAATTTTGCTACGTTTATGAAGTACATTGTAAATATCTAATATACAGGGTAGCTGATGGGGGGTCGCGACCCACGGTTGAGAACCGACGTTCTAACGCAAATAGAAACCTAGCACTTTGAAGTTCAGAGTCCTTCCTTCAAATTACCCGGCAAGCGTTTAAATCCTTCACTTTCTCTGAGCAGAAACCCCTTTAAAATGGTACGAGGCTGCAGTTCCAGGAGATGGGGCTAAAATCGCAGAGCCGACCCCGTGAGGAACCGGCCACCGGCCCAGCTTACCGAGGAGAGCTCATCGCATCCCAGTAAGGCGTAGTAGTCCTCGCCGCCCTCCGGCCTGTAGTTCAGTATCGCATCCATCTACAGCGGGTGGGTCAGCCGCAGACACCGTGAGCTCGCGGGCAAGGAGCTTCTCATCTCAGCGGCACTTTCCTAGCCAGCCAGCACCGGCACCGGGCGTCAACCCAGCGCTTTGCAAACACAGCTTCCCATTGGCTCTTTGCCCAGGAGCGAGCCTTCCGCGCAGGGCTGCTGGGATCTGTAGTTGGGGTTTGTTGTTGATGTTGTTGCCTGCTGTTTGTTGTCGCTGTTGTTTCGTTTTCTTTTATTGAAAACTGTGTGTGTGGGTGTGCGTGTGTTTGAGACAGGGTTTCCCAGCGTAGCTTCAGCTGTCCTGAAACTCACTTTGTAGACTACGTTGGCCTCTTACTGCGATCCACCTGCCTCTGCCTCCCTTGAGTGCTGAGCTTAAAGGCATGGCTGAAAAACATTTTTCATACAGTATATGAAAATGTTTTTCATATACCGATGTATGGCTTTCCTCTCCCAACTTCTCCCAGATCCTTCCCACCCACCCAACTCAACTCCATGCCCTTGTTTTTTCCAACTCTCTTTAGAAAACTAAAAAAAGAAAAAGAAAGAAAAAAACCGTGTTGGCTCAAGTCTTTAACCTCAGCACTTGGCAAAGGCTCTGTAAGTTCAAGGCCAGCCTGGTCTACAAAATGCGTCTAGGACAGCCAGGGCTCTGTCTAGAGGAGGAAAGAGAAAAAAGAAAAAAGCAAAAACAAAGAAAGAAAAAGAGAGGGGCCTGGAGAGATGGCTCAGAGGTTAAGAGCACTGGTTGTTCTTCCTGAGGTCCTGAGTTCAATTCCCTGCTGCTGCATAGTGGCTCACAACCATCTATAATGAGATCTGGTGCCCTCTTGCTGGCATGCAGGCAGAACACTGCACATGTAATAGATAAATAAAATAAATCTTTTTTAAAAAAGAAAGAAAAAAGAGAGGGAAAAAAACGAAACAATTTTTAATGCAGTATGAAGCAAAGCCTATCATTTAAAAAAGCCTTTTTTTTTAATGATTAAATATATGCATTGGGCTTTTGCCTATATGAGTGTCTATGTGACAGTGTTAGATCCCCTGGAACTAGAGGTGTGACAGTTGTGAGCTGTCATATGGGTGCTGGGAATCGAACCCAGGCTCTCAACTAGACAACTAATGCTCTTAACCACTGAGCCACCTGTCCATCCCTGAAGCAAAAAGTCTTAAAAAAAAAAATAAGACCTCTGAGTTCATTTTGTGCTGCCCTTAAATGTGCTTAATATACCCAGTGAGAGTCCACTAGAGAGAACTAGTTTTTTCCTTTGCAAACAGATGTCACCTGGAGATAGCCTGTTGGTTAGGACTGGGAGACCGTGTCCACTTCCCACTATCGGGCTTGAACCTGTGCAGGCCCTGTGCATGCTGCCACAGTCTCTGGAGCTCATGTGTGTCTCAGCGTAGTCTGAGTTTTGACTTGATGATTTTCCCCTTGCTACAAATCCCAGTTGATTTGAAGTCTATTTTTACAAACTCCCCCAATTTATAGTTGTTCTGTTACCCAGATATTTCATATTTCCCTATATTTTTAAGAAGGAAATGTGAAGCAAATTTTTAAGATTTGTTCAATAGGAAGGGCGGGCACTTTTCCAAGTGTATAAAATAGCTTGTAATTTTCGGCGGTCGTAGAGGCCAGTGGCCACCAGCCAGGCTCTAGGAGAGAGGGGGGAGAGAAAGGGGGAGACTGAGAAGAGATGGTACATTTTGAGAACAGTGGTTGGAGAGGTGGCGAGCAGTCAAGAGCAGCGGCTGGACTTCCAGGGAGCCTGAGTTCAGCCTCCAGCACCCCAGTAGACTTCCGCTCCAGGTGTGGTCGCCGCTGACTTCCGGGACACCTGCACTCACATGCACACATGCACATGCACACCTTCACCCTCACACAATTAAAACTAATACAAACTAACTATCAACAGATTAAGCCACCAAGTGTGATGGTTTGTAGCTGTAAGCCTACCCCAGCACATCAGATGAGCAGGCTATGAGGAGTTCAAATGTCAGCTTTGCCCACTGACCCAGTCTGGAGAACAGCCTGGGATACAGAAGAGCTGTCCAAAACAAGGAAAAACAAAAACAGGCATGTCCGCAAATGCCTTTAACCCCAGCTCTCAAGAGCAGAGGCAAAGGCCAAGGCAGAGGTGGGTGGATCTCTATCCCAGCTACGTTTAGCTCAGCCAGGGCTATACACTAAGATCTTGTGGGATTTTTGTCCCCCTCTCCCAAAATAACATATTTTCATATATTTCAATACATTTCATACATGTCTAAAAACATATGAAACATATTTCATGTATACATTTACATACACAATATTTTTCATACACACATCACATGTAAATATATATCTTTCATAAACACACATGCATATTTTATTTCGAACTTGCAGGAGTCGCTTGCCTCCTCCTGAGTGCTGCGTGACAGGTGTGAGCCCCCACGTGCATTGGGCTTGTTCTCAAGCTACTTTGTTGTTTTTGTGACCGTTGTTACTCTGTTGCATTCTACATTTTTTAGCTCACCTCTTGAAGCTTACAATATGTTTTGCAGTTGGCGGAGGAGGAAATGAGGGTGGGGATAACTCAGAGTTGGCACAGGCTGGATCACTGCACCACAGGGAAACAATCTTCCCCAGGGGACTCTGCTGCAAATCCCTAAAGAGTACTATGACTTACTCAGCATATACAAATGCTTGTGTGCTGATGCTGATCGCTGGCCCTCAGGATCTGGTTACTACCCAGATACACAACTATCCTTGTTGTGTAAACCTGCCTAAGACATTATCCCTGATTGGCTGATTAAATGGCCCATACCTAGGCAGGGCAGAATGGGGTAGGCATGGCAAAGGTTCCTGGGCTTTGGGTTCAAGAGAATTACAGGAAACGATGGAAGGGAGAGAGGAAGAAGGAGGACGCCAGGAAGGGTTAGAGTAGAGGAGGAACCATGTGGGCCTGGAGGAAGGGCTCCAATAATGGCATGGAAAGAACCAGATGAAGAATAAAAGCAGGTATTTCTAAGATGGAAGATAGCTCACACGAGGATGGCTAAGGAGGATGGCATTGGGTGGGGCCCGGGAGGTGGATGGCGAGGACATTGAGACAGCGTAGATAGAAACACCTGCCCAGCCCAAGGTAAATAAGGCAATTATAAAATCTAACAGGAGTTTGTGTCTTACTATTGTGATAGTGGGTTAAATACCACCATGATAATCATAGGACAAAACGTAATAAATAATATATAGCCCAACACTCATTTTTTTATTTACTACAACATACAAATAATGTATAGCATATTTATTACGCATTAAATTAATTGAAAATTAAGGTGAATCTATATTGTGGACCCAGTTCTGGAACAAATGGCAGAGCTGACTGAGCCTTTGAACAAGGCTGCTTTTGCTACTTCCAAGGAGTACCCTTACGAATCCCAACAAGACCTACAAAATGTTGATGCCAGTTAAAGGTGGATGGTCCTGTTGAGACATTTCTAATTCAGAGAAAGAGGATGATTGACTCAAGGCCAGGCTGATAATGACCATGACAAGCCTTAACAGCAGTTATTTCATACCACATGACACTGGAACACGGCAAAGGCCCCATGCTCCTGGAATGCCTGCCTGCAGACGTATCTTCTGACCTGCATTTGCATTGCAGTGTCTCTAATCAACTACTTCTGAGCCAGGCGTGGTGGCGCACACCTTTGGTCCCAGCACTCGGGGAGGTAGAGGCAGGAGGATCTCCATGAGTTTGAGGCATTGGTCTACAATGCAAGTCCAGGACTGCCAGGGCTACACAGAGAAACCCTGTCTCAAAACAAACAAAACACAAACAAAACAAACGTACGTCTGCCTTATTGTTTTTGGGAAATTAATGTATAACCCATGTGTCACTCATCTGTCAGCTGGTGTGTCCTGCACAGTATGTTTGAAATGATCATTTGGAGGGCACAGTCCATCATGGCAGGGAAACCAAGGCGGCAGCAGCTTGAAACAACTGGCCACATTGAATCCACACTCAGAAGGAAAACAGCAGAGAACCATGGTGCTTCTTGGCTCCTGTTCTCTGTTTATTTAGTCCAAGGCCCACCCACAGCAAGCAGACAGGCAGGCCTTCCCACCTCAGTTAACATACCCAGGATGATCCCCTATGGTCACTCCCGAAGACCATCCCTCAGGTGATTCTAGAGCCTGTGGTAACACTGCCCTTGGCCTTAGTGGTCTCTAACCTCAGCACTGGCAATGTAGGGACAGGCAGATTCCTGGATGGCCAGCCAGCCTAGCCAAAGTGGTACGCTCCAAGTTCATCTCATTGAGAGACTGTCTCAAGGTACGAGGAGAAGCTGGGTGGCCCATGCTTTAATACTAGCATGGGGAGGCAGAGGACAGGCCTCCGGATTCAAGATAAGGAGTACCAGACCAGCCAGGGCTACATAGTGAGACCCTGTCTCAAAAATAAATAAATGACAGAGACCCATAGAAGAAGACACTTCAGAGCTGGAGAGTTGGTTCAGTGGCTAAAAGCATCTGTGTTCGATTTCCGGCACCCGGACGGCAGCTCACAACTGCCTGTAACTCCAAGATCTGACGCCCTCACACAGACATACATGCAGTCAAAACACTGATGCGCATAAAATGAAAATAAAGAATTTTTAAAAGAAAAAAAAAAAAAGAAGAAGACGACGACGACACTCTAAACTCTGCCTTGCCTGAACGCTCTTGTGCGCCTGCGCATTTCTAGTTAAAAAAAAAAAAAAAACAAAGGAGAGGTTGCCCAGCGCCTTCTATGCAAGTGTGGAAACTTCTCTAAACCATAAGAAAGCGTGAGGTTAGGCAGAACAAGATCTCTTTTGTGCATAGTTCTGTGCATCTGAACTTACTTTTCCTGGAGGTATAGAGGCTTTTATTATATTTTATTATTTATTTGGGTGGGCGCAAATAAGTGTGGAGTTCACAGAACCACCTGTGAAAGTCAGTTCTGTTCTTCTTGTGGGTCTCAGAGATCAAACCCAGGTATTGTGACAAATGGCTTTACCCACCTGAGCCATCTCGAAGCTCCTTGAGGGATAGACCCTTTAAATACAGACAATAAAACCCAGCGTTAAACCTGGGTGTTGTGGCTCATACCCTGTAATCTCTGCTTTTAAGAAACTGAGGCAGGAGGGCTGCAGCGAGTTTCAGGCTGGCCTGAGGCTAGAAACCACTTACCACAATATCTCAAAGTATAAGTGAAACTCACCTATAAAAGTTTTCAACCGATTTGAAAGCTCTTTGATCTCAAGATGTTGAAAGTCTCAGGCAAACTCAGGGATTGGCGTCTTGCAAAACCGCGCAGACTCCTCCCACTCGGAAAAGTAGCTCACTCTTGGACTACAACTCCCAGAAGTCATAGCGCCACTGCACAAAAGGGACGACAGGGATTGGGTCAGAACTTCCGGCTTCCGGAATTTGGGTGCCTCCGAAATTGCTGCAAAGTTTTCCGTCTGTGTGCTAGGCCGGTGTTTCTCCGCGAACCTAGGCTATTCTCTAGCTTCAGGCAATCCTCCTGTCTCAGCTTTTCAAGTGCTGGGGTTATAGGTGTGGGCCACCACAGCCGGCTGAAAATGGTGTTAACGTGAAATTCGGTTTGAACCTAGAAATAAAAGGCTACAATCCCCAGACGGTCTGAGAGCGGACGGGACGCTGGCCAGCCCCGTGCGCACCTTCCTGGGGCCGTTCATCCCCGCCCCCTCCTGCCTTCTCCAGGCGTGCCGCTAAGGTGTGTGCAGAACGCCTTCCCTATACGGTTCCTCCAAGGCTTAGCGGCGTCCAGAGAGCTTGCCTTCTGTTCCCAGGATCTAGACACCTACTAGCGTTATGATGGAAGTTTGCATTTCTGTTTGTGTATATTACATTTGTTTGTTTGTTTGTTTGTTTGGAGTGTGTTGTGGCCCCGGCAGGTGGCTCATACTAGGTGATCAACCCAGCTTGCAAGCCCCCTTTTCCCTCTGAGCCATGCCCAACGCTCTGTGGTTGAAGTCTGGATTGACTTGGTCCCCTACCCGCTAAGCCTGCCTCTCAGAATCTTACTGATCCACTCCAGCTTGAGGTCTAGTAGGGAGCAGGCAGACGTAACTGCCCTATTCCCACCCCTCCGTCTTTAAATGGTACAAAACCCAAGTTACCAGTGTCCAAGAGCAGGATCTCTCAAAGACAAATATAAATGTACTGAATTCTTCAAAGCTGTTTTGTTGTTGCTTCTCTGGTTTGGTTCGGTTTTGGTTCGGATCTCACATAGCCTGGGCTGGCCTTGAGCTCACCGCGTCTACGGGATGATCTTGATCCTCCACCTCCAAAGGACTGGGATTACAAGTCTGTGCCACCGTGATGGGGTAACCCAGGCGTTCCAGCACACCGGCATATCCTAGCAGCCAAGCTACAACCCCGTCTCCAAATACTGCAGTAGCAAGTGATCACCACGGCGATGGTGAGGGCTGCTGTTAGGCGTGGTGTGCGGGGCAGAGACGGTATAACTTTTGCAGAGGCAGGGTGTGCCTGAACTGCTCTAAAACATTGGGTGAGGAGCGCTGTGTTTGGGTGTGGACGAGGCTGAAGACTGAATCCTCGGACCTCAGCCATCCCACAGAGCTGTACGACTGAGACGCACCCCAACCCCAGTTTTGTTTATTTTATTATTTTACGCGTATAAGTGTTTTGACTGTAAATGTCAAAAAAGAGTATGGGATTCTCCCTACGGCTGAAGTTACAGACCGCGGGGAGCTGCCATGGGGAAGGCTGGGGATGAGTTCTCTGCAAGATCAGCAAGTGTTCTTAGCCTACTCCTCTGCCCACCAACCCCAAGATTATTCATTTTATTTTCTCTTTCTTTTTTTATTTCCGTTTGGAAAAGGTTTCGATGTGTAAAAAAAATTGTCTTGAACTACCTCTATAGATCAGGCTTTGAACTCAAAAGATCCGCCTGCCTCTGCCGCCCAAGTACTGGGATTAAACACATGTGCCACCGCAGCCCAGCTTCTATGATTTTTTTTAAATGTATTTATTTATTATGTATACTGTGTTTTGCCTGCATATGTGTCTACACATCAGCAGAAGGCACCAGATCTCATTACAGCTTGTTGTGAGGCACCATGTGGTTGCTGGGGTTGAACTCAAGACTCTTAACCGCTGAGCCATCTCCCCAGCCCCTTCTACAATTTTTTTAAAGACTTATTTATCTTTTGTGTGTGGGGGGGTGTTTTGCCTGCATTCTCTGCACGGTCTGCATGCAGTTGCCCCTGGAACTGGAGTTGATGGTTGTGAGCCGCGATGTGGGGGCTGGGAATTAAAGCTGGCTCCTCTGGGAGAGTGCTTTAAACTGCTGACCCATCTCTCCATCACCCCCTCCCTTTTTTTTTAGGCAAAGTCCCACATATCCTACCTTAGCCACAACCTCACCACTTAGTCAAGGAGGACCTTAAACTTCCAATCTTGCCTCTACCTCCTGAGCATTGGCATTACAAATGTAACCTATAGTATGGTGCAAGTATCACATAGACCAGATGTGGTTTGGTTCGTGTGATACCAGGGTTCAAACCCAGGGCTTCACTGACTCCTTGCTAGCCAGGTGGGCTTCCTTGATTTATGAGGAACGGTACTGAACC
The DNA here is from genome assembly GCA_028658305.1 of Pachyuromys duprasi. NCBI lineage: Eukaryota > Metazoa > Chordata > Mammalia > Rodentia > Muridae > Pachyuromys > Pachyuromys duprasi. The sequence goes on along the minus strand of CM053756.1, from coordinate 38,037,130 downwards.
CAGAGAATGATTCTCTTGAAAGCACACACGGACCACCTAGAAGTCTGGCTACACTACAGCTGGGTTTCAATTAAATTTAGAGTACCAGTACAGCATGTCTGAATCCCTGTGTGTGTGTGTGTGTGTGTGTGTGTGTGTGTGTGTGTGTGTGTGTGTGAATGTATGAATGTATGCTCACTGTGTGCATGCAGGTGTCCAAGGAGGCCAGAAAAGGATGTTCAGTTCTCTGGACCTGGAGTTAAAGTTGCCTGTGAGCCACCTGATGCTAGGTAGTTGAGACTTAGCAGGTGCTCTGATAAAGGGTGAGCAAATGTCCTCATGGTGGTGCATGCTCAGAGAGAACACGCTCCGTGTTGTTCTTATCACAATAAACTATTGGTGTGTTTAAGTATTTGTTGACTTATTCCCTCTTTTTCCCCTAGGATGGTAATTAAGCCTTGTGCCTTGCAAAGCAAGCACCCCACACTGATCTACATCCCCAGCCCTTTGTCAGCATTTGGAATCACTTCAAAGCTGTGTAATTGTTGGCAAACTTAAATGCATGGGCTGTCCTCCAGGCTAATTAAAAAAAGAGTCTCGGGGTGGGGCCTGGCATGATTAAAGCTCCCCTCAGTGGCTCCATGTGAGGCAGGAAGATCGATCTGATATATTAACGAACACTCCCAAGGTCCTGGGCCTCAGACTCTGTGCAGCAATCACAGAAGCCATTGCATTTGAGACAGGAGTTAAGTTGCCCATAGGTAGTAAGGACAGGTTCACAGTGGGTCATGAGCTAGTCACAAAGCACTCATGGCCCCACCCCAAATGAAAGAGCTCATCTCTGGTTGGGCCTCCGGAGCATGAATAGGATGTGTGGACTTCTTACTGGCTGAACTCACCATGTGCTCAAAATCAAGCTGTCTGAATATGATAATCGCAGTCTCCATCTAATTCCCACCCTGTGTATCTACATACATATCTGTGTATCATATACACCCTGTATAGATATGTATGTATGTATACACACACACACTCAGTGGCTGGAGAGATGGCTCAGTGGTTAGGAACACTGGCTGCTGCTCTTCCAGAGGACCTGGGTTAAATTCCCAGCTCTAACATGGCAGTTTACAATTATCTGGAACTCCAGTTCCAGGAGATCTGAGCTCCTCTTCTGACCTCCAAGGGTGTACAGTGGTGCACATGCATACAGGCAAAATACCCATAGCTTTTTTACATTTAAAAAATGTAAAAGCCCATCAGGTGGTGGCGGCTTACGGCTTTAATCCCAGCACTGATGAGACAGAAGCAAGAGGCTCTCAGTGAGTTCGAAGCCGGCCTAGTCTACAGAGTGAGTTCTAGGACAGCCAGGGGTACACAGAGAAACCTGGTCTTGAGGGGGAAGGGGAGAAGCCCATCAGGAAGGCAACATGTCGTTTTCTTCCCTCAGAGTTCTCCCACTCAAGGAAGTTCTTCCTCACTTTTTTTTTCTTACCAGCTCTAGCTTAGGTCTGCTCACCCTTTATCTATGTTTCCTTTCTCAGAAGCCTCTGTCTTGAAATAGCTCAGGGGCCAAAGACTAGACAGGCCTCTAGCACCCCAGGTCAAGCTCACCAAATTCAGTGATCTAGAATATGAGTCAGTATGGGCTCAAACTTGCCAGGTAAGCATCTGGCAAAGGGAATTGAACTTGAAATAGAGGACAGTATTCACAAGCTCACTCCTGGTTCAGATAGACAATGTGGAGGTAAAAAAAGAATTGATAGCCAAATGGTGGTGTACGCCTCTGACCCCAGTACGCTGAGGCAAAGGTGGGCGGATCTCTGTGAGTTTGAGGCTGGCTAGGGCTACAAAGTGAGGCTGTCTCAAAAAAAAAAATGTATATACAAGGAGTGTATACAGAGACTAAATCTGTTACCAATGGGTCAAATGAGGCGTACCAAACCATGGGTCTAAGCAATCATAGATTTGTTGACAACATTTGTCAGGGTTTGTGTGTGTGTGTGTATGTGTGTCACCCTAGCTATCCTAGAACTCAATTTGTAGACAAGGTTGGCCTTGAAATCACAGAGATCTGCCTGCTTTTGCTGGGAGTAGAGACGTGCACCACGCCGACCCTCACCGCCAGCAATGTTGGCAACATTTTTAAATTGGGAAATTTGTACAAAAAATTCCAAGTTTCTGGGGTGACACGCTGTATAGCATGTTGGGGCTTTTGGTTCAGTCCTCAGTACTGACAAAGCGGGAAGGAGGCATGTGTCTTCAGATGCCAGATAACGCATCAGCTGGGTGGCTTCCTGCCTCAGTTTACCATTCATCTATACAAAGGGTGCCAAACGACAGTGCTAAGACGGGGAGGTGGATTTGAGAGTGGATTTCTGTTTTGTTTTATTTGGAAGGGGAGGTTTTGGGAAGTGTTGTTCCCTTGAGACAGACATAGCCCAGGCTGGCCTGGAACTGACTATGTAATCACGAATGACTTTGAGGTTCCAACCCTCCTGTCTCCACCCCTCAGGTGCTGAGATTAGAGGCATCTGCCACCATGATATTACTGGATTGAGGGCCGGAAAGCCAGGTCCTTGCAACATGTAACCAACACCGTCTACCACTGAGCTACAATGCCTGTTAAAGATGATTTTAGCTGTTACAGTATTTTTGTGCTTTGACGCGATCACCAACAGTACCTGAGAATAACCACTAGAGGGACTAAAAGCAAAGGAATCGGCGAGCTCCGAGTCCCTGATTCCGGCTGATGCCTGCTGCTTTTATTTTCCCTCTATCACCCCCTTCGCCCTTCCGTCATTTATGCCAAAGGACGTTTACAGCAGCCGATTCCCTCCTTCCACTACGTGAGTCCCAGGGTTAGAACTCAGGGCTCAGGCGTGTCAGCCGACTTAGCCATCTCAACAGCCACGCTTGGATTTTTTGCTTTTGTGTTCTTGCTTAGGAGGGGTTTGTTTGTTTGAATGTGTACGGTGCTGTCTATGTACCATGTGCGTGCCTGCTGTCTGTGAAGAGGGCACAGGATCCTCTGGCCCGCAGTTACAGCTGATGCTGGGGATTGAACCCTTGAACCTAAATCCTCTGGAAGAGCCAGTGATGCATCCTAACCATTGAGCCACCTCTCTAAGACAGTGTGACTAGGGACTCGAGGTAAACTAAATGTCTCATTTTTTTTTAACTCTGTGTGTGTGTGTCAGAGAGAGAGAGAGAGAGAGAGAGAGAGAGAGCTGTGTGTGAGTGTGCCAGGTGTGGAGGCCAGAAGACAATTTGCAGAAATCAGTTCTTTCCTTTTACCATGTGGGTACCAGGGCCCAAACTCAGGTTTTTTAGGCTTGTGTCCTGGCTAGTTTTATTTATTTATTTATTTATTTATTTATTTACTTACTTACTTACTTTTATTATGATGCAATATTCTGCCTGTGCATGTGCCTATATACCAGAAGAGGGCACAGATCTCATTACAGATGATTGTGAGCCACCATGTGGTTTCTGGGACTTGAACTCAGGACCTCTGGAAGAGCAGACAGTGCTCTTAACCTCTGAGCCATCTCTCCAGCCCCTGGCTAGTTTTATATCAACTGTGTTGAGTTGGACAGGCTGAAGTCATCAGAAAGGAGGGTACCCCTATTGAGAAATGCCTCTATAAGACCGGGCTATAGGCGAGCCTGTGGGGACATCTTCTTAGTGATTGATGTTGTAAGTTGCAATTAATATTTACTATTGATATATTTTCTGGTAAAGTTTGCTGTTAATCCTAAACAACTGTATAACAAAATCACCACACAGAGACTGGGTTTATTTAGTTAACCTAGAACACAATGCTGGACAATAGTTACTCCCTCCTAAACCTCCAAGCCTTCATAGTTTCCTAACATTTAGATTTTACCCATTATACTTGCTTTTTGTGAAATCTTAGTTCCAGTCCATCTCTCCACGTTGTTCCAAGATCTCTTTCCTCCTGCTTCTATTCTCCCAGCTCTCTCTCACCCTTTTCCTGTCCTCTGGCTCCTCCCCTCTCCCTGCTTCCTTTCCCTTGCTCAACATTGTGGCTAGTTGCTTTATTTTGACATGTTTACACAAAGTTGAGACAGGTGATGCTGAGAATAAATATCACAATGCAATGTCTGGATTGAAACCAGAGAAGGGGAGGGAGAAATCAGCATTTGAATGAACGAGGGTAAGGTGTATACATTTCAAAACAACATTATACCAACAGATCAATGTGGGTGAGGCGTCCCTTGGGCAGGTGGTCCTGGGCTCTATAAGAAGGCAGACTGAGTAAGCCAGTAAGCAGCACCCCTCCATGGCCTCTGCATCAGCTCCTGCTTTCAGGTTCCTGTCCTGTTTGAGTTCCTGTCCTGGCTTCCTTCGATGATGGACCACAATGTAGAAGTGTAAGCAAATAAACCCCTTCCTCCACAGCTTGCTTTTTGGTCACGGTGTTTCTTTCATCACATCAATAGAAACCCTAACTGAGGCAGCTGGGCCTTTACACACTGAGCCATACCTCGGCAGTCTTTACATGTTGTTGGCTCAGTTTACAATCTGAGGGATCGGCTGGCCAGTGGTGGTGCTACAACAGAGAAATCCTGTCTCAAAAAAAAAAAAAAAAAAATCCAGGGAAAGCTAGAGGCTGAGGCTGAAAGATTTCAGTGTGTCTGGAGAGGTAGCCTGTCACTTACGAGCAGGTTCTTGCAAAGAACCTAGGTTTTGTTCCTGCACCCACATCAGACAACTCACAACAACCTGTAATAACAACTCAAGGCCTCCACCAGCACCTACACCACACACACACACACACACACACCTTTTTTTCTTGTTGTTGTAGCCTTGGCTGTGCTAGAACTCACTCTTTAGACCAGGCTGGCCTCAGACTCCGAGATCTACCTGCCTCTGCCTCCCAAGTGCTGGGATTAAAAGCCTGGGCTACACTCCATTCACTGTAACTTTTCACCCATTTGTTTATTAATTGAATTTCCTCTTTCTTTTAGGTTGGCTAGGGATTTATTGATCTTGTTCTTTCAAGGAGCCAATTTTCTGTTTGATGGCCATACCTTAGTCTCCTTTAACTTCTTCCATGATCTCTTTTTAAATTGTTTTTTTAATTTTATGTACAATAGTGCTCTACCTACATGTATGTCTGTGTGGGGGTGTCAGGTCTTCTGGAACAGGAGTTACATACAGAGCTGCCATGTGGGTGCTGGGAACTGAAGGTCCTCTGGAAGAGCAGCCAGTGCTCCTAACCACTGAGCCATCTTCTAGCCCTCTTCCGTGATCTTATCTCTTGCCATCTTCTTGTTGTTGGCATAGCTACCAGAGAAGACCCCTCATACCCTGGTTTTAGCCAGCTAGCGACTACACGCCCAGGGTGAGCTTTTATATATATATCCTGGGACAAGGTTAGTTCATAGAGACTTTCCCGAATTATGGACTCAGATGGCTTATGCCTTTGTTTTCGTGTTGGCAGGTGGTGCTGTCTACGTGCTGAGCTTTATGGCCTGAATGGTACTTCCATCATGGAGTCAGTTGTGCTAAGGTCTGGAGGGCTCATTACATGCTCACTGTTTTTCAGTTTATCCTGTTCTTGATTTCTAAGACATTGTTACAAGCTTGCTAGGGCTATTATAGTGAGATCCTGTTACACACACAAACACACATTTTTATAATTCTCTGTGTTTTGCAGGGAGCCATGGAGGTTTCCACCTGGAGTTACAGGTAGTTGCAAGTTGCTCCTGTGAGTTCTGGGAGCTGAACTCAGGTCCTCTGCAAGAGCAGTTCATACTCTTAGAAACATTAGGCTATTTGTCTGAGATTGCCGGGTGTGCAGTATCAGCATTTACAGATACACACCTTCCTTGTTAGGCTGTGGTGGTACAGGCCTTTAATCCCAGCACTCGGGAGGCAGAGGCAGGTGGATTTCTATGAGTTCAAGGCCAGCCTGGTGTACAGAGCAAGTTCCAGGACAAATGGGGCTACACAAAGAAATTCTGTCTCGCAGGAAACAAAAAACAACAAACAAACAAAACCCCCACAAGTCAAATTAAACTACAGAAAATAACGAGAAGAAAAAATTAACTCCAAAAGTCTAGCTGACCGTGATAGTGTAATCCCAGCACTCAGGAGGCTCAGTCAAGATGTCAGCCTGAGCAACAGGAACTCCATTAGTGGGGGCGGGGCTTCCTCCAGGAGGAAGTAGTTGGAGAAGTTTCTTTCTGGTTTCTTTAACATTACAATCTGCCAGTCGAGAGGGTAGTGATGGTCACAGCTAGGCAGCAGTTGTAATTCCTGTCAACTTCCAGAGCAGGGCAGGCACTTTCCCAGCGTGGTTAGGGTATGTTGCATAAGGCTGGACCGAATCCATCCCAGAGACCTTTTGTCTGTGCACCCGGTAAGCCTGAGGGGAATCTGGGCCAGGCAGATGTTCACACACTCCTCAGACTGTGGCCTGGACCCTGAGGCGAGGCAAATGCCTTGTCTGTAGGAGGGATCACCCAAGCCTCAGAAGAGTACCCGGACCAGGGAATTTAGCTCCATGGAGCAACGGGCCTCCAACAGCCTGTATTTTATGTTGCTTAACCCGCTTTCTCTCCTCCTCCTCTTCATTATGTTCAATCGGGATTTATGTGTCCCAGGCCTTGAACTCACCATTTATGGAAAAACGACCTTGAATTTCAGACATTCCTGCCACTCTCTCCCCGGTGCTGGGGATTAGAGGCATGCCGCGCCCCAGTACCCTGGGTTACCATTTATCATCATCATCATCAATTATTAGTGTAATTATTAGTACATTAATGCATTTGTGTGTGTGCTTGCATGTGTGTGCATTTGGACCTGTGCCCTGGCACCTGTGTGGAGATCAGAGGACAGTTTGCAGCCCTCCCTTTCCACCATGTGGATCCCATGATGGAATTCGGGTTATCAGTGTTGGCAGCCGGCACCTTTACCCTCTGGGCCACCTCCGACAGCCCACACACCCAGCCGTAGATATGGAGGTCAGAGGACAACTTTCCTTTCACCACATGTGTTGAGGGCATTGAACTGAGGGATTCAGGCGTGGCAGCAAGCCTCTGCCCGCTCTGCCGTCTCCCTGGCCCCACACCCGGTTTCATTTGGTGATAGGAATGAAACGCACAGACCTGCATGCGTGGCGGGCACTCACCAACTGAAATACATTGCCAACTCCTATATTTAGCTTCCTGAGGGATCTTTACAGGATTTCCATATTACTGTCATTTACATTCCCATCAGCATCTGTTGCATAAACTTTTTTGTTTTGTTTTGTTTTTTCGAGATAGCGTTTCTCTGTGTAGCCCTAGCTGTCCGGGAATTTACTCTATAGACCAGGCTGGCCTCAGACTCAGAGAGATCCACCTCCCTCTGACTCCCAAGTGCTGGGATTAAAGTTGTGCACCGCTACCACCCAGTTCAAAACCTATTATTTTTAATGGAATCATGTTAGATTCCCAGCACCTGACACATACTTCAATATATATACATGCATGCATGGATACATACATACATAGTGTGCAGGCGACCCTGGACTTGATCCCTAGGCCACAGACCACACACACCTGTAACCCTAGCACTTTGGAGATACAGGCAGAAAGAGAGCAGGAGTTAAGGTCATCCTTGACTACACAGCAAGTTAGAGGCCAGCAATCAGAAGACAGAGGCAGGCAGATCTTTGCAAGTTTGAGGCCAGCACGGTCAGGGCTACAGAGAGAGAGAGAGAGAGAGAGAGAGAGAGAGAGAGAGAGAGAGAGAGAGAGAGAGAGAGAGAGAGAGAGACCCTTCCTCAAAAAGAGGGGGGGAGAGGTGAAGGAAGAGCTGAGGTGATAGCTCAGTTGGTAAGATGCTTGCCGTGCACGTGCACGCATGAGGACCTAAGGTTGATGCCCCAGAACCCAGGTAAAAAGTTGGCTATGCCAGGCATGGTGGCACATGCCTTTAAGCCCAACTAGGGTTACACAGTGAGACTGCTTTAAAAAACAATGTAAGCATGGTGGCATGCACACATAATGTCAGTGCTGGGAAGGCAGAGCCAGGCAGACGCACAGGGCTCCCGGGCCTGTCACTGGCTAACTGCTAAGAAACACCTGAGGTTAACTCCTGCCCTCTGAAGCACACGGGTTACACACATGTGCACCTGTATGCACAAACATGCACACACACAGAGTAAGCATGCATTTTCAAACAATTCCTTTTTATCTGGATGTTTTGCCTGTGCACGAAGCATATGTACCACGTGTGCCCAGTGACCTCAGAAGGCAGAAAAGGACACCAGGCTCCCTGGAGCTGGAGTTGCACTTGGTTGCGAGGCCCCATTTGGGTGCTGGAAACTGAAGCCAGGTCCTCGGCAAGAGCAACAAGTGCTTTTAACCACTGATCCACTTCTCCAGCCTCAATAAATACAAAAATGTCTACCATCAGGGCTAGGGCGGCAGCTCAGTGATGAAATACTTGTCCGACATGCTCAGGCTCTGGGCTCCATCCTTAACACTGGGGGGGGGCGGGGATCGGAGAATCCAGAAGTCTGATTGTGATGGCATATGCCTGCTATCCATGATCCCAATATTCTGGCGGCTGAGGCAGGAGTGTCACCATGACTTGGCCATTGCTATGTAGTGGGAGCCAATTCAGCTTGGACTCTAGACCCTGTCTCAAAACAACAGTGCTGGAGTATGGTGTAGTGGTGTACACCTTTAACCCCAGCACTTAGAAGGCAGAGGCAGGAGGGTCTCTGAGCTTGAGGCCAGCCTGATCAATATAGACAATTCCAGGACAGCCATGACTACATAGAGAAACCCTGTCTTGAAAAAAAAAACAAAAGCATAAAATAAACAAACTAGGTTTAAGGGATATATCAGTAGGTAAAGGAGCATGCTAACGAGCCTGAGAACTTGGGTCTAATCCTGAGACCCACTAGGTGAAAGAGAGAACCAGTTCAATTGTCTGCTGACTTCCACATCTATACAGTACATCCCCCCATGCTCACAGGTTTACTAAAACAAAAAATACACAAATGAAATAAAGATGCAGGGTGGCTTGAATAGGATGGTCCCTACAGGTTGATTAGCAGGTAGTGTATCACCTTTTTAAAACAGATTTATTTGTCATGTATACAATGTTCTGTCTGCATGCACACCAGAAAAGGGCACCAGATCTCATTGTAGATGGTTGTGAGCCATCTACAATGCTAGGACTTGAACTCAGGACCTCTGGAAGAGCAGCCAGTGCTCTTAACCCTCTGAGGCATCTCTTCAGCTCCTGGCAATGTTTCTGAACTGTAAGCTAGCCCCAGTTAAATGCTTTCCTTTTATAAGAGTTACTGTGAGCCGGGTGTGGTGGTGCATGTGTGTGATGCCAGCACTCAGGGAGGCAGAGGCAGGCAGATCACTGTGAGTTCCAGGACAACCTGGTCTACAAAGCAAGTCCAGGACAGACAAGGCTACACAGAGAAACCCTGTCTTGAAAACCAAAAAAAAAAAAAAAAAAAAAAAAAAAACCAAAACCAAAAACAAAAACAAATAAAAGAGAGTTACTGTGGTCATGGTGTCTCTTCACAGCAATAAGCCCTAAGACAGACATGAAGGCTGAGGAGGGTGCTCAGGAGCAGTAGGATGCTGACTACTAACATCCAGGAGGCCCTGGGTTCAGTCCCCAGTATAGAAACAAACAAAACTGTCCAAGTGCATCTATGGTTAGAGGTGCAGCTCAGTGATGGAGAAGCTGCCAGCCATGTGCAATGGCCTGGGTCAATCAACATAAACCTAGAAAACAGAGCGCTTGCTGGCACACACCACTAACCCCAGCACTGGTGAATTCCAGGCTAGCCAAGTTTATATAATGAAACCCTATCTCTAATATATATATATATATATCCTGTTTCAGAAGGAAAGAGGCCAGGGAGATGGCTCTTGCAAAGGACCAAGTTCAGTTTCTAGCTTTTTGGGCAGCTCACAAAGGTCTGTAATTCCAGGTCTCCAGGGGATTCTAGGCCTCTAGAGCCTCTGAGGATCGCTGCACTCACCAGCACATACCATGCCCCCCACCCCCCAGTTAATAAAATAATCTTTAATTGGACATTGTAGTACAAACCAATAATCTAAACACTCAGGAGACTAAGGCAGAAGGGTCACAAGTTCCAGGCCAGCCTCAGAAACTGCAAGATTCTGACCCCAAATAAAGACCTCTCTGATTGCATTTAAAAAGAAGCAGGGTAAAATTTTCAAGAAGCTGGGAGTGTCATCATGGGTATTAGTATCCTTGAGGCCTTGGGTTCTCTAGAAATCAAACACTGTTTTCGGGCACTTGGGACAGAAGAATTTAATTTGCCCTCTCACAGTTGGGTAGCACTTAGTTTATACATAATTAGTGTCTACTGTAAGAAAACAGAAAGGGGGAAATCAATTAATGAATAAATCTGATACCTCCACAGTTCCTGGGTACTATACACTCAAAACATCAATTTTGACCTAATGTCATGCCAACCCTTGAGGACTTGTGGCAGATTAAAACACTTTGGCAGATCAAACAGAATGTGACAATTCTTTTCCTGCAATGAGCATTTGCCAGGAAAACAACAGGTAGGCATCTCTGCTCCTTCCAAAAGCAGCCTGCACCTTCCACTGAAACAGGCTGAGTCACTTGAAATATTGACCCGTGGGTCCTTTCCCTAGAATCTTTAAGCCTTCTGAGGCAGGGGCTCAGATTTCAATAAAGAGCCGAAGTTTGAAATTACTACATGTCAGGTCATATACAAAGAGTCCGTCTTTTGTATTTTCAGTGACACTTTCAATGATATTCTCTCAGTATTCTCTCATAACCAAGGTCGTAGAAACTTCTGTGCAATCTTTTAGAATAAACTTGAAGGTCCTACATTCACATTTAAATTTTACTCCCTTCCCAATTTCCAATCACACTATTGGCTCTCAAGTCTACGGCTCTGCCCATGAGTCAGTCAGTCCTTCATCTCCTGACTCCACACCTCAGGTTTTGGGGTCCTTGATGGAGAGGGAGTCTGTTTTGCTCCAGCCCTCTTTGGTCTGAAAGGGAAAGGAGTGAGCATAGAACAAGCCCTTCTCTCCTCTCCTCCCTTTAAGCCTGAGTCTACACTAGCAGGTAGGGAAAATGAAAGTCCAAATCAGATAAAGGTATGCTAAATCTGTATTCCAGTCCCAGGCAGAGCAAAGCCAGCTGAGCCTTCCATTCCGTTTTCTTGGTTGAAGCTGTTTTAAGTTTTGACACACACTTCTCCATCAGATTTTTTTTTTGCAACCGTATAGGTATGTTTTTTAAAACTCTTTTATTTACATTTCTTTTATCTTTTTCTCCCTGCTCTACCCCAATCCCTTCCATTACCCCAACACCAGGTAGGAGAGAAAGAGAGGGTTAGTGGAAGAGGGTGCAGTTCTCTTAGCTGCTTCCTGATGGTTAAGGTCTTCCGGTTTTTTGGAGCCTATGTTTCAGATCTTCATCTTCTTGTCTCACAACTGCAAACAGGAGCAACATTGTTCTTTTCTTTTTTTTTTTCAGCTCCACACTCTCTGGGCTCTGGTATTTATTCCCTCTCCAGAGTCCTCAGATTTAAACAATCTGTAGCTGGCAAAGAGTCCTTTCAGAGCCCACATGAAGCAAACAGTCTGCTGCTGCAGACCATCTGAATCAGCCTCATATTTCACACCTGGGACCAAAACAAAAACATGTCTATATCCACAGCAAACCTGCACTGTGTGTAAGGTTTCACTGATAGTCCATTATCACAGCATATGTTTGTGGTCCCCTTACCAAAGGGTCAGGCTCTCTGCCAAGGACTAGGGATACCAGATAAGTCAAGCCCAGAATGAATGTGGTATCTCTACAGTCCAGGTGGCCTTGAACTTCCCAGGTTGCCTAGGCTGCTGGGAAGGTTGAAAGGTTGCTCCAGCCTTTCCCCAAGTGCCAGGATTACTGGCATGTACCACCAGGCAGAATATCCAGATATTGAATATGCAAGTAGACACAAGAGCCCTCCAGCAAAGCAAGGTCTTTATTTGAATTAAACAGCAAAAACTGACCAGTCAGGGATAACAGAGCAGACTCAGGAGCTGACTGCATCTTTGAGTGTTAATCTTTGTATTTAAGCAGATGACAAGAATTTATTGTACTCAGGCCACTACTGATCAATCAGGGACGCAGAACAGACTCAGCAGTTGAACTGGGACTGCCCCCACTGCCATTCAGAATGTTACAGAGTTTTTAAGTCTCTGTGCCAAAGTTACTGTTACAATTTGCCATCAACAGAATCATTTGTTCTTTCATGGTTAGGAAGAATCATGTTTGGGGGAACAAAAGAACAAGGAGGAAGTTGGCTAGCCATCTGGAAAGCTCCCTTAGAACCTGGGAAGTGAGTCTGAAAACAAAATGGTACTACTTGGGTTAAGTCTCATTTGTTTGATTTCCAACAATAAGCAGACCTCAAAACATCTCATTAAACATCATTGCTTTTTTTTCTGTTGAGGAGTGTGGACACACTGAGAATCATATAATGATAAGAACATGTTCCGTAAGAATGTTAGTATAGGTTCATTGAATATCAACTTTGAAACAATTCAAAATTCTAGGATTAAGATATTCCTCAGCCAGGCATGGTGGTGCATGCCTTTAATCCTAGCACTCAAGGAGGCAGAGGCAGGCAAATTGCTGTGAGTTTGAGGCCAACCTGGTCTACAAACAGAGAAACCCTGTTTCAAAAAACCAAGGGGGGAAAAAAAGCTATTTCTCAAAGCTGGATGGTGGTGGTGCAGGACCTTAATCCCAACCCTCAGGAAGTAGCACTCAGGAGGCGGAGGCAGGGGGATCTCTGAGTCTCTGAGCTCCAGGCCAGCCTGCTCTACAGAACCAGTTCCAAGACAGCCAGGACTACACAAAGACATACTTTCTCAAAAAAACAAAACAAAATAAAAACAACCAAAAAAGACAGGGACGGTAGCGCACACCCCTGATACCAGTACTGGAGGGAAGAGTTGGTGTCAGGCTGGCCCGAGAAACTCCTGTCACACCAGGCCCACTGCTTCTCTGTAGTTCACTAAACTTGTCTCTTTTTGTAAAATAAAACTCAAAATAAGAAAAAAAATCAAATAGAGTCAGATATAATGTTTTCAGCCTCCGAGACTTACTGCTTAATAAGCTCATCCTTTATTGTTCTTTCTGAGGTCTGGGCTGGCTGGATCAACTCAGCTGTCTGGCTCACACTCCTCTCCCAACTAACTTACTCAGTCTGGCTTCTCTCTTGGCCTCTGAATTGCTCTACTTGGCCTCAAACTAACTCCAGAAATCCACTCTAATCTCCTGTCTCCTTCTCATTCTCTGGCTCATTAGGTCTTCACCTGAGTTCTTTCTTGGCAACCTGTCTATTACTGTCCCCGTAAAAACTGTTTCTTTTCCTCTCTATATTGCCCCTTAAGTAGCTAGAGCTGAAAACGTTCTAGGCCTAGGTTAGAGTGTATGAAGGCTAGACACTTCCAGGATTAGTAGCAGTAAGCCTCCCAGAAGACAATTACAGCAGGCCAATAAAAGTTGCTTGATGTGTAAACCAGACTGGCCTTGCTTCTTGTTCCTAAGTGCTAGGTCAAAGGCACGTGCCCAACATGGTTCTGCCTCTGCCAGTTTTTGGAAGTGACCTACAGCCTCCAGAGCCACATCCCGATCAACATAGTAGCCCACAGAGAGGTAGGTGTAGGAGACCCTCAGGTCCGAGGTGACCCGGGAGAAAGGTGGTTCACGGCAGCTTCTCCCTTAATTATTTCAATTTGTGAGGATCTGGGAAGTTAGAGTTGTTCCATAGTGTAAAGCTAACTGGAACTAGACTAGACTGTGCTGGCCGGACCTAGGAATCAAAGGCCGAGAACATGGTCTGGGAGGTTGCTACTGGGTAGACTGTTAGCTGAAAGCTAACAAAGAGGGCGTCCTGGGGTCTGTTCCGTCATCCAAAGTCTGTTGAAGCAAGACACTAAACCATGGGATCTCCAAGGCTCTGCTCTCTAAACTGATTTTGTTTGTTTGTCTGTTTTTTCCAAGAGACAGGGTTTCTCTGTGTAGCCTTGGCTGTCCTGTACTCACTTTGTAGACCAGGTTGACCCTGAACTCACGTGGATCCACTGCCTCTACCTCCCTGAGTGCTGGGATTAAAGGTGTGTGCCACCACCGCCCAGAAAGAAGCAGAGTTTTTGCTCCAGTTCAACAAATAAATATTTAACTTTGAGTTCTTAGAGGTATTGGAAATAGGTTTGGAATCTCAGAGAGAGTGACCACTCCTCCAACTGAAGTGTCTGACCCAGGCAAACTTTACCGTTGACCAAGACAGGTATGCTTGGGAGAGGGGACACAGAGAAGGAAGTGACTTTGGTTTTGATTCTAACTCAGGTGATGTGATGTCTGTGTCTTCCCTAATCGTTGGGGTCCCACCTCACAATCTTAATTCAGTCTGCTGGTCTGAAAAGAATTGGTCACAGGAAATGAGGAAGTCGTCACTGTTCCAAGGGCAAAGGGTCACTGCTCACTGTATTCAAAGTAGGCTCTTTGGGAAATGAGGGGTTTATGGGGGTGAGAGACAAGGTTAAAACATTTGTCGAAAATTGGTACAAAGTGAAGAGATACAAAGATTTGAATTCCTACAGCTGGGCATGGTGGCACACACCTGTAATCCCAGTACTCAGGGAGGCAGAGGCAGGCAGATCTCCATGAGTTTTTGGCCATCCTGGTCTACAAAATGAATCCAGGATAGCGAAGGCTACACAGAGACACCCTGTATCAAAACAAAACAAAACAAAAAACAAAAATAACCTCTGGCTTCCATGTGTACTGGTGTCTATGTTTACACACATGTATATACAACATACTTTCTGCATATAGCACACACACACACTAAATAATAGATTCGCTTAAGTGACAATACTTATCAACAAAACATGTCATTCACTGAAAGAAGCCAACTGAGTATGTAAAGCAGTATGTATATAGACAGCTCATTTCTTAACTGGAGGGGCTGGAAAGATGGCTCTGTGGTTAACGATATTCGCCACTCTTACTGAGGACCAGGGTTTGATTCCCAGCACCCATTTCAAGCCGCTCACAACCATCCTCCAGTTCCAGTTATCTTCTGACCTCCTTTCAACCTGTACAAACATGTACATATGCTTGCATGCATACACACACACACTACACTAATCTTTTTTTTTGAGACATGGTTTCTCTTTGTAGACTTGTCTGTCCTGGACAGGCAGAGCTACATAATGAGACCTTGTCTCAAAAAGGAAACAAATTGAAACTTTTTTTTTAATGTAGGTAAACACTGAACCTGATTTCTTTTAGAGCGTGTGTGGGTTATTCGATACAGTTGCTGGAACATGTTTTATTAAGTCATATCAAAAATATTTATTCCCTTACTACAAGCCATCTGTATTAGTTTTGCTTAGCAAGTTAACAAGAACATAGTGGCTCAAAAAACACACCATATTTATCATCTCTATTTCTATGAGTGAGGAATCTTGGCAGGGTTTAAACATATAGGAATGAAGATGGGCACAGAAATCAAAATAGCCGTGGATGAAAAGGAAAAAGTTTATTTCAAACTGCCAAGGATGTCTACTGGGAAAGCAAAGAGAAGCAACAGGGAAAGATTTCTAGGGTTAAATGGGAATGGGAAAAAGGGGGTGCCTTAGTCAGGGTTTCTATTGCTGCAAGTTGGGGAGGAAAGGATTTGTTTGGCTCATACTATCATGTCACTGTTCATCCTTGAAGGAAGTCAGGATAGGAACTGAAACTGGGCAGGAACCTGGAGCAGGAGCTGATGCAGAGACAATTGAGGGGTGCTGCTTACTGGCTTGCTCCCCATGGCTGGCTCAACCTGCTTTCTCATAGACCCCAGGACCGTCAGCCCAGGGATGACATGTGGAGAGCTGCTTGTTTGTCAAATTACTTTGTTATTGAGTTTTCAGCAAAAAACATGTTTTCACCCTGGCTGTCACCTGGAGACAGGGACAAGCAGGATGTTTTGCCAAGTTATTTTCTTTTGTCGTGTGAGGATCACACAGACAGGTGGTTGAGGTAAACAAGTTTGACTTCTCAGTGAACCCCTTCCTTGTATCGAGGTGCTTTGCTCTGACTATACAAAGGTATTGTGGAATAAACCAGGTGCAACAGTCTTCTACTGGCAGTCCTCTCGAACCGATCTCGTATGTAGTGTGTTTTTTTGTTTTTTTAACTTTATTTTATTTTATTTCAGTCCTCACTCCCCACTCAGGAACTCTTGGACTCTGCTGGTGTGCTCTGGCAATGACAGCACCCACCGTGGGCTAGGTCCTCCCCCATTGATCAATAATTGGGAAAATGCCTCACAGCTGGATCTCATAGAGGCTCTTCCTCTCTGATGACTCCAGCTTGTGCCAAGTTGACACAAAACTGGCCAGGATAGGGGGCTTGTGAGCTGGGCTGGCAGAGGCGGTCAGGAACTAAGGGCATGGAGAGGCCAGCATTGAGAAGTTAATAGGCACCAGCCATATGTTAGTGGAAAGACACAAGTTCTTCTTGCCAGAGATAAGGAGAAAGCAGGAACTTTCTTCAAGCCCCTCACACCCCAGAGAATGATGTTTTTTTGTCTAAATGTGGGACCTTGGGAAAAGGGATTCTTGGAGACCAGGCAATAAGGCAGTGAAGTTGGTTGTTTTAATCTCACTTGTAGCCCCAGGTCTTACGCTTGATTTGGGGGCTTGAGGTCTTACTCCTGATTTGTTTACACGTTCTTGCCAGGATCCGCCTGCTGTGGCTGGAGGACCAAGATTCCAGCTGCCCGCTCTCAGCTGCCTCGGAGCCCCTGTGGTTCTCTGCAGTCCAGGTCTCAGAAGCACTGTGACCTTGCTAAGGATGTGGCTCAGTTGGCAGGGTGATTCCCTAAGCATGCACCATGACCTGTTCAGTCCCCAGCATTGTATATAACTCAGGTTGGTGACTCATGCACATAATCCCAGACTGAAAGATAAAGACCTGGAGGATCAGGAATTCAAAGTCATACTTGATTACCTAGTGAGTTTGAGGATAACCGGGGGAAAAGGAGACCTTGTTGTCAAACAAGAGAAAGCAAATGGTAAGTAAACAGGGTATCTCTGCAGTCTACTGACACAGC
Organism: Pachyuromys duprasi; assembly: GCA_028658305.1. Taxonomy (NCBI): domain Eukaryota; kingdom Metazoa; phylum Chordata; class Mammalia; order Rodentia; family Muridae; genus Pachyuromys; species Pachyuromys duprasi. Next base: position 38,019,990 of record CM053756.1, on the reverse strand, counting down.
CCTACAGAATCCAGTCATTCCTTGATGTCCACAGGGGATGGGTTCTGAGACCCAGAGACATCAAAATATTTTCAATCTTGAGAGACCAAGATTAAAAATTGGGGGGGGGGTATTGGTTCAAAGTTTAAAGCACAGACCTGAACAAAGGCCAGACAGGTGGAGACATGTCCAACCACCTGCAGGGAAGAACCAGCCTTACTGCATTCTTCTCCTTCCTACTAGAGATACTGGCCCCTCTCCCCTAGGACAGCCAAACAAGAGAAGCCAGACCATTAATGGTTTGGGGGCCTTCCTATAACCAATCAGTTAAAAATGCCTTTTGTGTTTCAACCAATAGGTTCCAGGCAGGAATTCTCCTGCTTTGGGCATGCTGGGAGGGACAGGAATCTTTAAATCAACCTCACCTGAGCAGTGGTGAGGGTGTGAGCCAAAGTTAGCTTGTAATAAAAAGATTCCCCATGTGTTTTGCAACAGACTAGACTCCTGGTGGTCTTTTGGGGTCTTGTGAATTGGACACAACAATGCTCAACCCCTTGTCTAAAACGGAATAGTATTTATTTGTGCGTGCGTGTGTGTATGTGTGTGTGTATGTGTGTGTATGTGTGTATATGTGTGTGTATGTGTGTGTATGTGTGTATATGTGTGTGTATGTGTGTGTGTATGTGTGTGTGTATGTGTGTGTATGTGTGTGTGTATGTGTATGTGTGTGTGTATATGTGTGTGTATGTGTGTATATGTGTGTGTATGTGTGTATATGTGTGTGTATGTGTGTGTATGTGTGTGTATGTGTGTATATGTGTGTGTATGTGTGTATATGTGTGTATGTGTGTGTATGTGTGTGTATGGGTGTATGTGTGTGTGTATGTGTATGTGTGTGTGTATATGTGTGTGTGTGTATATGGGTGTTTATGTGTGTATGTGTGTGTATGTGTGTATATGTGTGTATGTGTGCGTGTGTGTATGTGTGTGTATGTATGTGTGTGATTGTGTGTGTGTATGTGTGTGTGTATATATGTGTGTGTGTGTATGTGTGTGTATGTGTGTATATATGTGTGTATGTGTGTATATATGTGTATATGTGTGTGTATGTGTGTATGTGTGTGTGTATATGTGTGTATATGTGTGTATGTGTGCGTGTGTGTATGTGTGTATGTATGTGTGTGATTGTGTGTGTGTGTGTATATGTGTGTGTGTGTGTCACTTTCTGCCTGTTCCTTTAGTTAAGGTCTCTCCTGGAACCTCACATTTTTGGGGGGTAGGGGGGTTGGCTGGCAGCCAGCAAGCCCTAGCCATCCTCTTGTCCCTGCCATCCTCCTTTAGAGTTGGAGTTACAGACATGCCCGGGATGGCTGACTTATTCTGTGGGTACTGGGATCTGAACTCTGGTCCTCATGATTGCTTGGTGAGTGCTCAGACCTGCTGAGCCATCTTTCCCCCCTCTGTGACGCTTTGATCGACAGCTGGTCGGACAGCAGGATGAAGTGGCTCGCCCTTGTTAGTGTATAACCTAACAAGGAAGCCGTCCCATCACAGTCACAGGTCACAGCTGCCCTTACTTGCAGGGTGTTTTCAGTCACTTTTCTTGTCACTGTGACAGAATGTGTGACCGAAGCACTTCAGAGAGGAAGGATGGGTTTTGACTTACAGTTTTCTGGAATTTCAGTACCTCAGAGGGGGGAAAGGTGCAGAGTTGGGGCTCCATGTCGGAGGGACATCTGCCTGTCGCATCTTACATAGGGGCCAGGTAGGTCAGGGGGTAACACATGAGACTGGTATCGAGGCCAGGTTTCAACCTTCAAAAGTTCTGTTCCTGGGGAAAGCGAGGTTCCCTCCTGGGGTTCTTGGTCTCTGCTGGCTCTGTTTTCGAGACAGGGTTTCTCTGCGTAGCCCTGGCCGTCCTAGAATTGGATCTGTAGACCAGGCTGGCCTCCAACTCGGTGATCTGCCTGTCACTGCCTCCTGAGCTGGAATTAAAGGCGTGAGCCACCGCCACCTAGCTCTCTGCCTTATTATTAAAAGAATTTAAGGAGAGATTCAGAGGGAAGCTTGAGAACAATTTTATTAGTTTAAGAGGAAAAAAGAAACAAAAAAAACCCAGCAGTGGTGGCACACACCTTGAATCCCAGCAGGCAGGTGGATCTCTGTGAGTTCGAGGCCAGCCTATGGAGTGAGCTCCAAGACAGCCCAAGTCACACAAAGAAACCCTGTCTTAAAAAACAAAAATGAACCAACAAAAGAAAAAGCACAGGGAAGGCAAGCTGTGCATCTCAGCTGCCCGGAAGAGGGAGGGGGAAAGCCACTCCTTTGCTGTTTACACGTGGCAAGTGTAGCCTCAAGTAAGGAGCGAAAAAGCAAAAACCTCACGTTACCAGGGAAAGCACACTTGCCCTCTGGCCAGCGTCTGAAGGAGTCGGAGCAGAAGAACGAGAAGCTGCCAGAGGAGAAGCCCAGCAGTTAAAGGCCCTCGATGCTCTTCAGAGAGTCCAGCTCCCAGGACCCGCCTCAAGCGGCTCACAAAGGCTCGTAAACTCAGGCCCAGGGGATCTGAAGCCTGCTTTGGTCTCCATGACCATCCACACACATGAGGCACAGGCATACACGGAGACACGTAAAAAGAAAAGAAAGGTGACTCAGTCTTCTTGGGCTGTGTTCCCAAAGCCAGGGAGCTGACGGGCCCTACTGGATGGACACCTTTGCCCTGAGTGGCTTGGAATGTTAAATCTCTACCAAAGGCCAGAGGTACTTCCGTTCTTTTGACACTGAGGAAATAGCCATCCCTTAATGGGGGCCAACAGTGCCCTGATCAAGGCTACTATAATCCCCCTGCCCCAAGAGGTAATCTGAAAATCGTTTAGGAAGTGGGCTGAAATCAAAGAGCAGATTCAAGCCCATTTCCACCATTAAAAGCTAAAGATGTGGGGCTGGAGAGATGGCTCAGAGGTTAAGAGCACTGTCTGCTCTTCCAAATGGACCTGGGTCCAATTCCCAGCACCCACATGGCAGCTCACAACTGTCTGTACCCCCAATTCCAAGGGATCTGACACCCTCACACTAATGTACATAAAATAAAATTAAATAAATTATATATATATATATATATATATATATATATATATATATATATATATATAAAAGCTAACGATGCAATTCTATAGCTGTTCACAGAAGAAACGTGTGTCCAAACTGGAGTTTCAGCCCCACCCTGAGCCTCGAGGCAGTGTGCTCCATTCTGGCCTGAGCTCCAAGGGGAATCATGCCACCTCTAGTTCTATCACTGTAATAAAACACTGTGAACCAACAGGCACTGTAGCACTCATCTTTACTGTTAGCACTTGGAAGGCAAGTGGCTCTTTGTGCATTGAACACAAGCCTGGTCTATATAGCAAGTTCCAGATCAGCAAGTGCTACACAGTAAGACCCTGTGTCAAAAAAAAAGAAAAAAAAAAAAGAAAAAAGAAAAACAAGGGGGCTGGAGAGATGGCTCAGTGCTTAAGAGCACTGGCTGCTCTTCCAGAGGTCCTGAGTTCAATTCCCAGCAACCACATGGTGGCTCACAACCATCTATACTGGGATCTGATGCCCTCTTCTGGCATATAGGTACATATGCAAATAGAGCACTCCTATACAATAAATAAATAAACCTTAAAAAGCAAAGCAAAACAACAACAACAAAAAACCCAACAAAAAAAAAGCCTGGCGTGGTATTGATCCTAGTACTCAGGAGACAAGAGAAGATGTCTCTGAGTTCCAGGCCAGCCTGCTCTAGAGGGCAAGTTTCAGGACAGCCAAGGCTTCACAGAAAAAGCAACCAACCAGGAATATCCCACCACGACTAGTGCAACTTACAGAAAGAAGAGTTTATTTTTGGGCTTATGGTTCCACAGGGTAGGAGTCCATCAGCATCACAGAAAGGATCTGTGGCAGCAAGCACCGTGCATGGTGCAGGGAAAAGCTGAAAACACATCTCAAACTTTAGCACGGTCTTTTGAAGCCTCAGAGCCAGGACACACTTCCTCTAGCAAGGCCACACCTCCTAAGCCTCCCCAAACAGCAACTAACTCAGGGTGGGGATGGGGGACCAACATGGAACGGTAGTTGGTGGGGAAACAGGGCACAGAACCGAGGAATGGACACTACCAAGTGTTCACTTATGTGGGACATCTAATTTAAACCATTACACTCTCCTGGGGAAAGCAAGAGCATAGCTGAATTCTGATGAACTTGGCTTCAGCTTCATCTTTTTTTTTTTTTTTTTCTTGAGAGTGGTGCTGGTTGCTGAGTCCAGAGGCCTTCTCCATGTTAAGCAAGCCTCCCATGGAGCTATACCTCAGATCAGTTCCAGTATATGCATTTAATATTTTGAGAGATTTCTTTCTTTTTCTCTTTTAATTTATGTGTATATGTGTGCCTGTGTGAGTTTATATGCACCATGGTGTGTACATGCCGCTGGAGGCCAGAGGGCATTGGGCTTCCTGGAACTGGTCGTGAGCCACCTGATTTAGGTGCTGGGGACAGAGATCAGTCCTCAGGAAGAGCAGCCAGTGCTCTAAACCACTGAGTCATCTCTGTAGCCCAGAGGTTTTCAACCTGTGGGTATCAACCCCTTTGGGCGGGGGGATGTCACATATCAGATACCCTACATATCAGATGTTTACATTAGATTCATTACAGTAGCTAAATTACAATTAAGAAATAGCAATGAAATAATTTTATGGTTAGGGGTCACCACAACCTGAGGAACTGTATTAAAGTGTCCAAGTATTAGGAAGGTGGAAAAACCACTGATCTAGTTCCTTTATGTGTCTATTTCGAAAAGAAAGAAGGAAAGGGGGACTGGAGTGATGGCTCAGAGGTTAAGGGCACTGGCTGCTCTTCTAAAGGTCCTGAGTTCAATTCCCAGCAACTACATGGTAGCTCATCTGGTGCCCTCCTCTGGCCTACCTGCAGGCAGATCACTGTATACATAATAAATAAACACATCTTGAAAAAAAAGAAAGAAAAAAATGGGCCAGACATGGTGGACACACCTGTTTTGTTTTCTTCTCTTTCTTATTTTGTTTTGTTTTGTTGTTTTTTTGAGACAGGGTTTCTGTATAGCCCTGGCTGTCCTGGAACTTGCTCTGTAGACCAGGCTGGCCTCAAACTCACAGAGATCTGCCTGCCTCTGTGCTGGGATTGAAGTCCTGCACTACTACCTTAAAGGCATGGCTCATGCCTTTAAGCCCAGCATGCAAGAGACAGAGGCAGGTGGATCTCTGTTGAGTTCCAGATCTCTGTGAGCTCCAGGCCAGCTCGATATTGAAACCCTGTTTCAAAAGGAAAACAAGGAGGAGGAAGAGCAAGAGGAGGAGGAAGAAGAAGAGAGGAAGATGACGAAGAAGAGAAAATGAAGACGAAGAAAAATGAAAACTACACACATAAATTTAGGCATGGAGGCACGTACCAACAATCCCAACACGTAGAAGGCAGAGACCAGAGAATTATAAGCCATCTTGGGCAGCCTCTGAAAACCTCAATTAAAAGCAACTGCATTGAATTTCATTGTTATATACACTGAGTGGGTAAATCTGGAACTTCTAAATTCTTGAGAAAAACATGTTCGAGGTACCCCATATTGTAATTAAACATTATTTAATATTCCCCAAACTTTTCTAGCAAGGTGCCTCTGGTAGAAGAAAATAGAGTATAATTGTTAGTTTTTAAGTCTAGGTACACCTGAATGACTTTGATGACTAAGTAACAAATCTTTCTGAAAGTCAGGTAGTTTCCAGTCTTTTGCCTTCTGCAAACCAAAGGAGAAACTAATCTCTTTCGCAGCTAGGAGGTCATTAAATAATGCTTGTGTGGGCTTAGGCATATAAACCTGACAGCCTGGTTCTCAGATTTGAGCCTGGATTGAATAACAAATTCCATGCCAACTTTGGCTATACAGTAACATAGACAGACAGACAGACAGACAGGAAGGTAGGTAGGTAGGTATTTGGTATAGAAAACAGAGATATTATTTTTTCTTTTGAGACAGGCTTTCTCTGTGTAGCCTTGGCTGCCCTGGACTTGCTTTGTAGACCAGGCTGGCCTTGAACTAACAGAGAGCTGCCTGCCTCTGCCCCCCTGAGTGCTGGGATTAAAAGCGTGTGCTACCATGCCTGGCTGAGATATTCTTGAAAACAGAAAATTATGCTATTTTTCAGCACAAAATTATACAGAACTTGAAAGAATTTGGTACTGTAACAAAATCCCTTATGTGTATGTCTGTTTATATGTGTGTATGTGTATACATTTCTGATGTCAAAATTCTCTCATCCCAACAATAACGGATAAATATTAGGTTTTTACAGATATTTAAACTACGGGAAAAGATGCTTGGCCCTACTTGCTGGCACATGCTAGGCAAGCGCTTTGCTACTAAGGTGCATCCCCAACAGCCTTCAAAGATTGCAGACTGAAGTGCGGTGTGGTAACTCAGGAGGCTGAGGCAGAAGGATTTCTTGAGCCCAAAATAGACGATCCTGCCTAAAAAATGGAGGTTGGGGTGAGGTGGGAGCTAAAGAGATGATTCAGTGGTTAAGCACATTTGCCTTTCTTCCAGAGGATCAGAGAGTTTGGTTTCCAGCCCTCTCAGGTGCCCACAGTCTGGGACTTCTGCTCCATGCAATGTGTTTTCTTTCTTTCCTTCCTTCCTTCCTTCCTTCCTTCCTTCCTTCCTTCCTTCCTTCCTTCCTTCCTTCCTTCCTTCCTTCCTTCCTTCTTTCTTTCTTGTTGTTTTTTCGAGACAGTATTTCACTGTGTAGCCTTGGCTGTCCTAGAACTCCCTCTGTAGATCAGGCTGGCCTCAAACTCATAGATATCCACCTGCCTCTGCCTCCTGAGTGCTGTGATTAAAGGTGTGTGGCACCACTGCCCCGCTCAGCCTGCTGTCTTTTGGCACCCAGGACCAGGGGTGGCACCGTCCTCAGTGAACTGGGCCTTCCACATTAATCAAGAAAACGCAAAGTGCACCACAGGCTGAAGGCGGCAAGCTGTTCTCTGTGGTTCTGTGTCCCCCAGGAGGCCAGGATGGAAGCGCACCCTTCTCCACCAGAAGGTTCTCCAGGTGGGAAGGGATGAAGCGCTGGGTCCTCTCAGGAATGCTGGTCTCCAGGACCACAAAACCATGCCAGAAGATCTGCAGTTTAGTCAGGAGGGTGGGTGAGAAGATTTCTCCACAGTAACTGTTGCTGCTCTATTAACTGGGCTGCCAGCACCAGACCAGGTGGCGGCAGGGAGCTTGGGCCTGACTCAGGCAGGCTGGTCGCTGCTTCAGGAACAGACAGCCACTCGCTCCCACAGATGGGCACAGTGGAGGGTGGAGCCGCTCAAGACAGACAGTGGCAGTGGCGACTAGTTCTGCAGTGCCTGCTCGGCTAGCAGTCAAGTCTGGGGGTCCAGCGATGGGTTCTTTGGGGATGGTGCTGCCCCTGGTCCTCGGTGCCAGAAGAGAGCAGGCTGAGCTGGGCAGTGGTACATCTTTAATCACAGCACTCTGGAGGGGAGACAGGCCCTTCCTTCCCTAATGCTGCACTCAGAATAAACAGCCAGTCTCAGGCACCCTTAGGAGGAAGGAGATGGTACTGGCCCGTTTATTTCACGTGAAACAGGAACTTACAAACCTTGGGCAGTAGAAGGGGTTTTGAGGATGAACGAGGGTCATTGTCTGGGGCTAGGATGCTGGTGTTACAAAAAATAAAAATGAGTGTTGAGCTATATAATGTTTATTATTAGCCCTATAATTATTGTGGCAGTATTATTTGACTCGCTATCACAAATAATAAGACACAGACACCCGTTAGATCTTATAATTGTCTTACTACCTTGGGCTGGGCAGATATTTCTACCTACACTATGTCAATAACCTCCCCATCCATCTCCCAGCCCCCATCCAATGCCATTTGCCGTAACCATTCCTATCTGGGCTACTTTCCAGCCATATTCTCAAGATACTTGGGATATATTCTTCATCTTGGCCTTTTCACACCATTATTGGAGGTGGGCATCCTGGCCCACATGGTTTCTTTTCCACACTAACCCATCCTGATGTCCTCCTTCCTCCTCCCTTCCCTTCCTTCTCTCTCCTATGATTCTCCTGTCCTCTAGAGCCCAGAATCTTAGCCACGCCTACCCCATTCTGCCTTGCCCAGGTATAGGTTGCTTAATCAGCCAATTGGGCATGTTACACAACAAGGATAGGTGTACCCAGGCAGTAACCAGCATCAATACACAAGCTCCAGACCAATCCCAACATGCTTGCAGTGCTGTATTTGCAGGGGGAAAGATAACAGGCCAGCTTCTGTGGCTGACCACCTGTACCCCTGTGCCAGGCACTTCGGAGGCAGGCACAGGAAACAAGCAGAGAACTTTGTCCCGCATCTTCCGTTCTCAGGATGAGATCTGAAGTCTCAAACGTGCGTTTTCTGGGGGTTGAACATATTTCACCCCAGCAGTTCTGTGCCAGCTCCCCTGGAGGCACAGTCCACCGGACCCACAGCTCTCAACTGAAGTTCCCTCTTCCAGAAGGACTCTAGCTTGTGTCCAGTTCACATGGACCTAGCTCGCACAATAAGGTAGATGTGCAATGAGAAGCAGGAAGACCGATCCTCCTGCTTCCACTTCCCACGTGCTGGGACTACAGACATGCACCCATGTACCGCCATGCAGCGCTGGGGTTGGGCTTTGTCCATTGCTTCGCCAGCACTCTACCACTCTGCTGCGTCCCCACGCCCCTGATCCTTGCTGCTGACTCACCAACTACCCCATCCTGCCGACCTTCTTTGTGTATAGGCACACGATTCACTTCTAGAAAGCTGGATGTGAGAGACAGTGAGTGCCGCTTCCATGGTTAGCTTATGAAAACCCTCCAACACACGCTCAGACAGCCCAGTGATCACGCTTCTACCTCTGGGCGTCGTGGCTTGGGAACCTTCCCTGATGAGACGTTAGGAGCTTTGGGGTTGGAAGAGTGGGCTCTGCAATGTGAAAAGCTCAGTTTAGAGTGTACTAACGCTAAGAATAACTCTAAGCAAGGCCAGTTCAAATTATCGGCAGAAGGAAAATGTAGCCGGGAGGATTTCTCTTCTGCCTTTCCTCGGTCACTGTGTAGCGGAGAATGATCCTGAGCTTTTGGTTTTCCTACCTCAACCTCCTGAGTGCTGGGAATATAGGGCTGAACATTTGGCTTATGCAGTGATGGGGACTGAACCTGGGCCTAACTGATGTACATTTCTAGACTCTGTTATTAAGTTTTTAGGTAGTGTGTGTGTGTGTGTGTGTGTGTGTGTGTGAGAGAGAGAGAGAGAGAGAGAGAGAGATTAGGCTGTCCCCACTTACCCTTCTCACTGTCCCTATTCTTATTATTTGACACAGGGTCTTACTATGTAGTCCTTGGTAGCCTAGAGCTATGTAAACTAAGATGGCGCCAAACTCATGGAGATTCACCTACTTGCTGCCTCTCTAGTGCTGGAATTAAAGGCATGAGCCACCACACTGGGCCTAAAGGTTATTATTACTGTTTATTGTTTTTGAGACAGGGTCTGCTGTGTAGCTCTGGCTAGCCTGAAGCTTGCTGTGGAAACTGTGCTGGCCTCAAATTCCCATTCTGCCTCTGCCCCCTGAGCACTAAGGTTGAAAGGGCACACCATCACATCTGTCTTGGACCTGAAGTTTTTATTTTTTTAAATTATGTGTGTATGTGTGTGTGCATATGATGGCAGTGTCCTTGGAGATCAGAATAATCTTGAGCTGGAGTTGTGAGTGGTTGTGAGGCACCTGCAACGAGTGCTAGCTAGGGACCAGACTCGGGTCTGCTGAAAGAGCGCTGCATGCCCTTAACCGCTGAGATCTCTCTCCACTCCCAGGCTTAAACTGTGATTTTAATTTTTGGTTTTTTAGCCTTTGAGACAAGGCTTATGTAGCTTGAACTTCATATGTAGAGAAGGCTGCCTAGATTCGCCTGCCTCTGCTCCCTGAGTGCTGGAATTAAAGGAGTCATCATGATGGGATTGCGAGAGCTGTCGGAGAAGCTGTCTGCCACCACATCTGGCTATTTGTTTTTTTTTTGAGACAGGGTTTCTCTGTGTAGTTTTGGCTATCCTGGACTCGCTTTGTAGACCAGGCTGGCCTCAAACTCACAGAGATCCACTTGCCTCTGCCTCCCTGAGTGCTGGGATTACAGGCGTGTGCCACCACACCTCACTCTACTATTTTGTTTTTGAAAATGGTCTTAAATTCCTGATTCTACCGCCTCTAACTCCCAAGTTCAGGGCTACCAGCCCATGTGTAAATGAGTCCTAATGACCCAAATGGATAGAGGGGCTCAGATTTTCAGAGGAACTGGATAGTGAAGGGGTTTAGGCTTGCGATGGGGCTAAGAGTTTTACATTTTTACTTAAACATGTATTTTTATGCCGGGTTTTTAAACAAATGACAAAAGCAGAGCTGGCCGCGGGGGCGCAGCGCTCAGGGGAGGCAGAGGCAGGCGGGTCTCTGGTGAGTTCGAGGCCAGGCTGGTCTACAAGATGAGCCCAGGACAGCCAGGGCTACACAGAGAAACCCTGTCTTGAAAAAGAAAAAAGTGGGGGGCGGGGGAAAGAAAGGTCCAGGGCACCGGGGTCGAACATTTGGGGCCAAGGTGGGCCGGAGCGCGGGGTGGGCGACCCAACGGCCAGATCCTTCCAGAGGGTGAAGGCTGGCTTTGCCATTCCGCGCCCTCTCCTGAGGAGCCCGCGGCGGTAAACTGAGGAAGGGCGGCCACAAAGCGGGCGCGCGGCAGGTGTGGGGGGGGACCAGGGAGGCGGGCCTCGGCCAGCCGGGGCTCCCGTCCGCCGCCGAGTGAGAGCCGACCGAGGCGCGGGCGGCCGGGAGGCCCGGGTGGGAGGTCGAGGCTGACCGCCTACCCGACTCGGGCGGGCGGGCGGGCGGCGCGGAGAGGGCCCGGGCGGGGCCGGGGAGGAGGGCCCGGGCCGCGGGCGGCGCCCGGCCACGTGACCCGGCGTGTTGTGGTCCGGCCCGCGTGGGTGGCGGGAGCGGCGCGGGGGCGGGGGCGGCGAGGGCCGGGTCACGTGACGGGGTTTAAATCTCCCGCAGCCGAGCCGCGGGGGCGCCAGTGCCGCGCGTCGAGCGGAGCAGAGGAGGCGAGGGCGGAGGGCCAGAGAGGCAGTTGGAAGATGGCGGACGAGGCGGCGCTCGCCCTTCAGGCCGGCGGCTCCCCTTCCGCGGCGGCCGCCATGGAGGCCGCGTCGCAGCCCGCCGAGGAGCCGCTCCGCAAGAGGCCGCGCAGAGACGAGCCCGGCCCGGGGAGCGGCCCCAGCGAGCCGAGCGCGGCGGCCGCGGCCGCGGGCTGGGAGGCGGCGAGCGCCGCGGCCCCGGCGGCGCTGTGGCGGGAGGCGGCCGGGGCGGCGGCGGCCGAGGGCGCGGAGCCGGAGGCCCCGGCGGCGGCGGCGGCGGCGGCGGCCGGGCGCGGAGACAATGGGCCGGGCCCGCGACGGGAGCCGAGGGCGGCGGACGACTTCGACGACAACGAGGGCGACGAGGACGACGAGGCGGCGGCGGCGATCGGCTACCGAGGTGAGGCGCGCGCGGGGCCGCGCAGCCGCGTCCCCGCCCGGCGCCCGGGGCCCCGAGAAGCTCCCGCGGGCTCGGCGGCGGCGCAGCTCGGCCCCGGCTCGGCCGCGCGCCCCCGGGCTCGCCGGCCCTGCTGGCCGCGGAGCCGCGCGTACGCTCGGCCGGGCCGCCGGGCGCGGCGCGCTGTCGCCGGGGCCGCGGGCTCCCGCGGTAGTCGCTGCGCGAAGTTTTCCCTCCCTCGCCTGGCCTTCCCCCGAAGCGCCTTCGTTCAAGTTGCTCGCTGCACCCTCCGGCTCGCAGCTTGGGGCTGTCCCGTCGCTCGGCCCGCTGCGGTTGCGTTTGCCAACTTGACACCTGTGTTGCCAATGATTTCTCATTTTTGGGGCGGTTGGGGGGGCGGGGGGGGACCTGAGTCTCTTTTGAAGTTAGAAATTTTAATAGGCCAGAGCTGTTTCTTGAGGCATACTCTTAACATTACTTTTCAGCGATTGCATTTAGCACCTCGGTATAAGGAGACAATTTTACAGTACTTCCATGAGTTTTTTTCTTTTCTTTCTTTCTTTTTTTAAATCGTACGTTGATAACATTTTTAGGTTAAGTATTTCTTACGCATCTGTAATTTTAGAACCTCCTTTTTTTTTTTTTTTAACCATAATGACACCAGGAGTGTTGTATGTATACTAATGTAATCTCACTGTTTTGTTTTTGTTGTTTTTTTTTTTTTTTATAAACTTTTGTCCAGAATTTATCAGTCTGTCAGTATTGCTGGACCATGTAATGGGGTTTTAATTTTTTTAAGCGGGTTAAATACTGGAATAGTAAATAGCCCTTGATTTCAGCTGTTACAGGGAAAACGAGTGGTGTAAAGTATGTTTCATTTTCTTTAAAGCATAAATTTACCAGCACCCTGGAGGCTGAGGCAGGAGGATTGCTACTTCAAGAGCTACAGAAAGAGACTTTGTTTGCTGTCTGGGCCGGGGAGGACAAGGCTAGGAATTTTATTTCAGTGACATTTAGATGTAATATTTGTTTGCTGCATTTCATGAAGTTGTCTTTTTTTTGGTCCTGGGCATGGAGCCCAGAGCTTTTTTTTTTTTTTTTTTTTGAAAGCATGCTTTTGCTGGGGTACACAGAATTTTCTTTTTCTTTTTTTTTTTTTTTTTTTTTCTTTTGGATTTTTGAGGTAGGGTCCTCGTGTAGCATTAGGCTGGTCCTGAACTCACTATGATATATAGGTCAGGCTAGTCTCTAAATTCTGTGCCTTCCAGGTGCTAGAACCATACATGTGCCCTTTTCTAAGCATTTCTGTCTCAAGCTGCCTTTCGCCACATAGGCCAAACTGTTCCCAAAGTACCTGGGATTGCAGGTGTATAGCACTAGGCCCAGCTGGAGATCATTTGAACAGCAGCCTTTTGATTTATTTCACAGACAGCCTTCTTTTTGCTGATGAAATCATCACTAATGGCTTTCATTCCTGTGAAAGTGATGACGACGATAGAACGTCACATGCAAGCTCTAGTGACTGGACTCCACGGCCACGGATAGGTATGCTTCAGACTGTACATCTTAGAAATAAATGCCCTTCCTACCTTCCCTCCTTTCCTTCCTTCCTTCCTTCCTTCCTTCCTTCCTTCCTTCCTTCCTTCCTTCCTTCCTTCCTTCCTTCCTTTCTCTCTTTCTCTCTTTCTCTCTTTCTCTCTTTCTCTCTTTCTCTCTTTCTGTAGCCCAGGCTAATTCAGCTGCCCTGCAGCCTTTTGCACCAGCCTCTGGGACTATACCACAACCAAGGCCATCTTTTTTTTCTTACACTTTTTCTCCCGTCCTCCCTCTCCTTTTTTTTTCTTTCAGAATTGCGTGTGTCCCACTCTAGAGCCAAGGATGTAAGGATGGTGTTGAACTTAGTGCTGGGAGTATAGGTGTGCTACCCATGTCCATTTGTCTAGAATGAAGATAGTTTCTTAACTTTCTTTTTTTCTTTTATACCATTTTCCCCCCTCTTTTGCATGTTTTTGGTTTTGTTTTGCTCTTTTAGTTTTTTGTTTGTTTTTTGTCTGCGTGCTTCTTGAGACAGGATCACTTATAGTCTAGACTGGCTTGAACTCACTGTGTAGCCCCTGTTGGACATGAGTTTCTGATCTTGTGTCTAAATCCTGGGAATTATAGTTATTTGATACTTGCTACCACCACCCACAGCTGATTTGTACCAACTTTAAAGTCTCTGTCACCATTACCATTTAGATTAGTCAGGTATGGTTATATATATGTATATATATATGTGTATATATATGTATATATAACGTATATATATATGTATATATATATACGTATATATATATACATGTATATATATATATATATATTGGCCTCCTGCACACTAATTCTTGAGTTGCTTGTCAAGCCCACCTAACCCTTAAAATCTTAAAATACTTAAACAGCTAAGCAAAATCAAAATACCTATACAGGACAGGCAGTGATGGCATGTGCCTTTAATCCCAGGACTTGGGAGGCAGAGGCAGGAGAATCTCTTTAAGTTCTAGGACATCCTGATCTACAAAACAAATTACAGGACAGCCAAGGCTACATGGAGAAATCCTGTCTCAAACCAAACCAAGAAAAAATCCTTAGACTTAAGCACCCCCTCCCAAGCTCTTGATCGTCAGATCTTGTTTGAGTTATAACTTGAAATACCTTAAAATTATATTTTCTTTGCATAGAAAATTTATCATTTTGTTTTGCTGGGATTAAAGGTGTGTGCCACTATACCTGGCTGCATAGAAAATTTGTATATTGCTAACTCATTACCTGACAAAATAAATGAGGTTCTCATTAGAAGTGGAATTGACTAGGAGGGCTGGAGAGATGGCTCACACTTGGGAGCAGTGGCTGCTCTTCCAGAGGACTCGGCACCCCATGACAGCTCACAGCTGTTTGTAACTACTGTGCGAGGGGGTCCATTATCCTCATACAGACCGTGCAGTCAAAACACCAATGAACATTTAAAAAAGAAAAAAAAGGATGGAATTGACCTAAGTCTTTCTTCCCTTTAATACAGGTCCATATACTTTTGTTCAGCAACATCTCATGATTGGCACTGATCCTCGAACAATTCTTAAAGATTTACTGCCAGAAACAATTCCTCCACCTGAGTTGGATGATATGACACTGTGGCAGATTGTTGTTAATATACTTTCAGAACCACCAAAACGGAAAAAAAGAAAAGATATTAATACAATTGAAGATGCTGTGAAGCTACTACAAGAATGCAAAAAGATAATAGTTCTAACTGGAGCTGGGGTATGTAAGATGCATAAAAACAGTAGCGAAAGCTCGTATATATTTTCAGTTTTATTTCTTTCTGCTCATAATATAAGTGTTTAGAAACTGCCAAAGAACTCGAGGGCAGCAGCAGTTGCTTAATTCAGTGTTTTGAAAAGTCTGACAACTTGAAATCTTGGTCTATGTCTAGTGCATTTGTTAAGTAAAATTATTTTTTTAAGATTGTGTATTGTTTTGCATGCGTTTATGTACAGCCAGAAGTGGGCATTGGGTTCTCAGGAATTGGAGTTACAGTCAGTTGTAGGCCACCTGGATTCTTTAAAAGGAGCAGGAAGTTCTCTTTAATGGCTAGGCTATCTCCAGTTCCTGGAGTTTTGATTTTAATTTTATATGTATGGGTGTTTTACCTTCATGTATGTTTTTGTATTATGTATGAAGTGACCAGGGAATCCAGAAGGCATGAGGTCCCCAGAAACCGTAGTGTGACATGTTTGTGAGCAAGAGCATCAGCCATCTTTCAGCCTCTGGAGCTTTAACACACTGTACCCTGGCCCCTAAAGATTAGAGAAATGGGATCTTTTGTATGGTAGAAAGGCTCTAATGGAGACAGTTTTCATGGAGAGAGTAAAAATTAATTCATGGTTAAAATAACAGCAACATTGGGAAGGCAATATTTTTACCCTTTATTCATTTTAAGTTGGTAAAATTGTAGAGACTTGGCCTTTTCATTTGACTTGGTCTAAGACCAGTTCTGTGATGTGTGGTATGTTGGACATTATGCTTGCAGCCAGAGCAGTTTGAGCAAAGTGAAAAGGCACTAAATGATCATTAAGAATCCCTGTTGTGGGAAGCAGAGGCAGTTGAGCATGCCAGAGCGTGTCAGTGTGCACTATCTGCTTGATTGTCTCCTTCCTCTGTGAGTCTTGGCTTGAGGCTTGGTCAGAAGCACCTCAACTGGCAAAGCCATTTTCCAGGCTCCCAGTTTTAGTTGTTCTTAAGACAAGGGCTTACTTTGTAGCCCTGGCTAGCCTGGAACTTGGCAGAAATCCTCCAGGTATTGGCATTTATTTAAGGTATGTACTGCTGTGCGTGGCTGAGATTTATTTATTTATTTATTTATTTATTTATTTATTTATTTATATATATATATTTATTTATTTATTTAATTTATTTATTTTTACTTAAAGCAGTCCTGTGAGTGTTGAGATTAGAGGTGTGTTCCAGAGACAGTTTTTTGTTTTTGTTTTTTTTCCCTCTTACTCCAAAGTGAATGAATCCTATAAAACTGGGATTTCTAGGTTTTTTGTGTTTGTTTTGGTCTTTTTGTTATTTTGCCCCCCTCCCCCAAGCTGAGGACTGAACCCAGGGCCTTGTGCTTGCTAGGCAAGTACTCTACCATGGAGCTGAATCCCCAACCCCGGATTTCCAGTTTTATAGGATTGTTGATTTCCCTATTTAAGTGTCAGGGTTTATCTGAAGAAAAAGGATTGTGTCTAAAAGTTTTGTATTTTTATTTATTTAGAGACAGTCTCTCTGGCTGGCCTAGAACTTTTTCTGTAGACCAGGCTGGTCTCAAACTTAAGGAAATCCATACTCCTGCCTACCAAATGCTGAGATTAAAGGCTGATGCCATCACACCTGGATTAACATTAAAATAGCTTTTTTTTGATGCCTTTAATTCCAGTACTCAGGAGGCAGAGTGACTCTCTGAGTTTGAGGCCTGATTGATAAAGTGAGTACCCAGACAGCCAGGACTACCAGGACTACGCAGAGAAACCTTGTGTCAGAATCCCTCCCCACCATTTTGAGTGTGTGTTTCTGTGTATGTGCACGTGCACATGTGTACACATGAGGGTTCAGAGCACAACTTGGAAGCATTCTTTCCTTCCCTTTGGTTCTGGGTATCAAACAAGTCATTTAACTGTTAGGTGCAGAGTCATCTCACTCTGTAATTGATCATTTTTGCTGCTGGAGATTTGAACCTGGGGCTTACTACGTTAGATACAAATACTCTAAACTGACCTATCCTTAGCCTTTATTTCCTTTGAGATGTGTTATCATTATGTTGCACAGCGGGGCAACTTGAGCTCAAGTGATCCTGCCTTAGCGGTCTTAGCATTGACTATAGACTTGAGCCACTCTTTTGGTTTTTTTATGTTAAAAATTACATCGTTTGCTGGGTATGGTGATGTGACCTCACCTGACTGAAACCTCAGCTTTAGGTGTTAGGGTATAGAGACAGGCAGATCCCTGGAGCTTAGTGGCTAGCCAGCCTAACCAAAGTGGTAAGTACAAGGTCAGCAAGACACTATCTCAAAAAATGAGAAGCTGGGGGACCCATACTAGCACTGGGGAGGCAGAGGCAGGTGTATCTGATTTCCAGGCCAGAAAGGGGTCTATAGTGAGATCCTGTCAAACAAAGGACAAAAAACAAAAAGAACTCATAAATAAGTAAACATGCGTTATGTTCTTAGGCTGAAGAGATGGCTTACAATTTAAGAGCTAATACTGGTAGGCAAGGGGCCCAGGTTCATTTCCCAGCACTCCTGGCAATTCACAACTGCATGGTCCTGATGCCCTTCTGACCTCTGTGAACACCAAGCATCCCTGTAGAACACAAAAACAAACACACATATATGCACATGGCAGGCTTCCATCTGTACATATAAAATAAAAGCAATAGAGCCTAATGGCTTCAAAAAAAATACTTTGCTGTGCTATCTTTTAGGCAATTGTAACTACTGAACAACATACCAAGGATCCCACCCCCTTTCTTTGTAAATGGTTTTGCTGCTGTGATTTCTTCTAGTTAGTCTTGGAGATTAGAGCCTAAGCAGCCCTTCAGTCTCCCTGAGTATCTGAGAATTTAGGCCTGAACTAGTGTTCCCATTTTACAATACAGTGTTGAAACAAGTTTCAGAACTTTTGAGTGTTTTTGAGGTACTAAAAGCAAGCCTTGTGAGAACAGTGTGAAGTGATTATCCAGTAGGAAGTGTTACCTACTTTTGGTTTAAAAATGGAATTGATTTACTCCAAACATACTGTTTAAATGCTTAAAGGTTAGATTAGCACAACTTACTACCATTAAATAGTGTGGCAGATTTAATTATTCTCATTAATTTGCATATTATACCTGTATTTAAATTAGGATTATAATATTTCTATTCCCCAAACTCAAACTGTCTTTTCATCCCTTACAACCGAATTGTGTGTACTGGAAATACTAATTATGAAGGTAGACGATTTAATATGGTGAATTATGTCTTGTATATTTCAGGTTTCTGTTTCCTGTGGGATACCTGATTTCAGATCAAGAGATGGTATTTATGCTCGTCTTGCAGTGGACTTCCCAGATCTCCCAGATCCTCAAGCCATGTTTGATATTGAGTATTTTAGAAAAGACCCAAGACCATTCTTCAAGTTTGCAAAGGTATTACATGTTTTTGTCTTTCATGAAAAAGTGTTCTAATGTATAGTTTTAGGTTTGTAGTCGTTGCCCAGTGAATTGGATGCTACCAGTGTGGAAGCCAGAACTTCTGTAGTTTTAGGACTGATTTAAATAATGTAGTTTTGGTCTTTTGCCTGTGTGTCTTATGCTCTCGTTTGGAGGTTTGTAGATCATATAAAAATGACCTGTTTTGACCTTTAATTTTTTCTGAGTCATAGAGGTTATAGGACCTACTGTGCTTTGTTTTGTAGTGGACAAGTTTTAATGTATGCATCTGTCTGAAGAATGATTTTTAATTATGGAAGATTGAGATTACATTCTTTTGATAAATAGATTATAAAGGACCCCTCTAGTCTGTCTAGTTTATAAGCCAGTCACCACAGCTCCATGTGGCCATTGACTTTTGGAAGTATGTTGACATAAGTGGAGGGCATACTTAGTGTATTTTAAAGAAAAGTAAATATTCTATTAAATGGATATATTAAGCAAGCAAACACTAATTATTTTTGGGAATATATTCAGGAGCCAGGCATAGTGGTACATTCCTGCAATCCCAGAAATCAAGAAGTAGACAAGAGACTCCATGATCAGCCACGACTATCTCATGAGCTCAGCTTCAGAAACTAAACAGTAACTTTTTTTTTTATTAGTTATTTGAAATTTTCACTTTAATGCGAACTAGGAAATTGGAACACTGGCTCCATGAATTTCGTATGCATCTGTTACTATCCCAAGATTTTGGTCATTAGGATTTTCTGCAGTTTAATCTTAAAAGGTTTTTTTGTTTGTTTTGTTTTGTTTTTGTTTTTGAGGCAGTCTGATGTAGGCCAGGCTGGTTTTGAGCTTTGCTTAGCTGTGGATGACTTTTGAGCCTGGTGGTCCTCTGGCCTTGAACTCCATCTGTTAGGAGTGTTGACAGGAGGACCATGCCTGGCGGCAGTTCATGATTAATGGAGCATGGAGATACATTTGAAAGGCTCTTCTGTATTAGATGTCGTAGAGAGTCCAGAAATTAAATAGGGTCTTAAAAAGTTTCATCTCTGGAGGTGGTGAATGGTGGTGCACATGCCCAAGTGCACCTGTGGATGTGACAGGACAGCTTTAGGGAGTTGGGCCTCCCCACATCACACACAGGGGTTCCTGGGATTGGCCTTAGGATCATCTTACATTTTGTAAGCCCCACGGTGGACTGTGAAGGCCATCTCCATATGTCATATGTTATATGGACTGTGAAGGCCATCTCCATATGTCATATGTGCAGAGTTGTAGGGAATGCCCCCCATCCTCAGTGCTGAGATTAGAGGCTGATCACACTTTGCAGCGAAAATGTGCTGTTGGAACACTGTTACACTGTTGGAAAGAACAGTGAGCTGGCAGCCAAACTTGTTTTTGTTTTAAAGACAGTTGCTCTGGTGTAGCCCTGACTACCCTGGCACTCACTCTGTAGGTCAGGCTGGCCTCAAACTCAGAAAGATCCGCCTGCCTCTGCCTCCCCCAGTGCTGGAGGCATGTGCTACTGCTTCTGGCTAAGAGTTCTGGATGGATGCAGGACACTAATGTTTTGGTTTAGTTAGTAGACACAGATTTAGAAAGGTCAGCAGGTAACTAAAAGTTACTTTCTTATCTTACACAAGCATAGCTGGTTAGTGAATCAATGTTAGTATCCCCAAGACTTTTCTTGTAAATTTATATTGTGAGTTGGGAAACTACATTGCCAGAACTAGTCAAAAAAATGGCTCTTACCAGGATTGGCAACTGCAGATACATACTTAAAATTAAGGTTTCCATAAGTTTTTAACTTACATTTACTTATATGTGTATAGACAAGCATTTTGTTCCTCTTCAGAGGATTATAGTAAGCCCAACATGAAGATGCTCTCCAATAATGTGAAACAAGCCTAATGGTGTGCATGTCCCTCATTTAGGGTTTAGGAGGTGGGGGCAAAGGATCTCATGAGTTCAGACAGTGCGCAGTGGTACAGCATTTTTTTTAGCAGAGGCCCTGGATCATGGCCCCAGCAGTGGACACATGCTAAACTGTGTTTCTGTTCTTAAGTTTTAATTTTGTTTATGGTACAGGCTGGAGGCATAAAAATTAGCCTTCAATAAATAGATAAAAATGGGGGAAATAAAGTGCCCTTAGTGTGTGTAGGAATTACAGTGCTGGTCGTCAGGCTTGCCGTGCAGATGTTAAATGGCTGAGAAGGAAATCTGGAAAAAGCCTTCCTAGTCAGCTCAGACAACAAAGGCTAGAGAGATGAGCCAGTGCTTATGAGTAAATACCGCTTCTTGCAAATTTCAGAAGTCAGTTTCTAGCATTTATGTCCCCAGACCCTACAACTGCCTGTTATAACCAGGGTACAATCCCATGCTGCTGGCCCTCGGGCCTCCACTGCCATGGCACCTGCACTCATTCGTACCCCCAACCCCAGACATACATGTAATTAAGAGCTTTAAACTAGGGGCTGGAGAGGTGGTTCAGTTAGTTAAGAGCACTTGTTCTTGCACAGAGGATCTGGTTTCAGTTCCTACCACACACATGGGTGGCTTACTGCCATCCATAACTCCAGTTCTGCAGGGGGAACAATACCCCTTTCTGGCATCTTTGGGTACAAAGGCAAGCATGTGGTACATATACATATTACCTTTAGGCAAAACATTCATACATACATAATTTCTTTTTAATATAAAAAATCCAAGGGCTAGGTATAGTAGTGCAGGTCTTTAATCTCAGTACCCTGGTGGAGAGGCAGGTAGATCTCTGGGTTACAGACCAGCTTAGGGCTACATAATGAGACCCTGTTTTGTTTTTCTCTTGGAACATTTTTTTAAAATAAATTTTTACTTTTTTATATTACTTACAGTTTACTTACTTTGTATCCCAGCTGTAGCCTTCTCCCTCATTCCCTCCCAAACCCACCCTCCCTCATCTCCTCTCTGCCCCTCTACAAGTCCACTGATAGGGGAGGTCCTCCTCCCCTTCCACCTGACCCTAGCTTATTCAGACTGGCTGCAATGTCCTCCTCTGTGGCCTAGTAAGGCTGCTCCTCCCTCAGGAAGTCAAAGAGCCAGCCATTGAGTTCACGTCGGAGACAGTCCCTGGAAACCCTGTTTTTAATTCAGTCTTACACATCTAAAACATGTATAACATAGGAAGTATGTATAATGTGCTACAGCATTCTATAATGTGCAATACAAGTGTGTGGGTTTTGCATTCACATGTTCAAGTTTAGTAGGGATTAGTTTATAGCTTCACCAATTAAAATTTTTATTCAGTTAGATTGGCATACTATGAAAAAAAGCTTGCTCCTTTTCTGATGTGATAAAATCATAATGTATAGTTCTACGTATAGGTGGCTGAGCTATAAAGTTTTTTAAGTGGACATGTAAGTGTGTATGTTTGTGGTATATATTATGTTGCTGTATATACATTATCGGATGGCAATATCGTTAACATCCATTACTTGACATACTTATTTCTACTCTTACATTCAGACACTGCAAGTGCACAGTGTTCTCTCTGTTGTACAGTAGATTGTCTAAACATCATCCTTCCTCAGATAGGTCTGCTCACCAGCTTCTTCCCAATTGTGCCCTATCCCATTTGCTGAGATTTAATGACTGGGAGCTGTCACATGAACACTGTGTGTGTATATAATTTATTTTTTTAATTTTGTGAGCCACGATGTGGGTTCTAGGAATTGAACTCAGGGCCTCTGGAAGAGCAGCCAGCACTCTTAACTTCTGAGCCATCTCTCCAGCTGACATGAATGTTACTAAATTCTACTGGACTGTTCTTACATCATTTCAGTGACAGCCGTGTCCCTTTGATTGCTTTTGCTAAATGAGACCATATGGTAGAGTGTATAGCCCATAAATCACTGTTGTAACTGTATGTAGAAACTGTGTTCTGTTAAAGATCCTCCATGAGGTAGCTGGCAAAAAGTTTTGATCAGTAGGGATTACTCTATTTGAGTTGAATGAATAAAATGAGAAGGGTTCTTACTGGCATTTTTCACGTTTTCCCCTTTATAGGCATATGTGTGGTGTGTATGCAGTTGGCAGGTGCATGTGGGTATGTCACAAATGGTGGTTAGAAGTTGACTTTGGTTATTCTCTCCATTGCTCTCTCCACCTTATGTGTGGAGGCAGGCTTTTCCACCTGGACTGTTGAGCTGGAGTGCCCTGTTTGTGCCTCCTGCATATAGGAATTACAGTGCTGGTCGTCAGGCTTGCCGTGCAGATGTTACCCACTGACCATCTTTCACTTTTTTGTGTGCTGCTGGGAATTGAGCTCTTGTGCCTCCCAACCACATGCTGGGCAAGAGCTGTATCACTGTCGCTGCCACCAGCCTTGTCTTCATAGAGTGGAGACTTTAGATGGTTTCTTACCAAACTCGGCTGTCTTCCTCTGTTCTACAACTCTAAAATTAGATGAATCTTTTTAGTTTTAAGGGGCTGCCTTTTAGGGTCTCTGTTTATACTGTTAGAGCAAGACTTGGAGGAAGAAAGCATCACTGGAGGGGAAGCCATTTCTGTGGAAGCTTTTGTCTTCGGTTGTTTTTATTTCTGGTTTGTTCTTTGTTTTGTTTTGTCAAGACAGGTTTCTTTCTATACCCTTGGCTGTCTGGGAACACAATCTGTATAGACAAGGCTAGCCTTAAACTCTGAGATTTGCCTGCCTCTACCTCCTAGTGCTGGGATTAAAGGTATGTACCACCAACACCCAGCAGAGTATTAGTTTCAAAAAATATATTCTAAACTTTTTATCTCAGTAGACTAGCCCAACACTCATGGTTGGTTTCTTAAAAGGCTTCAGGGTGTTCAGAGCTGAGATAAATGACATGTCTTTTTAAGATTTGCTAATTTTGATTTGGAAGAATTAGCCTGTATCTTACAAATCCCAAATCTCTTTGATTTGCATCAGAATTTTTAGATTCAGTCTGCGTAAGAAAAGGTTTTTGCTAAAAGTTTTTAGAATTTTGTATTTCTAGCTATTCCTTAGTTTGATCTTGTGTGATGGGATTACATGTATGTGCCACGCCACTCAGTCCAGCCTCATGAGTGTTTTCTGTGTACATTGGAATGAAAAGCAAAAAAATCTTGAATTCTTTTTATAATGGACCAACACACAACTTTTCATAGAACTATTTTATTACTGGGCATAGGTGGTGCACACCTTTAATTCCAGCACTCAGGAGGCAAAGGCAAGTGGCTCTTAGTCTGGTCTACATAGTAAGTTGCATGACAGCCAGACCTATGTAGAGACAGACCTTGTTTCAAAACAAACAACAAAAAAATACAAAAGGATTCAATTTTATATAGCAGTTACTGAGTGGAAAAACTTGGGAGTTACTAAATAAAAGTAAAGTTCTTTAATCTTAACAGAGGGAAGGGTTGCAGCGCTGTTTATACGGTTTTCCCCATATGTTTATGCAGAGGGAACATCCATGTGTGCACATAATTTCAGTTTTTTGCTTAATAAAACAAAAAAATTACACCCTGGTGACTAACTTGCTTTTTTCTTGTTGTCATGGACTATTTTTCAGGTCAGTGCATGAGAGCCCTTTCATTCTCTCAATGGCTGAATATTCCCCTGTATGGATGTCCCTTACTACACAACCAGTTTCCATATTGATGGATATACGGTTGTATTTAGTTTTTTGCTAACAGTATGATGGGTTAGAGACTATAATGTAAGGAAGTAGAGTGTATAAGCTACTTTAAAGAAAAATGAAGAAACTTCCTTTTGCCATAGTCACTTGCTAAATGAAAGTGAATAAAAAACACTGTCAAAAGTTGGGAAGACCCAAGGGCTGGCTGGAGGGATGGATTAGCAGTCAAGAGCACTGGCTGCTCTTTCAGAGGAGGACCCAGTTTCAATTCCCAGCACCCACATGGCAGCTCGCAACTGTCTGTAACCCTAGTTCCAGGAGGATCTGACAACCTCACACAGACATACATGCAGGCAAAATATCAATGCACATAAAAATAAATGTATATATTTAAAAAGTTGGGAGGACCAAAATTGATACTTTTTTTCTGATCTTTTTGCCATGTGTATATCTGAATTCTTTGTTTTTAAAGAAGAAACAGCATTGAAGCATTATTTGGGGGGAAAACACACACACAAAATCCAGCAACTCAGCATTCATGAGCAACTCTGTTCTATACCAGTATGTGCCTGTGCAGTGGAAGGAAAGCAATTTTGGTAAGGAATTAAAACTTCAGCTTTAAACTCCCAGCAGGTTGCTATCTGTGAACGGGGAATCAAACAGTGTTAAGTGATACCTTGACAGGGGTTTTTAGTTGTAGAGTCATCATCCCTTTGATATCTGTAATTTCAGTGTAAAGTTTCCCCTTTTTTCCTTAAAGAAAAATCTGAGTTTGCAGCCAACAAAATTTAGATGTACCTAAGGTATGTATTTCTTCTGACTTACAAAAGTATCGATTAAGATGTGTTTACCTGTCACCTGATCGTGTTCTTCAAGGGGCCAAGTGCACTGTTGCTGAGTTTTCATACAGTAACAAGTCTTTTCTAGCCGTGCCATCCATCTAGGTGCTTTAAAATGCTTATATATTTTGCTTGTTAAAGTAGGTATTACGGGGGTTATAATTTGTACCTTTTTGAGTAAATGTAAGCATGGTATCTGTTATGTTTATTTCGTTATTAATGTAACTTTTCTGCCTTTTACATTATATAGGAAATCTATCCCGGACAGTTCCAGCCATCTCTGTGTCACAGATTCATAGCTTTGTCAGATAAGGAAGGAAAACTACTTCGAAACTATACTCAAAATATAGATACCTTGGAACAGGTTGCAGGAATCCAAAGGATCATTCAGTGTCATGGTTAGTAAATGTCGTGGTGGCTTTCTGGAGGTGCTTAGTTTAATGTGAACATCAGGCGTGGGAAGAAGCTGTTAATCTCGTAACGAAAATCAGTGTACAAAACTGAGTAGTACAGGAAAATAAAGCCTCAACTTTGGTGGTATGTATACTTTGATAGCAAGTTCATGGTCAGCCTTGACTACATAAGACATACCTGTGCTAAGGTAACTCAATTGGAACTTTCCAGTTGCAGAGTTATTTTATTGCAAATAGTGGCTTTAAATGATAAGAATACATGTATATGTATTAATATATAAACTACATCACGTATTCTATTCTTTACAAGACTTCAGGAGAACTCAGGTTAAAGTCTTCATGATGTAAGCCACAAATATTCCTTCAATAAAGCACTTACATTTTGGTTATTTTAGGTTCATTTGCAACAGCATCTTGCTTGATTTGTAAATACAAAGTTGATTGTGAAGCTGTTCGTGGAGATATTTTTAATCAGGTAATTTATTTTTCTCATAAATTTGCTTTTTGTTGCTTCTATGTTCATATTTTTCCCCTTTCTGAGATGTGTTGTATAGAATGCTGGAAATTCTAGTGTGAATAAGTTTTTTTTTTTTTTTTTCTACCTTAAGTAGGAAATCCCTGCAGGCTGAGGATGTTAGAGCACACTAAATTGGCTGAAGCAGGGGGATTGTAAGCCTGAGTTGGATAGGAAGTCTCATTAAAAAAAAAAAAAAAAAACTGGAATGTTGTGCAGTTGGTTGAATAGCTGCTTAGCATTCAGAGTCTCAGGTTTGCGTTCCAGCACCAATAAATCCGGTGTGTGGGCATGTGCTTGTAATCCCAGCGTTTGGGATGACGAAGAAGCTGTTGAAGGTCATGCTCACCTACAAACAAGTTTGATGCCAGCCCTCATTTCATGAGACCCTTTCTCAAACTTAAAAGTCCTCTTTGATACCTCCTAAGTGCCTTCTGACTAAGTCTAAACAGGAGGCCAGGGTACAAGTTGCAGGGAAAAGCCTGTGCTTCCTTGCTTTTTCAGTTTTGGTTAGATCTGGAGTCTTTCTTACATTAGTTGTAAGATTTTAAACATTTCCAAAATGATAGTGAAATATTTATTAAAGGAAAATATAGCAACACACATCCAGAAAAATGTCCTGTATGTTTAGCTGCATTATCATGTATAACCAGGAAAATGGTGTTGAACTGACTTTTGACTGATTTGTTTTCTTGGAGGCTTACTGCCTCCTGCTAACTTAGGTCTAGTCCTGGAAGTTTCTAGCCTTTGTACAGTCTAACCTAGGCCTAGAATATTTCAGCCTTTGAGACTTATTACTTAATAAACTTACCTTTTCTAGCTCTTTCTGAACTCTAGCTGGTTCAACTCAGTTGTTCTGGCTCAAACTGCTCTCCTGGCTGACAGATTCAATTTGGTTTCCCTCAGCTTTTGACTTTTTGCTCTCTTGGCCTCAAACTATAGCAATCGGTTCTAATATTCTGGCTCGTTATTCTCTGGCTCATCTGTCTTCACCTGTGTCTAGCTTGTTCTTTCTACAGCTCGTCTCTGTAAAACTGCTTCCCCTGCCCCTGCCCCTAACTCTTAAGCCTCCTCTTATCTTTCTTATGAGAGTTGGTCATACCCTATTTTGTCAGATCTTTGGTTTGTCATTTTGTCTGCCTTTCAGTTAGACATCCCTTTCAAATTTTGGTGCTTCCTTCTGCAAACTACCTTTGTTGTTTGGGATTAAAGGTGTGTACTAAGGGCGTGTCTGTATTCTAGCCAGAGTATCCGTGTTCTGGATTAAAATCCCTCTACAAAATGGAGTCATTTTCACAAACATTTCTAAAAGCCCAAGTTTTTTTGTTTGCTTTTTTGATGCTCTTTTGCGTATTTAGTATTTTGTGTATGCCCACGTGGGTATATATATATTATATGTGTGAGAAGGCAGAGGCTTAAAAGATCAGGGTGTGGAGGTCAGAACATCAATGTGGGAGTAAGTTTTCTACTTCTACTATGTGGATTCTGGGAGTTGAATTTGGTTGTCACGCTTGGTGGAAACGTCCTTCACCTGCTCACCCTGGCTCCACAGTAGACACTATCAAATACACTTTTACACAGCTATTTCTGGGAATGTTGACTTCTAACTTGGGTTCCCTTCGCTTTCACATTTCCTGTAGGTAGTTCCTCGGTGTCCAAGGTGCCCAGCTGATGAGCCACTTGCTATCATGAAACCAGAGATTGTTTTCTTTGGTGAAAATTTACCAGAACAGTTTCATAGAGCCATGAAGTATGACAAAGATGAAGTTGACCTCCTCATTGTTATTGGGTCTTCTCTGAAAGTAAGACCAGTAGCACTGATTCCAAGTAAGTTGATGGTTTAACAGGACAGAGGCAATTTTTATTTAGTTTTTATTTGGAGAATAGTTGAAGGTCTAAGCTCTACTTTTTAGGTGGTCTTCTTAAAGTGACATTTTATGTCACTTTATGGGAATGGGGCTGTGAAGATAGAATTTCAAAATTTAGTTGTAGTTTATATAAAATCAAAGCCAAAACTGTTTGACTCATACTTTTTAGTGCTGTGTATTTAAAGTTGCAGAGGTTACTTTCAATTAATTCCATGTATAATCTCTAATGTGTGAGTGTCTTGCTTGCATATATGTCTTTGTGTCCACTTTACCAGACAAGAATGTTAGACCCCCTAGAACAGTGGTTTTCAACCTTCCTAATGTTGAAACCTATTCATACAATTCATGTTATGACATTCCAACCATAACATTTTTTTGTTGCTACTTCATAACTGTGATTTTGCTAGTTGTGAATTGTAATGTAAATATCTGTATTTTCTGATGGCTTTTTCTCACTGCTCTAGACTATGGAGTTCAATGTATAGTATGTGATCAGATATGTGATCAGATAGCTTGTTAGCAGTTTTATGTGCTCATGTATGATGGAAGTACCTGTGTGTAGGGGTGTGTGCTAAAGAGAATCAGCAGTGAAGAGCACTGTTTTTGGAGAACCAGGATGAGTTCCGCAGCACCCACATGACAGTGCCTAAATTTATCTCCAGTTTATAGGGGATATAGCAAACTGTTTGGCCAAGGGGTCACCAAGTACTTATATTGTAGGCATGGAACACCTAACCCCTCAAACACACGTCTTTTGAGACAAGTTTCTCTGTAGCCCCAGCTGTCTGGAGGAACTCTAGAACTCCCAAGATCCGCCTGCCTCTGCCCCCCGAGTGCTGGGATCAAAGGTGTATACCACCACTGTCAGGCCACACTCCACTTCTTGAGACAAGATCTCACTGTAGTTTGGGTCTGGGACCTCTCTGCAGACTAGGCTGGCCCTACAGAGAGGGAGAGAGGGAGGGAGGGAGTTGCCTGTTCTGGTCTCAGGATAAGAGGTATATGCTACTCACAGCTAATCTTTGGTAGCCAGGAATGGAGACATATACCTGTTTGTAAGCCGTGTGGTGGTGGAGTGAAGGCAGGAGGCTCAGTTTCAATGATAGCTTCTATGTAAGCAAATTTGAGGCCATCCTGGGATAGATTAAAAAAAACAACACACACAAAACAGAAACCACAAGTTCTTTTTCATAATGGTTGTAGTTTTGAGAGGACATTTGCTAATGTCCAGGAGTTTGGTATAGCAGCCAACGTAATGCCAGCAGGTGGGTCTCATTGTGAGGGCAGCCTGGCCTACATACTGAATTCCAGGACAGCCAGGGCAGTGAGACCTTATCTACAACACCCTTTCTCTCCCAAACCAATGTCCAAGTTCTGTGGGTGTTATTTATTTTTTGAGATAGGGTCTTACGCTTAAACAGTGTAACTCTTGAAATTCAGAGTTCTGCCCTGCTTTCTGAGTACTGGGACAAAAGGCATGTGCCATTATGTCCTCACCCCTTACAACAAAAGTTTGGTTTTGGTTAAGCTGGCTACATTTTCTTTTCTTAAAGATTTATTTATGTTATGTATGAGTGCTCTGTCTGCATGTATGCCTGAACACCAGAAGAGGGCAACAGATCTCAGTATATAGATGGTTGTGAGCCACCCTGTGGTTGCTGGGGATTGAACTCAGGACCTCTGAAAGAGCAGACAGTAAATACTCTTATGGCTGAGCCTTCTCTCCACCCCTTGAATTTCTTTCTTCATGTTTCTATTGACACCTCCACTGTGTGAAGCAACTAAGGAGAACTGAGACATTTCAGATACATTTGATCAAGAGGATAAGAGACTTAGCATAACATTCAGCTGTAAAGTATTTAGAAGGCTAGTCTGGGTGTCCTGGAACCCTAGCTCTGTAGGCCAGGATGTCCTCAGATTTACAAAGATCTGCCTGTCTCTGCTTATCAAGTGCTGGAATTAAAGGCATGAGCCTCCAACGTCAGCTAGATTTTCATTTTTTTAAAACTAATTCAAAGGATGTTTGGGGTTTTAAAGTAAGCTTTCTGAACTGCAACACCTGGAGTGGCGGCTCTTCTGAGGCCAGGCCAGGATTGCCATGAGCTTAGGGCCACAGAATAAGGGAAAACCTCGGTGGGAGAAACATATATTGCTTGTTACTTAGAGGAAATTGGTTTTGAAAAATGTAAAATGTTTCCAAAATAGGTTTGTATGCCCCCTCCCCCCATTGTTGCTGTTATGACTCCCAGAGATCCTGGTGCTGGAATTAAAGTGGTATGACACCAGGCCCATCCCTATGCATCTGTTTTCATGCTTTCTCTTCCTTTTTCACCGTTTTAGGTTCCATACCCCATGAAGTGCCTCAAATATTAATAAATAGGGAACCTTTGCCTCATCTGCATTTTGATGTAGAGCTTCTTGGAGACTGCGATGTTATAATTAATGAGTTGTGTCATAGGTTAGGTGGCGAATATGCCAAACTTTGTTGTAACCCTGTAAAGCTTTTAGAAATTACTGAAAAACCTCCACGAACACAAAAGGAATTGGTTCATTTGTCGGAATTGCCACCAACACCTCTTCATATTTCGGAAGACTCAAGTTCACCTGGAAGAACTGTACCACAAGATTCTTCTGTGACTGCTACACTTGTAGACAAAGCAACAAAGAACAAAGGTGATGATTTAGAAGTATCTGAAGCAAAAGATTGCATGGAAGAAAAATCACAAGAAGTACAGACTTGTAGGAATGTTGAGAGCATTAATGTGGAAAATCCAGATTTCAAGGCTGTTGGTTCTAGTACAGGAGACAAAAATGAAAGAACTTCAGTTGCTGAAACAGTAAGAAAATGCTGGCCCAACAGACTTGCAAAGGAGCAGATTAGTAAGCGGCTTGATGGTAAGGAATGCTTTTTGTTGAAAACCAGTTTGAATATTGTGGAAGAAAGATGACTCCCATTGTCAGTAACTTTTGACATTAGTTGTCAGGACAGCACTGTGTATTTGTGTGTAATAAGTTTGAGGAAGTGGTGTTTTTTTTTTTTTTGTTTCTTTTGCAGGCAGTACTTTGTATTGTTTAAACCCAGGGTTTCAAGTAGATAGTGCTGTTTAAAGTAGCAGGAATGATTTAACAAAGTAAACTGCCTGCCTCCCCAACAAACGACTGAGATGTTTACTGGGGGTCAATTTACATACATAGCTGACACTGTTCTGGCAGGATGGGAAAACTCAGGATTGAAAAATTATTTATGTATGACTGCTTGGAAGGCCTGCCAGGTAAAATTCTAGGAACACCTTTAAGGTCTGGAAAACAGGATTCCTTTCTACTGGATGTCTATTTTATTCTGTACTACCAACCGTTAATGTCGGTGGGATAGTCTTTTTCGAGGATTCAGGATGCTTAAATACCTTGTAGGAACTGACTTCCGTATTTTAGATAGAGCCTCATATTTGGAGAGTTAGCTGGCCTTTAAATGTGTGTAGCTTTGATTCTTGGTAAGCATCCAAACCATAGCAATCTAGACAACAGTAGTTCACTGTAATACAAAAAATCTAATTTTCCATCCCCTATATAAATACAACACCCAGCAGACTGATATAATTTTTGTTTTGTTTTGGAAACAGGGTTTCTCTGTTTAATTGTCCTGAACTTGCTTTGTAGACCAGACTAGCCTGGAACTCAATAGAAATCCGCCTGTTTCTGCCTCTCAAGTGCTGGGATTAAAGGTGCTCAGTTTGAAATTATAAAATTTGCAGTTTCTCTTAACAGTTACCTGACGTTGGTCCCTCCCTCTTGAGTGCTAGGATTGTGGTCATGAACTGTCACAGACCAGTGAAGAATATTTTAGATAAGAAGCCATGAGCCATCACAGACCAGTGAAGAATTTTTTAGATAATCAGTGATAAACTTCCTGCTTCCATCTCCCCGGTGCTAGGATTACAAGTATGTGCCACCGTACCTAGTTTATGTAATGCTGAGTACGAACTCAAGGCTTTGATGATAGGCAAGCAGTCTGCCAGTAAACAAATTTTAGTTGAGTAGAATTTGACCTTTTCCCCTACAAGGCAGTATACTAAATTCTGGAGACAGAAATCCGTACGTTTGTCTGTATGATTGTAAAAATAAAAATGTTTTAGTATTGTTGAAGGAGAATAAATACTTCATTTCAAAATAACCAACCCTCCCCACACAAGTTGATAATAAAACCCAATTCTGCCCCCCTCAAACTCAGAGATCCACTGCTTCTACTTCCTCAAGTGATGGAGGAGCACTCTATTTGCATGTGTGCCTGTGTGACAGAAGAGGACAGACACCACATACTCCATTGTTTGTGAGCCATTATGTGGGTGTAGGGAATTGAACTCAAAACCTGTGAAAGAACAGCCAGTGCTCTCAACCACTGAATCATCTCTCTGGGCCAGAACCAAATTTGAGAATTTTCTGTGTAGCTACCAGTCCTGAAACTGGATTTGTAGACCAGGCTGGCCCAACTCAAGAGATTCACCTACCTTTGCCTACCAAGTGTTGGGATTAAAGGTGTGTGTCAGCATGACTGGCTAGAATCCAATTTGTTAAACAATAGGTTATCTTCTTTTCGGGTAGACACGGGAACATTTATGTTTGGAAATGGCAGAGAAGTTATTTAGTTAACATACCTCCCAATTCCCTCCCAATATTCAACACTTTCCAACATATACAGTGCATCTTGGCTAATTTAGTCTGTTCTTTCTGAAAGAGTGCAAACAATAGAAGCGTCAGATTTGTAAAGTTAACATGTAAAGCAAGGCATAGTTACCTATAGTATCTATAAATTCCACCATTCAGAAGGTAGAATTAAGCAGGTGAGTTCAAGGCAGATTTGTCTCAAACAGAAACAAGCCAACAAAACCACAGAATAGAAAGTTTGTGAGCCTTTCAGGTTAGCTAAGGACTCAAGGGAGTCTCAGTCTGGTCTCAGACAATCAAGTGATGTTTACTTCTTACTGCTCTGTTTCAGGTAACCAGTACCTGTTTGTACCACCAAATCGTTACATCTTCCATGGTGCTGAGGTGTACTCAGACTCTGAAGATGACGTCTTGTCCTCTAGTTCCTGTGGCAGTAACAGTGACAGCGGCACGTGCCAGAGTCCAAGTTTAGAAGAGCCCATGGAAGATGAAAGTGAAATGGAAGAGTTCTACAATGGCTTGGAAGATGATACGGATAGACCTGAAGGTGCTGGAGTATCGGGATTTGGAGCTGATGGGGGGGATCAAGTAGTAGTTAATGAAGCTATAGCCACGAGGCAGGAGGTAACAGATGTAAACTACCCGTCAGATAAATCCTAACGCTTTAGCAGTGGTCCAGGTACAGGAATTGCTCCACCAGCATTGGGAACTTCAGCATGTCAAAATGAATGTTTACTTGTGAACTTGAACAAGGAAATCAGATGTAATATTTATAGACTGGAAAATAGGTTGTCTTCTCTTGGGTGATTTTTAAAGTTCCATCATTTCTGTACTTGTACATCCAACACTAACGTTTTTAAAGGTACTAGGTATCTTTAATCAGCTGTTAGTTGACTTTGTTTTCCTTTAAAGGTTCATTTGTATGATAGAATCATATGTATATATAATTTTGTTTTTGCCTAGTGAGTGTCAACATTTTAAAGTTTTCAAAAAGCCATTGGAATGTTAATGTAAAGGGAACAGCTTATCTAGACCAAAGAATGGTATTTCACACTTTTCGTTTGTGACATTGAATACTTTGAAATCCTGAATTTCTGTTCTGTTGAACTTTTATTTTTAGCAGTTACCTTTTTAAAACACTGGCATTTTCCAAAACTTGTGGCAGCTAACTTTGTAAAATCAGATGACTTGTAATGTGAGAAAGTCGTCAACGTGTGGGGGGCACTCACAACTTGGTGCAGAATTTGAAGTGTATTTATTATTTAAGATGGTTTTTGTACCTGCTACAGACATGTGGTAATGTCCAAACAGGCCCCTAAGACTAACCTGAATGATTTGGAAATGTTTCAGTTGCTCTAGAAACAATAGTGCCTGTCTATAGGTCCCCTTAGTTTGAATATTTGCCATTGTTTAATTAAATACCTATCACTGTGGTAGAGCCTGCATAGATCCTTCACCACAAGTATTAAACTGCCAAGATGTGAATATGCAAAGCCTTTCTTTCTGAATCTAATAATGGTACTGGGGAGAGTGTAATATTTTGGACTGCTGTTTTTCCACTGATGAAGAAAGCAATATGCCTCTTAATTAAAAGTTCCAAAGTCATAAGATAAACTGTAACTCAACCAGAAAGTACATTGTTTCCTGTTGAGAGGATTTGGTATAATGTATCCCAAAGTGTTAGCCTGCATTATGGAGATGAGTACAAATCCAATAGTTAATGAAACTAGAACTTATTTATTTAAGAGCTTAGCTTGCCTTAAAACTAGAGATCCATTTTTCTGAACTGCAGAAGCTTTTAGCCTTTCAAACAGTTCACACCTCAAAAAAAAAAATTCCCCAAATTTATTCATGTGCTGGTCGGTTTAGTATTTATTAAAAAAAAAAAAAGTTTGAAATATAGCTGTTCTTTAGGCAGAAAATACCCAGCGAGGATCGTTACTGCCAGAGGAGAAAACAATTAAGTGGCGCATTTCCCTACCTAAAAAAGATCTCTCAATCTGAATTTATTTGGCTAAAGGATGCAGTATATTTAGTTTTTCATTTGCATGATGTGTTTGTGCTATAGACAATATTTTAAATTGATAAATTTGTTTTAAATTATTTTTACAGTGAAGACTGTTTTCAGCTCTTTTTATATTGTACATAGACTTTTATGTAATCTGGCATATGTTTTGTAGACTGTTTAATGACTGGATTATCTTCCAACTTTTGAAATACAAAAGCAGTGTTTTATACTTGTATCTTGTTTTAAAGTCTTATATTAAAATTGTCATTTGACTCCCTCCTCCCCCAACCCCCGGTCAACTTCCATTGTTTAAAAAGTATACCAGCCCAATAAGGCTTGTCCTTCTAACCCTGACAATCTCATCACACTTGTTACCTGTCCTAAGAGGTGTCTATTACCTCTTACCAACTTTAAATAAGTTCCTGAAGGGAACCTGGAACCTGTGTCTACCTGGAGTGTGGGATGACAGCAGTAGAATGACTGTGTGGACTAAATGGACAAAGCTAAAGTATTTAGATGGGATCCCCACTTCAGTGATTAGTGTGAACAACCTCAACAATTTAGAATAGTGCAAAATGAGATACTGCGCTTGCATAGTTCTCACATTAGGTAGCTACCTGTGACTCTGATACCTGCTTCTGGCCTCCAAGGGCTCCTGCATCCATGAAACAGACACACAAACTCCCTAAGTTTGAATGCAAGTTGAACCAATGGAAATTGAAATATTATGCTATTAAGTCTTTATTTAAGCTTTTCATGGCATTTTTAATTTAAAAATAAATATTTGCATTGTAGTTAGCAGAGTCACATGTACCACATCAACTCAGTTTCACAATTTATTAACAATAACTAAGCAACAGCACCATAAAACCACTTAAGATTTTTCTAAAGCACTGAAAATTTAATACTTTAGCCAGTAGTTTTGAAGCTGTAACTTGTGATTAATTGGTTCTCACAGTGGCCACTAGTTCTGTTTCTGGCAACACCACCAGCCAATGTATCTCGGCAAAAAAGGAAGAGCTGCAGGCTAAATAGTACTTATTTGTAATTTAGGTCTGCATGGACATTTATTGCAGCAAAAAGATTGTTTCCACCATGCTTTCCTAAAAATCAAGTCAGACAGACTGAATCATAATTTTTAATCCTTAAATTTCAGCTCAGTTCAATTACAACATAGAAACTACTGGTATCTGAATGTCACTATTTTATTACAAAACTTTTATTTACAAAATGGAAAAATAATCAAATGACTATCGGCAGGCAAAAGTTAAAGGATTTTTTTTTTTTTAACCCAGTGATTGAAGAAATATTAAGCAACATTTCCATGCACCCACATATCAGGTCATTTCTGAAATATGCAAACTCTTAAAATTCCTGTTAGTAAAACTTTAATGTATTCACAATACTTGTATGTTTATGAGGGTGGGGACAATCCATGGTTCTGTACAGTAAGTTTAGTATTAACAGTTGCTCAATTTTTCTTTAATTTTTTGGCTTTCATTAATACAGTAGTGAACAATTTGCAAGTAAGAGTTACCGAAATAACTCTCACTGTGCTGAATCCACAAGAAAAAAGTGGTGTGATGCCTTGCACTAAACAGAAAAGTCAGAACTCCAAGGTTATATTAAACTGAAGCCTTCATTGTGATCAATAGCTTGGATCAGTTTACGTCGTAGAGTTTCTTTTTCTGTATATTTTGGGAGATCTAGAAGGTTAAAACAGGTATGGGAAACCGGAAGATAGTTCTCACCACCTCCTGTCGACTGGATGACTAGTTTCAGACTCTTCATACCAAGAATGGGGATGCGATCACTACCTGTCAAAAATACTGCCAAGAAAAATGATTTAGTGCAGTCTATGACCTCAGTCTAGCTTTGCATTAATTATTTTTACAGGAAGTGCTCAATAAATTCTTGATGAACAATGGTACTGAAAAGACATTTTGAAGTCCTTTTTGGAAGGATTGTTTAGAGAACTGGTTAAACGAGCCTTAAATTTTTTTGGTGTGTTAAGTCAGGTAACTTTCTGAAGTTCTCTCCTACCATAATGGCTAAACTGTTTCTAGCAACTCTCTCTAGTCCTCCAATTTCCCAGACTTCACTTGAGCCCTGTAGTTAAAAGCACACCTTGAACTTAAGATCCTGCCTCAGAACTACCAAGACTCGGAAGAGCTTCAAGAAAAATACCCTACGAAGTTTTTTTAAAGATAATAATAGGAAAATAAATCAAGCCATGTCCTGTAGCATGATCCTAGTTAGGTCCCCAACATCCATATGGTGACTGCTCACAACCACCTCCAGGGCATCTGACAACCCTCTTCTGGCCTCTCACATAGAAACAACATACATGTAAATAAGTCTTAACTAAAGAAGTGAGCTAAAATTTCAGTTTTAACAGTTTGATTCTTACAGAATATAGAGCTGGTTAGAAATACTTACACAGAAATTGTTTCTTCTTTTCTAGTGGTAATTCATGAAACACTTCCCAAAAAATTTTTATTGTGGGATGTTCTGCCCAATACTCTCCTTTGTATTCTGTATTCTAAAAATAATACAACTTTTTATCAGTATTCTGTATTCTAAAAATAATACAACCTTCATCAGCATTAAAGGTTTCATAAACCTATTATGGTTTTAGAGCAGGAACTACTGCAATCTTAGTATTTTACAATGTGAACCTGATTCCCACATCTTGGTAAGTAGATGTGTAAGGTTTATTAAAATACCAACGTGGAACTGTATCAAAGTTTATTTTACTATTTTTCAGGAAGACAAACTATTTCCACTACTTTTTCCTTTTTTTTTTTTTTAAACAAAAATGCTAAGGGCAACACTGACAATGTTCTGTGGCAGTTGGTTTCTGGAATGGCCTAGAAATCATCTTGTGATCCCCTCATGGCCAGCCACATCAGGGACCAATTGAGCACTGGGTGGAAAGCCATTCAATCTGGATAGGGGCCCTATAGCACTTTCCCAGTCACCTTATCCACATCACCACAGAGTGAGCACTGCAGGTAGGGGCAATGGAGTGTTTATAATAACCACAGCAAGGAGCAACAACATGTAGAAGGGCTAGCTACATTTCCAATAAGGCATGTCTTGCCTTTCCATTGTGACAAGACTGGTTTTTCCTTACCTTCTCTAGTTCTTTCCAGTCATAATTTGTATTTCCAATGACCATAGCTTGTAATTCATTAGGCTGGAAGAGCAGAAGAACTTTTCCCCCACACACTTTATGAAAGCCAGCATGGAAAGCATCAAATAAAGATGCTACCGACTTATTAAATATGTAGTCCACATAAGCATCGACAAACTCTTGCCTAGAAACAAAAGCAAGGCATGGATATTCAGGTTACATGCATCGATAATACTGTACAAATTTTGCTCCTTGCTACTTTTCAACTAAACTTGGAAACATGAGTAGACTTCAAAGGGACATTATCATTATGGGGAAAACCAAACCCAATTATTCTCCCGTCATTAAAAATAGAAACAAAAAAGCCACCAGGTGTGGTAACATGTACTTTTATCCCCAGCACTCTGGAGGGAGAGACAGATGGAGCTCTGAATTCCAGGCCATCCTGGTCTGCACCATGAGGCAGGACAGCCAGGACCATGTGAAGAGACCCTGTCTCAAAAAAAAAACAAACCAAAACAAAACCTTTTAAAGACGATCTTGAAGGAATGCTTGGTATCTATTTCTTGGGTATAAATATTGTTAGATTCCTTGAAACCAAAGGAACTGAAAGGGATTGAAAGTCTCTGTAAGCCAGAGCCTGACAACAGGCTCTATGTCACTCTCCTCTTGTTGCTCAGAGGATTTCAGAAGCAAAGGCGTACTACTTTCCCATCAAACATTCAAATATTTTTTGTTTGTGTTTGAACTATTGAGACAGGATCTCATGATGTAGTCGAAGTTGGATGATAGAGATCACCTGCCTCTGCCTCCTGAAGTGTTGGAAATAAAGGCATGCAGTACCATGCACAACCTATTGCTTTTTTATAGTTGTGACATGTTTTTAAAAATACCTAGTAACCCTTGTCATTTCTACTGAGACTAGTGCAATCCACTTACCGATTCTGTTTGTTAACAGCGGTGTCTGCACCATTCAGAACTAGTTCTTTCACCTCCGTTGCACCAAAGTTTTCAACTGTAATCTAGAAATTAAAAAATGAAATCAAACTCAAAACATTTTAAATGTAACATACTTTCAGACTCAGTCATCAGACTCAAAACAAGTAGTATTTAAATGTAACATTTTCTCTTATTAAATATACAAATAAAAATGTAAAATATACATATACAATTAACAAATATGAATTAAAATCATGCTACTCAGGGCCTACTTACAAATTATGCTTAGAACCCCAAGTAGGGCTCCACCTTTTCTGGTAGTCTGAAATCCCACAGCAGCCAGGGACACACTACCACATCCACAGTTAGCTAAATACAGGAAACTTCCGCACTCATTATAAACAAGATAGCAGAAAGGATGTTTTCCTTATGAGAGTGGGCAAACTGGCCAGATCATCCTACAGGTACCAGCAGGGCACACTTCCCTTATGACAGTACTTTCCCGTATTCTTCAATTGTAAAATTTCATTCCAGATAGTTTTTATGTTTAGCTACACACTGATTTGGTTTATAAGGTAGTAAACATTATTTTAAAACTATTTCTTCTACTAGTCTGCTATTTTTTGTATCCACAAAGCCCCATGGTGGGAGAAATATGAGGGGTGGGGAATGCATCCGGTGCAGGAGGAGAAAGCCTTTGACCACACCACACAGAAATCATCTCTCCAAAACTACCACACCATATACTCATACACCAACTCAACAAGAGGGTAGTAAATAAAATAACCAAGTTCTGAAAGTGCAAATGGCACATGGTTCTTTTAAAAAGGCAGGCTACATGAAGGAATTTTGTATGATAAATGGTATAAATAGAGGAATAAGCTAGAAAGAAAGTCAAATAACAGAAGTTGGAGAAACGACTCAGCGGGTAAACTGCTTGCTTTCCAATCAGGAGGGACTGAGCTGAAACTTTAAAACCAAGGCTAGTTGCTATGGAGAAGGCAGATATTTGGGTACTCTGGCCAACCAGTCCAGCAAATGCAGTGAGCTCCTCACAACTTAAGCCTCCATATGCACTCACACACACAGTTTTTTAAAAGAGAGAAATGATGTCTTTTATGTTCCCATATAGCTTTTAATGTAAAAGCAATAAAAGGGGCATAGAGACTCTACAACAGGAAGAAATGCTTGACTTACCACTGTTCCCGAATACTTATGAAAACATGTTTATATATACTATTAGAACTTGAATGTCACAGAAATTAGTACTGTAATCAACTATAGTTAGACAAGGAATCTTAGCTGATATGAGTAAATCCACTGAAAATGGGAACCAAAATTTTACAGAAAATGGAAAGCGACCTACGTAAGATGTCTCCCACTTCTTTCTTCTCTAAGACAGTCCTTCCTCCCTCTCCCCCCACTCTGCCCTTTTAAAGTCTCAGTGTGAAGTTCTAGCTCTTCTGGAACTTGTTTAGACCAAACTGGCCTTGAACTCAGAGATTCACTTGCCTCTATCTTGGTAGTGCTGGGGTTAAAATTGTACCCCACTAGGCCTAGCTACTATTTACTTATCTTTTTAAATATTAACTTCCTCTCGGATTCATTCCTACCTCTCATACTGTCCTCCCCCCATTTTGTGTCTTTTTTTAAAAAAAGAAACCCATCAATTTTAATCTGTTCTGCGCACTGTTGTGTAACTCTGAGCCTAAAACCCCCAGAGAAGCGACTTGGGCAAGAAGGTGAACAACTCAAAATAGCTTCAGGGAGTCCCTGAAACTGATCAGGTCCACCAGGTCCTTCCCTGCCAGAGTAAGCAATAAAAGTACAGAGTCCCTCTCTGACAGAAGGAAGTTACAATGCAAAAAAAAAAAAAAAAAACTGTCAACAGGTGCCTGGAAGATGTTTACACCAGAGTCACTTGAGAAAGACATTCTTCAACCTGTTGAGTTGCCTACAGGCTATGCTGTGCGTTCCAGGTTTCCCAGCTTTTGCAACCTGTCACCCATGTTAGAGTGGGTGTTGGTGGGTGTTAGTGATGCAGCGATCATTTTTGCTCCTATAAGTAATTCCCCATCCATACTCTTGTGAGTAACCTCAATAAAACTCACTCGTTCACCAAGTTCGGGAACTTTTCCAAGAAAATTTTTGTCACATGGTACCCAAACAAAAAGTACTCTTGTGCATGGGATCATTTACTCTGGAGTTTGGCTCCTGAGTATGGTGAACTTACCAAGAGAATAGGCTCTCCCTTCAACTAGAAGCCATCAATCTACATGTGTAGGTTCTGTGTGTGGATACGTGTACCTAAGTGAGGTGCCCGTGGAGGCCTAAGGCACTGGGCTCATGCAACTAAGTTAATGCCAATTGTAAGCTTCCCAAATGCAGTGCTAGGAACTGACTTTGGGTCCTCTGCAAGGGCATCTAAGTGTTTAAGCCACCAGAAGATTTTTCTTGTGACAGAAAGAAAATATAGTTCTACTTCATCTTAAACATGCAACAAATTTCCTTACAAATATACCACACACATTTCAATCTTATAACGATCTACAAGACCTGGCAAGATGGCTCAGTGGATAAAGGTGCTCTCTGTGCAAGCATGACAACA
Source organism: Pachyuromys duprasi (assembly GCA_028658305.1). NCBI lineage: Eukaryota > Metazoa > Chordata > Mammalia > Rodentia > Muridae > Pachyuromys > Pachyuromys duprasi. The sequence continues at coordinate 37,979,069 of CM053756.1, read as the reverse complement.
TGATTTCAATTCCCGGATCCATGGAAGGACAGAACTGATGAGTTAGGCAAGGATGGATGACAGTAAGAAGCAGAGAGACATACTAAAGGAATTCATCCATTAAGTAGTCTAAATTCATTAAATTCCTGTTTTTCAATAATCTTTCCATCTCTAATCACTTCTACAGTTACAGCCTCAGAAATGAATCCCTAAGTTAAGTCTCCTGAATTTAAGTTCCCTTCTTACGATTAGCAAAGTATGTAATTTCTGAAGGAAAAGAGATCAATGAATGACATGCAATGATTTCAGTTTTCTTTATCTATAAATTAAGGATAAAAACAACTTCATAGGATTGGTGAGGATAAAATTAAATAATGTGTGTATTATGGCTGGCATATAGTAAATGTTAGCTTCAGGGTTAGGAATTAATTCCATCTATGGGAATGGACAGATGGTTCAGTAGTTAAAAGCACTGGTTGCTCCTCCAGAAGACCTGGATTCAATTCTTAACAGTTAACAGCTAACAACCATTTGTAACTATAGTCCCAGGAAATGTGCACATATAATCATGCAGGATAAACATGCACATAAACACACTTAAAAAAAAAAAAAAAGAGACAGGCACTGGTGGGGCACGCCTGTAATCCCAGCAGGAAGCAGAGGGAGATGGATCTCTTGAGTTTGAAGCCGGCCTGGTCTTACAGAGCAAGTTCCAGGACAGCCAGTGCTACACAGAAAACCTGTCCCAAAAAACCAAAACCAAAAGCAATTCAACTATGTAAAAAAGAAATGCTAGCACACTGTTGTGAAGACAGTAAGGCCAACCTATTTCTGTTCATCTTACCGTAAAATTTAGACAAAATGTTTCCTCTATATCATCTTCAGGATAGTCCAGCAATTGCTGCATGCTTCTGTAAAAAAAAAAAAAAAAAATTTCAGTGTTTCTTAAAAGTGAAACATACATTATCTTGACAATTCTGCTTATGAGTAAGTATATACTGGACTTTCCTTTATTGAAACTTTGGTTTACTTAAAAATGTTAACAAAACTCACAAAACATGGTTATTTCTGTGTACTCCTCTCCTCTTAGCCCCAAACCAACCCTCAGCACCTTCTAACCACTAACCTCCCGACATCCGGCATCAACTCTTTCAGATCATCCAGGGATGGCTTCCTTTTCAGTAGTTTCTTATATAAAGCCAAAGGAAAATGGAGGTCCACAATAGTGAAATTATAAATTGCTAATCCACAGATAACACCAATTAAGTGGAACAAGTCACTGTCTTCAAATGTCTAAAAAATACAAAGAAGAAAAAAAAAGTAATACTTGTTTTTTAAGTTAAAACTTAATTTTTAATACAAAAACATATTCTACATAGTGGGAAAAATAAGACACAGAAAAGTAACAAATAGGAAAGAAGCTCATTCCTATTCCTGTCTTCCTGGCACGAACATCACTGGGTACATTTCCATTCAAAGGATTTGCTTTTTAGAAACTTGGGAGGCAGAGGTAGGAGCATCTCTCTAAGTTCAAGGACAGCATGGTCTACATAGCCAGTTGTAGGACAGTCGGGACTACACATATACATATGGCTTCACAACTGACTTCTTTCCAGAAACAAAAGCATTTTCATGTTATTACAGTGGGTGTGGGCTGTTAGGCTTGATTTCTATGGGCACATCCCTGAGTTTGGTAGCAAGGATAGGCCAGAATAAGGATGGTTGATAAGACAATAAAAGCAAAAACACTTTAGCCACCTCCTTTGAGATAAGGTCTTTCACTATCCTGGAGCTCAGCAATATGTCTAAGACTGTCTGGCCAGGGAGCCACAAGATCCTCCTGACTCTGCCTTCCTAGCACTGGGGTTCCACGCACACACCATGCCTAATTTTCTGTTATTTGTTATTTTGAGACAAAGTCTGGCCTAAGATTTACTCAAACTCGGCTCTTAAGCACTGGGGTTTCAGGTGTTAGTCACTATATCCTGCTTATACCAAGTTTTATTTTGTTTTTGGTAAAGATTTGTTTATTTTATGTATATGGGTATTCTGTCTACATGTACATCTGCAAACCCGAGGAGGACATCGGATCCCAGGATCTGACTGTAAGTTACCATGTGGGAACTGAACTCAGGAACTCTGGAGGAGCAGCCAGCATCACTTAATCATTGAGCTATCTCTTCCTAGCCTTATGTCAAGCTTTTCAAGTGGGTGGATATTGGGGCTCAAACCCAGGTCCTTTTGTTTCTAAGACATTGCTTTATTCCCAATTGAGCTAACTGCAACCTCAAAAACAGTAACTTAAAAAAATTCAAGGCCAAGAATAGCGGAATATGCCTTTAATTTCAGCGCTAAGGAAGAAGCAAGTGGGTCTGTAAGTTTAAGTCCAGTTTGGTCTACATGGGGAGCTCCAGGCCAGTCTGGACTACATAGTGAGACCCTGTCTCAAACAAAACAAAACAAAACAAAAATATACAACATACATTCAAGTTAGTTATGGTGGTACACTCCTGTGATCCTGGCAACTAGGGAGGCTAAGAGTATCAGGAATTCGCCCAGGGTGGTGGCACAAACTGGCAGTAGCATGAGGATCTTTGTGAGTTTGAGGCTGGCCTGATCTACACAGAGTTCCCAGACAGCTAGGGCTACACAGAGACCTCATTTCAAAAACAAAACAAAACAAAAGGAAAGCCCAAAAGTTCTTTACAGGAGAAAAGAGAAAAATGACATAAAGCTTGGTTTCTTCCAATGTATCTATTGTATAAATCTTATTGTAGAAGTATGTAAACATTTTATATACTTAAAAAACTAAATTATACTAAAATACCAATTCCAAAAAAGCCCCTTAACTTAAAAATGTACACATTGATAGAATAACCATAATAATCTCAGTACTAGAGTTCAACTATTTCAAATGATAGCAAACAACATAGTTAACTCTACTCAGCTATACCCTAAAGATGAAATAAATGACACAGCAACTTAAAATGTATTTTCATTTACATCATAATACTGGTGCTACTGTTTAGCTGTATTTAGTGGAACTACCAGTGCGCTGAGGACGTTTGATCAGGTCCCAGGCAACACCATGAAGCCCTCAAATGACAGACAATGTAGGTGGGCATCAGTAACTGCAACATACAAACTGAGAAACACAAGACCAAATCTACACTGTGACCACTGGAGGGCACTAGCAAACATTTGGCCTATTCAACAGGTAACTTGGACAAGACCCCTTGCCCATGAGCCAGATACCAACTAAACAATGCAAAGGTAATTTTCTCTATAAAAGCATGCAAGCTAGCACAGTTATAGTGGCGCTATTTTGTTACCCCTCAAGAATTACTCTAGGCACTGAACATTAGTAACTGCTGGTCTCACACAAGATAAACAGCCTCCTGCAACAAAGACTAAAAATACATGAAAAGAAATCTTACATAGATGATTGATAGAAATTTCTTATAAACCAGAGTTCAATAAACATTTTCTGTAAAGGACAAGCTGGTAAACATCTTACTCTTAGTTTAACACTAGGTCCTTGTAACTAATGAACTCTGTGTTTGACATGCACGCTGTCAAAGCAGTCATAGCCAACAGGTGGATTTCCGTACGAAAATGTGTGGTGAGAAGATATGGCTCACACAGTACAGTTTGCTGGCCCCTAAATTATAAGACACCAGTGATCTCTAATACTAAATGAAGTTATCCCAGAAGAGAAGCTGGCATAGTAATATCTATTCAATTTTTCAAACTGAAATACCCAGAAGGAAAATTCAGCACTGTTTTAAAGCTGATTGTTCCTCAATTTATTTTCATTTGAAATATATATATATATATAAAATATAAAAGGTTGTATACTAAAACTCCCTAACTTCAAGTTTCCATAAAGCAGACTTTTTACCAAACTATGTTAGCAATCTAGTCTTCCTGAGTGAACTTGATATATACGGGAAAAGAAACAAGATATGAAGAAATAATTGTGGTAGATGGGCATTTTACCTTATCTGAAAACCAAATGAGCCTGGAATCTTCATAATATTGAAACATGCCATATTTAGGATCCAGCAATTCCCTCATGATGAGTAAGAAAAATTCTTTGCGTACACCTCCTGCATCAACAGCATCTTCTCCAACAAATATAACCTAAAACAGGGTAATGTGAACACTGAATAGACAGTAGAGAGCTGAAAGTGCATCTCCTCAGAGGTCCTATAGCATGCTATTCATTGCTAATAAATTTCAGCAGTCTACAGTTTCAAAAGTTAAACAGATAATCTAGCTGGCTCAAAGTTAGAAGCAGTGTTACTCTTGCAGAAGACCCAGATTCGGTTCCCAGCACCCAACTGGTGGTTCACAACCATGTGTTAACTACAGTTCCATAGGACCTAACCTCTCTTCTGACCTCTGTAGGCATCAGGCCACGCACACAGCATATACACATGTAAGCAAAACATGCATACAGAATAAAAATAACCCTGTAATTAATAGAAACAAAACAAAAAAATCTCACAAAAGTTTAGAACATGCACACAATAAAAAATCCAGAACAGCTTTTAAATAGAAGCTCCAATTTATGCAAAGAAGTTATGACTTACTTTTAGTGGCTTTTTATAATCTATATTCTTGGTTTTCCTAAGGACTTCCATTGCATCTCCTACAATATTCTCTCTGCGAACCACCAGAATTAAGCAAGGATTCACAGACTCAATCACTGGGAGAAAAAGAGAGGAGACATTCTGCCTGTGGGCCTGGTCAATAGCCATCTAGAAAACAAACACATCAATCAGAATTTTATTTTATTTTCATGTTTTTATTTTACTTTCAGATAATCTCATTTACCCTAATCTTGCTATGAGGTTCCGTGTGGAGGTTTGAATGTGAATGCCCCACAGACTCATGTATTTGACTATTTAGCTCCCAGCATGGACTATTTAGGAAGGATTAGGTATGGCCTTGTTGGAGGTGTGTCACTAGGGTGGGTTCTAAGCACCAGGCCCAGCCACTCTCTCCTCTGCTCCCTGCCTGAAGACTAAGAATAGAACTCAGCTCTTGCTCCACTGCCTGTCTGCTTCCCGCCCCGATGACCAACTCTCTAAAACTGTGAGCCCCAATTAAATGCTTTCCCTTGTAAGTTGTCGAAATCACGGTATCTTCACAACAACAAAGCAAGGGTGGCCTTGAACTCATCCCCTGCCTACCCCCATTCTCCAAAAGTTTAATCAGGGTGGGGATCACATGCAAGTATAAGCAAGCCCAGATATTTTACTTATTCTAGTTAGCATAAAGTTTCATTTATCCTTTAAATACATGGTCTCACTGTTTTGTTTTGGCTGGCCTGGAACTCATAGATAATGACCTGCATTCCAAGTGCTATATATTAGGGCGTGTACCACCTTGCCTAGTGTTTTCTATGAAGTAGTTTTTAAATTTTTCATTATGATTTGTGTGCAGTGGTGCACGCCTGTAATCGCAGCATTCAGGGAGGCAGAGGCAGGAAGATCTTTGTGAGCTTGAGGTCAGCCAAACGGAGTTCAGGACAGCCTCAGCTATACAGAAAAACCCTGTTCTCAAGAAACAAAAACAAAAATTATGAATGAAAAAGTTCACAGAAAAAGGGAAAGAGAAAGGAAGGGAGGTACTCTGGAGGCAGAGCTCAGAGGTTGAGGCTATCCTTGGCTAGTCAGCCAGGGTTGTACAGTAAGACCCTGTCCTGTCCTTCCCAAAAAAGCCACCCACCCACACCAAAAACAAAGAAAAAGAAAAGAAACACCTATGCCTAACTTCAAAGTAATGTCCCCTTTCCTTTGCTTTTTGAGACAGGCCTTTGCAGTCCCAGCTGTTGTAGACCTCACTATATAGAACAGGCTGGCCTTTGAACTCGGAGAGCTGGGATTTAAAAACGTGTCAACACAACAGGCTCAAGGCAATTTCAAACTCTTCCCGTTTAAGTGATGAAGTGCTTCCAAGTTTAACTTTATCTCACCTCTTGCTCCTTCCACCTTTTCTCAAGTACATAACTGAAGGACAGAGTGAAGCCAAGTGTCTGAAACAATCTAATGTTTCACAGGGAAGCTAAAAAAATTGCTTGTAAAGATGCGCTTATATAACAAAGGGGGTTTATCATTTTTGGAGATTTAACATGAAATCAAGGCTAAATTACTCTTTTTTTAAATTACTTTTTAAAATAAGCAGCTTTCCCATTTGTGTCTTCACAACTTCAAAAGGTACTATGCAAATGAGTCAACAATGGTGTCCCCATACATTAGTGTTTCAAATATTAAACACACACACACACACACACACACACACACACACACACACACACACATCTGAGACAAGAACATCTCTAAATCAAATTACCAACTGCACAGCATTTACCTGCATCTGTAAGACTGCATCTGTCTGGAGCAGAGTAGTTTTTGCCTGGGCATCAAATACAAATGGATATGTACAAATTGTCACAGGGATATCTGCCAACTGAAAATAAAAAAATCAACTTATAATAGCTGAAGTTGGTTGTGGTGTGTGGTGCTGTTATTTTTGGTAAAGACGATCATCACATTCTTGATTCATTTATTGGTAGTGTTAAAATGTCACTCAATTTGTACTACAGGATTTTAAAATTGACTTCGAGGTTTTGTGGATGTTAGTTAAGGGCTCAACCACTGAACTACATTCTCAGCCCTCTGTTTTTCAGTAGAGGCTGGCCTTAAACTCTTCAACTTCCTGCCTTCACTGGAATAACATGTACCACAGCTCAATTTATTGTAAAGGCAGTACTGAAATATTAATCCCCAGATAAGACTTTTTTGTTTTGGATTTTTGAGACAGCTTTTCTATACATAGCCCTGGTTGTTTTGGAACTATGTGGACCAAGGCTGGCCCAGAACTCACAGAGATCCACCTGCCTCTGCCTCCTCAGTGCTCAAAAATGTGTTTTGTGTACGTACGTGTGCAGGCATTTAGCATCATACATAGCATGAGTGTGCAGGTCAGAAATGAGTGCTTTCCTTCTATCAGTTGGGTCCGTCCAAGCGACTGAACCTAGGCAGCAGATGTCTCTCTGCTCAGCTATACTGCTGCAACTCTTACAGAAATCACATGTAAAATCCTGTATTTTGTTTGTTTGTGCATGCATATATGGCATAATGTGTGAATGGAAGTCAGAAGACAACCTGCAATAGTTACTTTCCTCCTTCCACCATGTGGGTGCAATGGCAGGTCCCTTCACCTACTGAACCATCTCCATGCTCCTGAATGTTCATTTTTCTATAACACTAAGGATTTGTTCAGCTCGGTGCTTTTCAATCTTCTTAATGCTGCGATCCTTGTGCTTTCCTCATGGTGGGGTGACCTTCAACCATAAAATTATTTCCGTTGCTACTTCATAACTGTAATTTTGCTACTGTTAAAAATTGTAATGTAATACCTGATATCTTCAATGGTTTTGGGCAAACCCTGTGAAAGCATCCTTCAACCCCAAAGAGATAGTGACTCACGGGTTAAGAAATGCTATTTAATTCCTACAGGAAAATGTATGGTCACGCAACCTTTCAAGTCCTGACCATGTTTTTCTTTCTTACTCTCTCCCTTCCTTCCCTTTCTTCTTTCTCATTCATGAGATGGGGTTTCTCTATGTAGCCCTGGCTATCCTGAACTCACTTTGCAGACCAGGCTGGCCTCGAACTCAGAGATCTGTCTGCCTCTGCCTTCATGAGTTCTGGGATTACAGGCATGCGCCGCCATGCCCCGCCAGACCATGCTTTCAAACACTGTTTTCATCTCCTGTTCCCAACACAAACTCTCATGCTGGTGGGGATTGTGCATGGAGCCTTATTCCTGACAGCAAAATCTCTAGCACTGAGTTGTGTCTGATACCAGTGCTTTCGTTTATAATTTAATGTGATACTTATCTGAGGAAGCAAACACACACACTATTTTATAACGTAAGCTAACTAATACTCCATAATTCAAGTACTGGGAAAACTACACCAAATAAGGCAAAGCTAAACAAAGCAAAACAACACCTAACACTATAACACAAAAGGGAAGCTCAGAGCTGCTTATTATTCAGGTCAAAGTACTATAACTTTATATATTAGTAACACACAGAACAAAAAGAATGAGTATAAATTATTAGTTTAATTCTGAGAATATAGTATATTTTATATTGGGAGACAAAGAATAGGAAATATCTTAAAGTAAATCTTGTTGGAAGGATTCATATAGGTGTAATGTTAAACAATATTTTTTTGTTGTTGCTGCCATTGCTTTTTCCTAAGACAAGAGTCTCACTGTGCAGCCCTGGCTGGTCTGAACTCACACTATGTAGACCAGGCTGGCCTCAAACTCAGATATCTGCTCGCCTCTGCAAATCAAGTGCTGGGATTAAAGAGGCATGCCATCGTACCTGGCCAGAGCTTTTAATTCAGAAAACTTTTCTCAATTATACAGGATGTTATACAGGATAATTCTATAAAGTTTTTTTTTTTATAAATTTATTTATTTTTATCTCAATCACAGGTTAGGTACTTTGAATCCCAGGCGTAGCCCCCTCCCTAGAGTCAAGTTTTAAAACCAGCATAACACATACATTTAAAACAATATATATATGCACATTAAAAACAAAAACAAAGTCACACTAAAGACAAAATTGACTCTACACACAGGAAAAAACAAAACATACTTCATGAATATAAGGCTTTATTGTACCAAACTTACCTCAGTTAATCCAAGGCTGACATCCTAAGACAGCAATGCAGAATGCAACAATAACGAGGAAAGAGCAATGTTAGTGTTCTATTTCTATTCAAGAAGTAGTTCATATATTTTGCTATAGCTGAATATTGACTTAATGAGGTAGAAAATAAATTAACAAAAGAGTTCACTGTCTCACAAGAACTTCCATATCTGTATCTATAAATTTAAGATTTTGGGGTACTCAATATCATGGTACTATTAGGCTCGAACATAATGAGATCTGGTTTCAGCAACTACGTTTTTCCACTTGCAGAATTTATATAGACTAGCAAACCTATTCTTAGCGTAATAGATCTTTATGGGTGTTTCTTTCCCTGACAAATGAAAGAAATTACTTCTCAGACTTGCCCTCAATGAAGTAAGAAATGTTTAGTATATTAAGTTATTAGAGGAATGAAATGAGAGAAAAGCTGCCATAAATTGTGTGACAGATAACCAGGAAGGTATCCTATAGTGGTTGTGTTGTTCCCTCCCTTAAACTTTTTTTTTTTTTTGAAATAGGGTCTCACTGTGTAACTCTAGCTGGTCTGAAAATTACTGTTAGCCAGGATAGCATCAAACTCAGAGACTGGCCTGCCTCTATCTATCTCCTGAGAGCTGTATTAAACATGTACCACAATGCTCAGTATGTTTCCTTACATTTTTGGTTATTATTATTATGGTGTGTGAGTGACAACACTGGTGTGTCTATGGGGGTACATACATGTTAGTTCTCTTCCTGTTTGCATAGCAAGTGATTTTTCCTAATCCTGAGCCACCTTGCCAGGCTTACTGCTTTTGAAAACAACATTAACTTAATAAAAAGCACAAAACAGAACATACAGGTTACTAAGTTGTAAGAAGAGATTTATGAACGGAATAATAATGAAAGGATATTTAAGAGGATATGTTAAAATCCCCGTTTTCCCTCCCAACTATGGGGATTAAACCCAGGGCCTTGTATGCAGTAAGTGAATAAATTGAATGACCTACAACCCCAGCCCACACATGTAAAAACTTTTTGTTAGGCAGGGTCTCACATATCTCAGGCTGGCCTTGAACTTGAATTCTCATCCTCCCTACCTCCTGAGATGTAGACATGTGTCATCATGCCCACTTTTATGTATTGCTGAGTATCAAACCTAACACTTCACATGTAAGGCAAGTGCTCTACCAGTTGAGCTACCTGCTTTCTTACAGTTTCCACATAAGCTCAGGGTTTACACTCAGAAACAAGCTACAAAATTTACACTTGATGGCTATTGTGGTGAAGAATTAACTTTTCCCAAATACACAGCATTTGCCCTGTGCTATTATGGGAAGGAGATCTCTGTGAGTTCAAGGATAGCCTGGTCTACATGGTAGGTTCCAGGCCAACCATGGCTGTCTAAAAGAGAAAGAAAAGGAAAAGCAAGCTCCCTACAATAATATTTACTCAGTAAATATGTTCATTTATAAATAGAGCTAGGAATTATATTCTAGATTAGAGAGAATGAGGAAAAAAACTTATAGTTCTTTATTACCTCATTCTTAATGAGACATAGCTGGGTTTCATTGTAACTGTACGAAGACGAGGTTGGGTGAGATATGCAAACACAGGACAATAGTCGCTGGCTAAAATAGTCCTGTTAAGATAGGCTTCATCTCAGTTATAACAAAGGCTGTCTGCAGATGGGTTTTACTTTTCCCATCAGGCTGGCCCAGAGCTCCCTGCCTCAGTGACTGGAGGAAACTACAGGTGTGTGCCACCATGTTTGGTTCTCATGGGATATTAAGGATCTGGTTACTAAAGAAAGACCTTCAGTCACATGCAAAAAGTACATCCATTTGTGGATATGGATCAACAATCTGAAATAAAATTAAAACACGAAATCAATGGTCCCAGGGCTCTGTCCTGGTTCTGAAGGAAACATCTCATAACATTTCTGAGAGATCCAATATGTACTACTCTGAACATTAAAGAAGAGGTAACCTCAAAGGAAATAAGAAGAGTTGAAGGTTTAAGCCACACCTGCGTTTTCTCTAGGAAGTACTATCTGTTCCATAGGTTTGGTGCTGGGAGAGTATCTGCATATAAATAGAGCTATATATGCAATGGATTATTTTAAAATAATACACCTGAAAAAAAAGCTATGAAAACACTTGTTTTCAAAATGTTTCTTTTGTATTGTCACAGATGGCACACAACTTCAATCTCAAAATGCAGAGAAGACGTACCACTCCATAGGCTTGCTGTTGGACCCAGTTGATATAGTCATTCCTTATATCTATCAATTCTTGTACTTCATGGATGTAAAATTTATCATATTGTATAAGTTGTCCTGTTTTCTCATTTACCTTAAAAAAAAAAAGTGTGATTAACATTAAATTTAGCCAGTACTTTCAGTTCTTAAATAGAAAAGAAAGGCTTTGGAGAGTTCTTTAGCTAGTTTTCTATGGAAAAAAACAAAACAATTATTGAGTGCCTACTATACATGCAAAATCCTTATCAAGTACTGTGGGAGACATAAAATATTAATAAGATATGATATCTATCTGTATTCAGTAGCTCCAAGTCTAGAAATAAGTATCTTTGTAACACAACACACTATAAAATGTGTAAACCAGAAAATACATGGACTTCAAGTAGGACCTAAACAGTAATAGACAATGCTTAATAAATGCTATGCTACTTAAAAACTGGATAAAGACATCTTTAATTATACTTTTGCTTTCATTTAGTTTGTCTGTGTTTGTGTGGATGGACACCACACCTGTAGGTGTCTTTGGAGGCCAGAAGGTGGTGCAGTCCCCTAGAGCTGGAGTAACAGGTAGTAGAGAGCAACCTGACAATGGGTGCTAAGAACTGAACTCAGGTCCCTTAACAGAACCATCTCTCCAGACCCTGAATCTGTAGGGTGGTGTCTGGAGGGTGTAAAGACAAAACAAAGCAAAGCTGCAGACTCACTGGAGAGAGAAGCATAAGAAAGGGCGGTCCCTAGGAATGAGTACCGCTGTAACCAAGTAACCTGGCTTCCTCAGCAATACTGGTACAGTGAGATGTCTTCTGCTGATGTAAAGCAACAAGTACACATATTTTTATCAAACAAACTAACCCGAATCTAAGAAAGTCTAATAATCTAAATCCTAGCTTGCAGAAAACAGAAAGGATAGAGCAGCACCATATTAAGGACAACCACAGAAGCCCTCGTTGTGGAGCTGTCACAACACTCAACACCATTCTCCAAAACACCAAGAAAATGAAAAGTATGGGGTAAGCGGGTAGGGGTTCTAAATTGAAAGGGGGGTGGGGGAGACTAGGGCCTATAGACGGATAGGGGGGAGGTGGGGGTCTGCTGCCATGCCAGACAATCTGACTTGGGTTTCTATACCCATGTGGTGGAAGCAGTAACACAATTCTTTCACGTTGTCTTTGGACCATTCCAAGGCACCAATCCCATACAAAATGAATTTTTAAAAAAATTTTTTAAGAGACCAGAGAAATTCTAATGGTAGGTATAGAAGCTGCTCACGAAAGTAATCTTCCTGATTATAACAATGACAAATTCTTGCCCACAGATAATAAACAACTATTTTATTAAGAACACTGCAGATCAAGCTGGTGTGGTGGTCCATGCCTGTAATCCCAGCGCGCTGGGAAGCAGAGGCAGGTGGATTGCTGTAAGTTTGAGGCCAGCCTTGTCTACAAAGTGAGTCCAGGACAGCCTACACAGAAAAACCTTATCTTGAAAACAAAACAAAACAAAAAAACCACTACAGATCGCCAGGCAGTGGTGGTGCACACCTTTAGTACCAGCTCTTGGGAGACAGAGATCTCTCTGAATTCAGGGCCAACCTGGTTTACAGAGCAAGTGCTAGGACAGCTAGCACTACACAGAGAAACCCTGTCTTAAAAACAGAAAAGAGAATTATCAGAACTAATAATTTACCAAAGTCATGGAGTAAAAGTTCAATACTTCAATTTTTAATTCAATTCTCAATGAAGAAAGCACTGAAAATAAAACATTTAAACTATATACAATTGAAGACATGACAATGAATATTTTAAAAGTTTATTACTTTATGTATATGAGTACTTTGCCTCTCTATGTCTGGACCATGTGCATGTCTGGTGCCCATGGAAGGCCAGAGAAGGCGCTGGATTCCCCAAAACTATAGTTCTGAATAATTGTGAGCCACCATGTGATATGGGTGCTGAAAACTGAACCCAGTTCTCTTCAAGAGCAACACGTGCTTTTAACCACTAAGCTGCCTCTTTAGCTGCCTGGGGATATTTCTCAAAAGATGTGTAAGCCCCATGAAAACTAAAACATTATGAAGACAATAAAGAGACTAAGATTTAAAAATAAAAGACTCTGATAGTAAACTACAAAGGAAAATAAGACTTGACAGGGAACGGGGTTGGGGAGGATGCAGCCTGGAGAAGGTGCAGTGGCGAGGCAGCCGGGAGGCGCAGGCAGGAGGACGCATGTTGAAGACCGTCCTAGTGTCTTCAACAGCTGCTGAGGGGAACATTATGGGCCACATGTAAAAAAATTTTTCTTAACTTCATTAAGTTAAAGCAATGGTAAGACTAATATGATTAAGAATTCTTTTCAAAAAAATTATTTTCTTTGAAGATACTAAAGCAGTGGTAATAAATTTAATTCAACATAAATATTAAACAAAACTAACTTCAAAAGGAACACAACAAAAGTAACTTACTAACCATGGCTCCCTCTTTCAAGATAAGTGAGTAAATCTCCATTAAAACCTTTTCTTGAGCTGGGTATGATGGTACCTTTAGTCTTAATAGTCAGACAGACTGGTAGATCTTTGGGAGTTCCAGATCAACCAGGGCTATACAGTGAGACTCAAAACAAGCCACCTCAATGAATAATCCTTTTCTTGGGGAGACCTAATGGCTCAACTGGTGAGGGCACTTGCCTGCAAGCCTGACTGGTCACAGGAGTTTGATCCTTGGGATCTACAAGATGAAAGGAAAGACAAAGTGAAAGGAAAGAACCGACTCCTGTAAACTGTCCTTTGACCTTCACATGTGTGCTGTGGTACATGTACGCAGAATGAATGAATGAATGAATGAATGAATGAATGAATGAATGAATGAATGGATGGATGGACACATAACTTAAATAGTAGGCCACGGTGGCCACGCCTGGTAACCCCAACAAGAATGCCTGTAACTTCAAGGTAAGCCTGGTCTAAAAATACTAAGTTCTTGGCTAGCCTAGGATACAGGGTGAGATCACGTCTCAAACCAAAAACAAAAAATATCAATCTATCAATAAAACAATTCTTTAATTAGAACCATTTCTACCTGTTGCACCTTTACAGGGATACACTGTAATAAACAGCTATTATTAATTTTAAAGAGTTGAAATCTATGAAAATATAAACTCTTAAAATTGTATAAGTTTGTAAGAGCAATAAATGCTAACTGCTTCAAAAAGAAAACTAAAATAAATACTGCATACCTCTTGCCCAAAGAACAAGATCAGTACCACGCTGATCTAAAAGGTAAGTTGAAATTTTAACTTAAAATTGTAGATTTTTACCTTTAAACCAATTCAAACTCTAAATTCCAATAACAGCTATCATTAAACCTTGTACTACTTGTACATATATTTCAATATTCTTACAAAACTAACTGCTTTTGTTTTCAAAGTTATTTTTAACGTCCTTGTCCTAACTAAAAACATTTGAGTTCTAATTCCTGATTTTATGGGGGTAGGTGTGGGGAGAGAAAAAGGTCTAACTACATAGCCTGATGCCTTCAAACTGCTCTGCAGACGTCACAGTTACAGATCTGCCCAGGTCTGTTTCTGGAACACTAGGATTTAAGTGTGCCACCATGCCAGGGCATTTTTCCAATGTTCTCATTTGGAATAAACCAGAGGGAAGCTGTTACAGAACCCAAGACCTACTTAATAAACAGAGATATAAAGCGTGAAATACTACCTAGCCATTTATAGATGTGTCCTTGCACTCTACAATCTTTAACACTAATATTAGCTACACTCTTTACTAAAAATGAAAACGTATGCAATATCAAACATGCACACATCCACAATGGCCTTTTCTCAGATACTCAGATTTTTAAGTATAGACTCAAACTCAAAAAATTGGTCTGTGTGTGTAACCCAGATGGCCTTAAACTCATAATCTACCAGCTATCAAAGTAGCTGTCACTAGGCCAGGTGCACATAACATTCTCCTCCTCCCTTGCTTTCTCTCCAGGGTCTCCCGCTATGTAGACCAGGATGGCCTTGAATTTACAGAGATCCACCTGCCTCTGCCTCCAAGTACTTGGATTAAAGGCATGTGCCACCATCATCCAGCTCAAAATATGTTCATTATTTGTACATATATAATCTTTCTAGATTATCAGCTCAAGAAGGGTAGAAAACACATAACTTTATCACTAAATCCCTTGTACCTAATATAATTACAAGCATACAGTAGGCACTCAATAAATATTTCAAAGGTAGAGCAGAAATCACATGATTGAAGTTCAAAAAACATCTGCAAATAATTTTTACCAAAAATGTTGAGAATAAAATGCATAAATTCTGATCATAATGTATCTATTTCACATTATAATTTAGTATTTTGATTAAGGAGTGAGTATGATGAACAGATGTATGTTCTATCCATTCAGTTTGAAGGTTCCTTGCCCCAACCTCAAATGTCTGATAACTAGTATAATACATAGCCACTACTCTAGACATACCAAGTAAGCCTCATTCGTTTGGCGCACTTATACTGTTACCATGTACTGTCTAAGAACTCAAAAATAACCGAAATCACTACCCAGGAAATTTATTTATTTGATTATAGATCCATTCCTGACAGTAGGTACCAAAGGTATTTTCCTCATGATGCCATTTAGAGCATTGGAAATGTTTTCCATTTACAAAGTTTTCCAAAGGACATGACATATGGGAGGAACAAGCACATCCTCAAATGAACAATGAACACAAAACAGTTTTCTTGTTCATACTCTTGCTCCTAGGTTAGGTCAAGGAGAAAACTGAGGAAACTTCTACTAACTCTTAATCATTGAGAGAAGGAATATATAACAGCTGTCAGACACAGTGTCTGACACACACACACACACACACACACACACACACAGAGTGCACAAGCCTGCCACAGCATACACTTGGAAGTCAGAGGACAACCTGGAGAATGGTTCTCTTTCTCCACTATGTTAGTCCCAGGAATTGAACTAGCAGTTGGTGACAGGTTCCCCAAAGAAGCATCTCACCCTCAGATATAAACATCCTTGAAAAACAACATCTAAGCCAGGTGCAGTGGCCTGTGGTCCCAGCACTCAGGGAGGCAGGGGTAGGAGGATCTCTGTGAGTTCAAGTCCAACCTGGTCTACAAAGTGAGTCTAGGACAGCCAAGGCTAACAGAGAAACCCTGTCTTGAAAAACAAAACTAATCAAAACAACCAACTTCTGGTTGGGTTTGTTGAAAGATAAAACAAAAAACAACCATTCCTGCTAACGTATTTTTATTTAAAAAAATATTTTTTGGTGACTGCTTTATCTGCATGTACAGCTGCATGCCAGAAGAGGGCATCAGATCCCAGTATAGACGGTTGTGAGCCGATATGTGATTGCAGGGAGTTGAACTCAGGACCCTTGGGAGAACAGATAGCACTCTTAACCGCTGAGCCATCTCTCCAGCCCCCACATTTATTTATTTACAGTAGACTAGGAATGAAGGAAAGCTTTCTTTAAAGTAGAAGCATAGAAAAGATGACAGCTCCAAGCACATCCTGAAGGAGATGCCTGGACAAACAAGCATCACTCCAAGGCTGGGAATATAACTCAGTGGTAAAGCACTTGCCTAGCATGTGAGAGGCCTTGGACTGATGCCCCCTGCACAGTGAAAAAGAAAAAGACAGAAGAAATAAAATTCCACCATCATTCTACTCTCAAATATGTAACAACCTCAAATGAGATCCTAGTGCCTATCACCCCCCAAAAAAATCAAAGCAGTGTTTTCTTCCCCATCTAAACAGTGTGATAATGAAACAAATGCCTTCAGGATGTGTAACAACTTAAAATTTATGTAACTTCAGACCAGCAACACAGCCTAGCAGGTAAAGGCCCTTGCCACCAAGCTTGACAAGCACTGCTCAATACCTAGTGGAAAAAACTGACTCCTACAGGTCATCCAATTTCTTCATGGGCACCATGGTACATGCTCACTAGAACACACTCAACACGCGAATACAAAAATAGTATTTAAAAGTTAGATAATTCAGCCAGCTGGTGGTAGTACTCACTTGCTCTTAATCCCAATATTTGGGAGGCAGAGGCAGTTGGATCTCTGAGTTTCCAGGACAGCCTGGTCTACAGAGTGAGTTCTAGGACGGCCAGGGCTACACAGAGAAATCCTCTCTTGAAAAATAAAAATGTAAAAACCAAAGTTATATAATTTAAATAATATAGCAATCTTGAGAAACTCTCAGGATATTTTATTGTAATTGCTCATTTGTATGCACTAAAGGGAAAGACCTTGTTCAAAAATCACACTGATAGGAAACAGCACAAGAGATTAAAATGTGTTCTTTCAATTTCTAGTCCAAGCTTAGTACTGATGTGAACTAGATACATAGTTCAGTGATAAAGAGTGCCTGCCTGGCTTGAGTAAAGAAGCCCTGACCTCCATTCTTAGTACTGCACACACACATATATAAATAGCATACAAAACAGCCCAAACCCAAGATAATACACAGAATGCACTCCTAGAGTTTAAAACTCCCTATCTAAAGACATAAGAAAAGTAAAGCTGACTCTACGCCTATGTTTTTGCTGTTACGATATGTTAATTGTGTGTGCACAGTAAGATGCTTGCAGAAGCTTGGGGTGTTAGAACCCCTGGGAGGTGGAGGCACTCCAGGTTGTAGGCCACCTGATGCATGGGTTCTGGGGAAGAGCAGTATGTACTTAACCACCTTAACCATCAAGCCATCTCTTGAGCCCCCAAGTACATGACGGCATGCTGGTTGTCCTGGAACTCAATCTGCAGACCAGTCTGGCTTGAACTCAGACTTACCCGTCATGCCTCCCAAGTGCTGAGATTAAAGGCATGGGCTACCACTGCATGGCTGGTTAAGTTTTGTTTGTGGGGGCGGGGGGGGGCGGGGAAGGATTCTTAATTTGTAAAAAAACAAATTACCAACTATACAAGTGTGGTTTTTTAATCCTTTAAAAATAATAATATATACACAGTGTTCACATGATTATGTACAGAAGCTTCTAATGCTGGATACTGTTGGCATAAATGTTAAAACCTCCATTCCCCCCTTCAAATAACAAGAAAGTGGATCCTTCAGGCATGGCTTCATCAATCCCAGCATTCGGGAGGCTAAGGCAGGAGGATCGAGTTTAAGGCCTGCTGGGGATGTATATACCATGAAATCCTATCCCCAAAACCGAAAGGTTAGACGTAGCTCAGGGCAAGCATTTGCCTAGCATGTGTAGTTCAACTAACAGACCCAGAGAGAAAGGGAGAAAAAAAAACATACAAAAACCCTAAATCTTCGAGGAACACATACTCTGTTTTATAGACTCAAGTATTACCTAATTCTAAAACTTCAACCTTAAAAAACTGAAGATGGAATCTCAATAGGACTGAGATTTCTGGGCTGGCAAGTCAGTTACTCAAGTCCTAGTTAGGACTATCAAAGTCCCTGTTCCCACGCCTTTCTTTGAGACAGGGTTGTTCACAATAGCCTGGCATTTTGGTGATCCTCCTGCTTCAGTTTACAGATTGCTGGAATTACAGGCATCCCTTTCTCTTGAGATAAAAGACTGGGCTAAGGAAAACCAGTATTCTTTATGAGGAATAAAGATCCGCAGACAAGGAATCAAAAAAGTATAATTATGTAGAAATAAGGTCCAGCTGAAGAAGGATGGTTCATACAATAGTAGGGAAAAAGTTCATCAGAGAAAAGAAAAACAAAATTGATTAATCACTTGAATCCTTGGCTATGACGTTAGAAGATCTTCACAACTGCAGTATGGTGCACAACCAGGCCCTGATATGCTGCAAGAAAGTCTTGTTTTGGGGAGTGACCTGTTTTCTTGGAAAGAAATGGCTATCATCTCTTTAATTGTAGCAATGAGAAGAGAGATTAACTGCCTAAGAATCTTGGACATACTAAATAAAAAAGGAAAAAGAATTCATGAAGTTAAGTAGTGGAGAAAAACACCCAGGAGCTTCACTAAGAATAAAAAAGCAAAATAAGTGATCCACAGGGATTCTTTGATACAGATCTATCTCCTGTGTTCCCTTTACTGTGTACTTTAGTACTGAGCAAGAAGAGGCTGAAAGCATAAAGTTGTATGGAAAAGATACTATATTCATATGAACTATGAACACATGCTTCTCCCTTAGGTCATGTCTCATCTAAGTAGCAACTCAAGAATACCAAATGGCATAACAGAGATATACCTACCAACTGTCAGGGATGACTCAATCCATCTTTAATGAGACAGCTGAGACTCTATTTCTTCTACAGTGTAAATTGTACTATTTCTTACACTGGGAAAAAGGGCAGGAAAGAACAATAGGCAAATTAATGAATTATATATGGTTTCATTTTCAAATTAGTCATTTGTTTCAAATGAAACATTCTACTTTGATTGAGGCCATTAGTACCTGATACCAAAAGAATAAGTTTAAATGTTCATTATTACAAGGGCCTGGTCACTTTCATAGGATAAGCACTTATAACTAAAAATAATGTATCATTAAATTAACACATTAGGTTCTTTACAAGAAAACATAAGAATTCTAATTCATTAATATGCTATTGTTCTGCCCAACTGTAGGCTACAGATGCCTAACAAAGTCAAGTAAATCCAAAACTACAAAGTATAGGTTATTACTTCTTGTAAAGGAAATTAGGAGAAACTACAAATAACTTCCAATTTTAATATATACTTTTATGCCATTCTAATATTAATGTTAAAATGAACATTATCAATCTGTTAGTAGGAATGGGGAAAGAGAAAAATAAAGGACTAATGGACATACCCTATGTAATATTTCTAAAACCTTTAATGCAGTATGAAGAAAACTGTTGAAAATTCTTCTTTCAGAAGGGGGAATGCCGATCTTGTAGAGTTTCAAAAGATGTACCACAACTTCCTTAAAAAGTTCTACTATCTTGAGGAATAGTGGAGGTTCAAGTACTGACCACCAGTTTTCTGTTATTAAAGGGTGAACATGCAAATAAAATGAATAAAAAAAATCAGAATTAAAAAAAACATACTAACTTTTCTTCTAGAGCAGTGGTTCTTACCCTTTGAACATTTCAGGAAGATGAATACAGCAATAATTTATATAACATCTCTAGGGCTTACAAGTAACTTTCCTCACTAACGAGATAAAAGATACTGTTCTTAAAAATCTCTCAAAAGTAAAAATAAAGTATGAAAGGCCTACTGAATTCACATGCTTGGTATCTTAAATTATATTTAAATTCATAAATTATAGTTAAAACTCATCGCTACACCTAATCAGTTATTAAGATGTTTTTAGTAATCAGAATTATTTTTCAACAAAATACACCTTAAAATTATACTGTTCAAATACTTAAAAATCCAGGTTTTATTTTTCAACCTAATACACAAGACTGAAATATTGTGAAGTAACATCTTTACAAACACAAGAAACTGGGAACTCAAAACCAGGAACTTAACGTGAAGTTGTAACGTGTTCTGCCTTACTCATGTTTATTATTTACAGTTTCTAACTAAAAACAGCGCAATCATATGAAATGAAGCAAGAAGAAGAAAGCGGGGAGGCAGCACTTGGCTTTTCTATACGGGCTCACCCCCCTAGATCCACTCACCCTCAGCCTTACAGTTCTTGTAGTGATTTTATTACTTCAATATATTTCAGTTCCACATATCTAGCAAACTTAGAAAGCAAAACACTGCATCAACCATAGTAAGCCAGTATAAAGGCCAGGAGTTAGAGATGGATCCACACCATTAGAAGGATAAAGGTAAGCAAAGTTTAGACTAAAATACGGAGCAGAACAGAGACCGAACTGTGAATTCAGGCTTCTTGTGCATAAGCAGAGATACAAAATTAAACAAAAGGAAATTAGCAAGGGAAGGAACTAAGAAAAAAAGTTGATATTGGGCTCAAACATCATTTAAAACCAGTATTATCCAGTTTCAATGGTTCTTCTTAGTTCTTTAACAGCAAAGTCACTCAAGGCAATGAGGGAAAAAATATGGGTAAGTTTTTAATTTTTCTTGATACTATCTCTGTGTTATATTGGACTAAAATTCTATACTTAACGTAATTTTCCTTCAGCAACTCCAACAATTAGAGTCAAATACCAAGGGGGGGGGAGCCAATAAAAGAGAAAAATATTTTCCATCTAGAAAAATGTCAAATAAGCAAGACAGCAAAATTTCAAACCACAAACTAAAGAACTCATTAGCACTTTCACTTAATAAGAAAACATTTCAGAAGAAAAATACTAAAATTCTTACCGAGTACTTTCAACGGTGCCTTTTCTAAATTCACAAGAGCTGTACCAAAGGGAATTGCTATTGTTGTGAAATTGTTGCAGTCACTCATCAGGGGACATTCTGGCAGAGTAAGATAAAACCTCAAAGCTTCAACATCAGGTAAGGAGCTAGTCAGTTTAGGGATAAGATTCTTTTCCAAACTAGCTGCCACCTATATTTTGATAAAAAGCAAAACCTACTTCATTTAAAATGAACGTACTTCACACAGATGCATACACACACGTATGCACACATAACAAGAAAAAATTAAGCACTACAACAAACAAACAAAAAAGAAGACATCTTTAAATGATGTGTGTTGGAGCACAGTGAAAACTACTGCCTATGCATTGCTAAAAAATTTCAAAAAACCTTATTGCAACAGCAGTTTAAGCTTTCTACCACAGTGGCTAATACAGCTATTAACAGACTTAACCAAAACAGTAATGTTAAGTATTTAGAGTCTGCTACAAACATCTGAAAAGATTTATGTATCATTAACATCTAAACTGTAACTGCTTTAAAATAAAAACTTTTAACTTTTTTAATCATACAGCCTAAGTCTATGAAACATGAGGTTAATTAGGTTGCAAACATAAAATAACATGTAAAAATCCAGCAGCTAAATAGTAAATGTACAATCATTTAAAAAAACAAACCTGCTGAGATATCTGAGGATGATCAGGTTGTATAAGTTTGTGGAATAAGAGTCTAGCGGCATTCATATCAACCCCTGAAAATTTGGTACCTGTTCTATAGTGATCATCGTTGCTACAAAAGAAGAGAGAGGGAGAAGTTATTTTCTTCAGTGTTGCAGCCACTCTACTGCCCAGGTTCCAGCAAATTATCCCCCCCTATGCTCAGACAAGTAACTACTAATAAACACAATGGGCAGCACACAAACACACAAAGGAGGACATAGAAGTACACAGGGACTTAATGGGAAGAAGGGGTTCAAGTGTGAGTGGGAAGGAAAATGAGGGGTTAGATCATCAAAATACATTATGTACGTGGGTGTGTGCTCAAGTTTTTTAAAATAGAAAAAAATTAAAATAGATTTTCATTTCTTTAATATATATAGATTTTTACAAGTATAGATTAATTACTCAATTCTTTAATATACCATTCAATTCAATACATTTGAAAGGTTCAGTCAATCAAGGAATTGCCACTTACCTAACAGCTAAAAAACTTCCATTCAGGCAACCAGATGAAGAAAATGTTCCATCTATCTCACTAGAAATAAAATAAATGAGATAAATAACTATTTGCCTTTTGATTTTTAGTAAAAATGCAAATGACAAGTTAGACCTAGGTATGGTGGCGCATGAGTAAAATCTGATCATTTGAGGCAGAAGAAGCTATAGCTTGAGACCAACCTAGGCTATACAGTTAAAACTGTCCTATATTCTAAAAAGAAGATGGGGCCAGAGATGGCTTAGTAACTGTTTGCTATGTAAGCAGGACTCCAGTTCCAGTTCCATATATAGGATCTATATGTGGTAATGTGTGCTTTAATACTAGAGCTGGAGAGGTAGAGACAAGATCCCTAGCCTAATCACAGCAATCTCTAGGTTCAATAAAGGTCTTGGTCTAAACAAAACAAAAGGCAGAGAACAACTGAAGACTTTCAGTGTTAACCAATGATTTATACATACTCCCAAACATGCACCTGTACACACACATGAACATGCATGCATGTGTATGTGCACACACACTTAATGCTACAGTGTATTTCCAAGCTACAATAATCAGAATTCTGTAAATTACGGAAGACTGATTACACACCACTAGAGAATGGCATTAACTGTTCGACTTAAGCTTAAATGCATTCATCTTCAGCAGCCACTATATCATCTTAGTTGGTAAAGTGTCTGCAGCAGGAATACAAAGTGACCTTGGATTCCCCAGTACCCACATAAAAAGGCTGGGTGTGGTATACTGGGTGTGGTTCGTGCCTGTTAAGTTCAGTGCTGGAAGGGTTAGTTCAAGGGGATTCCAGGACTATGAGCCCAAGACGGTGTCTCACTCAAACAAAGTGCTGAGTGATGGGGAAAACATCCAACATAGACTCACTGCTTCTACTTGAACAAGGGAATGCACATCTGCAGACATCTGTGCACACACCCACAAAACACATACACAACCCTCTCCACCACAAAAGGAAACTTTAAGAAAATTTTAAAAACATCCATCCATCTATCAGACAAGGTCTCACTATGTAGCCTTGACTGGCCTGTAATTTGCTATGTAAACTAGGTTGTTCCTGAACCCATAGGCAACCATCTGGCTCCAACTAGGAAAGGCTGGGATCAAAGGCATGAACCACCAAACCAGGCACCACCTTCAAATGATCTTTACATAAATGGAAAAGAACTAACTTTTGCAAATTGTCCTCTGGCCACCACATGTATACAGCAGCATGTGTGCACTTACATACATACATGCAAAATAAATAATTTCTTTAAAAAAGGAGCACTAAGGCAACAGAAAAACAGTTTCAACAGAATCTGAAAATGCCTTTGTTCCACACTGTATCATCAGCCAGTTTTACATGTATGAAAGAACTAAAGCTTTTAAGTGAGATCTTAAAAATACTCACTATGGAAACTCTCAGTACTTAATTTTTTATGTATAAACCATGAAGGGAATATGTCAATAATATTGAAATGAATTTTTTCGACAAAGGTTGCTCTATCACATAGATTTGAAGCTGTGTATATATGAGTAGATTGTTTCCGTACTTGGCTATCTCCACAGGAAACCTTCCAGAAGGGTAGCTGAGCCACTTCTGAATCAGCGCTTCATTCACTGTCCAGATCTGCTTTGAAGGGTCAGGGCATCTAAAGTCATCTGGTGGTCCACAGCTCTACATGTTAAATTCAAGAGATCAGCCAGAGGAAGAAATGGTATTTGCAACACAAAAATCAATAACCACTATTATTTTATTTACTTGTTTGTTTTTTGTTAAAAATAGAAGTCAGTTTCTCCTAAACACCAGAAACAAAAACTTAGTAGACAGCTTTGGGAAATAAATTATTTTGTAGGCTTGAGGAGGGAAAAAATTAACAGAGACAATCTGTAACATACAAAAGAGGGAGGGAGGTAGAATTATGCCAACTTATCTCAGCTAACTATTTAGATGAATATATTAGTACCTGAGGACTAGAGTAATGTGAAAAGCTTTGATCTCCACCTGAGAAAATTCTTTTGATACAGAAACATTCTTCAGAATCTAGAATAAAAACACAATGTAAAACATTAGATTCCACGATTTAAATTTTCCAGAACATCAAATTTTCCATAGGGATTGTCTTGATCATCTAAGTAGGCTTCCCTCCCATTCACTCCAGGAACTCCATAATAAGAACTCTCCAGCTTGGCGGGCTGGAGAGATGGCTCAGATTAGGAGCACTGGCTTTTCTTCCAGAGATCCAAATAAGTTCAAGTCCCAGCAACCACATCGTGGCTCCCAACCATCTACAAAGATATCTGGTGCCCTCTTCTGGTGTGCAGATAGAACACTGTACACATAATAAATACATCTTTCTTTAAAAAAATAAAACAAAAAATAAAATAAATGGTTTAGCATAAATAATCTGATTACTTGGGATAAAACTGACCAAATTATGAACATGAAATGATTCCACAAGGCAAGGGGCACCACTGACAAGTTGGTAAGACTCTACTACATAGGCGTAAGGCTGATCTCTTTAATTTAACATAAAAGCTGTAGACCACCAAAATGACTTTAGATGACCTGACCTTTCAAAGCAGATCTGGACAGTGAATCAGAAGTGGCTCAGCTACCCCTCTGGAAGGTTTCTTGTGGCGATAGCCAAGTATGGAAACTGTCAACACTAACCAACCCCACACAAAACTGTTTCCTAGTCTGCATCTCATATTTTGGTTTAAACATAATATTAAACTGTAATTCTTGTTTTTATAAAAAACAGAAAAGAAACTTAAAGTGGGGACAGTAGAAATCCCAGCATTTGGTAGGCAACAAGAGAACTGTTGAATCTGAGACTAGCCTGGGTTACATATCAAGACTATCCCTCAAAACAAACAGCAAACAGGAAAAAAAGATTTCATTAAGAAAAAAAGCATTAAGGAAAAAAAATCTGAGTAAATACTTCATAATGTAAAACTATTTCCATTCAATGTCTAAAGAACGGTGTTTATTAACCCCTCTCTCTCCTGGTCTCCCAAATAAAAACTGCAAGGGTAGCACTCTAAAGGGTAGCACACTAAAAAACAGGCAACCTATTTCAATAAAAGTCTGGTTAGACATTTCTGTTTTAGTGTTTCCTAGGTCTCATACAGGACCAGCCAGCCTCAAATTTGCTCCATTGCCAAGAATGAATCTCTATTGCCTTGCATCCATTAAAGTTACTGGTGTGTGTACACTTGGTGTGATTTCTTCTTTTTCAAACCTGTGGCTTCTACAGAAACACAAACTTTTTCAAAGAAAGAAAAATTATTCCAATTTCCTTGATTACTTCCTTACAATTAAGTAAGACATTTTGTTTCTTTAAAAAAAAATCCTCAGTAAATAATCAATTATGTAATAGTAAAATACTATTTTAAAACGTTATAGTTTTGTTGTTTTTCCCTGAGTGCTGGGATTAAAGGCATAAGCCACCACTGCTCAAATAAACATTTGTAATATTTTTGTGCATTTATGTATAACCTGTGTGCACATATCGTGTGTGTATGTAGTGTGTCTGTAAAGACCAGAAGGCCATCAGGCTCTTGAGTGTGTGGTGCCAGACATGGGTGCTAACAACTGAACATGGATCCACTAGAAGAGCATCAAGTGCTTTTAACTGCTGCTGAGCCATTTTGCTAATCATAGGAAAGTATGTTTCATTTGCCTTAGACCACGATGATTGTACAAGTTCATAAGAGATTTTCTTTCCAAAAATCACAAGTCGTAACTCAATAGTAGGCCCTTTCTTACTCTGCTCTCAGCCTGCTTTCTTACAGAACGCCGAACCATCAACCCTGGGACAGCACCAACCACAGTGAGCTGCGTTTTCCATTGATCACTAATTAAGAAAATGCCCTTATAAGGCTTGCCTTACAGCTGGATCTCATGGAGCATGCATTTCTTCAAATGAGTATCCATCCTCTCTGATGACTCTAGCTCATGCCAAGTTGACACAAAACCAGCCAGTACACTTGCTTAAATGGCTAGAGTTTTAGCTTTGCAAAATGAAAAGATGTCTAGAGTGTGGCTACAAACAATGTAATTACACAACTGCTTAATTTTTAAACAATTCAATTTGCAAATTTTGTATCATATACATTCCTTAATTCAAACCACACCTTTTACTGGTATCCAAGTTTCCATATTACCCACCCAACACAAACATTTTTATTATTTTATCCAGAATTTTTCTGCATATAGGTGTAGATATATACAACATAAACACATGCATTTTGGGTCCTGCCATGAGCCCAGGCAAACTCAATGTTCCTCTTATTAACACCATACTTGTAATTCAGTATTTTTATCTTAACAATGCATCTTAAGAGTTCCTGTAAACACAGAAGCCTTCATTACAGAAGACCAACATTTTAGTAAGAGCTTTAATATATGTAGCACAGGTTAAATACATTGGCACTTACCAGTATCTTGTGGACATTGTCCACTATAAGAAAACCAATTTCCTTTTACAGTGAAGGGGCTTTTTCTGTTGCTTGTTGAACCAGTTCCCAACTGTCCGTTACCACCAAGACCAAAGGAGTAAATTCGTCCTGAAGAAGGAACAAATGCAGAGGTATGCTGCCTAGAATAAAATGATAGAAAACTTCTGACTTAAGGTTAAATTCCAAAGGACACTTAGAAAACTAAAAATTTAATTAATCAACATACTCCTTCTCTTAAAAACTAAACTGGAGCTGGAAGAAGGCTCAGTGGGTTCGAGCGTTTGCTCTGTAAGCATGGGGATATTACCAGAATGCCCAGGTGTTAACATGGCGGTGGGTGCTTGCAAACTGAGCATGAGGACTAGGGACATACATGTTGATCCTATGATCTTACTGAACATAGTTTTGCTGAAATAGTGAACTTCAAGCTCAATGAGAGTCCCTACCTCAGGGCAATGAAGTACAGAATGTCAGACAAGAACACCTCTGAATTTGCACCCATATATATATATATATTATACACACACATAATATATATATATTATGTATATATATACACACACACACACAAGCAATAAAACTCAGAAATCATCTTAAAAAAATACACTAAGAGCAACATTAACACGTAGGAATGGGGCTGGGATGTGACTCAATGGCAGAGTGCTTGCCTAGCACAGGGAAGAGCTTGGAATCAATCACTAGCACTGGAAACAAACATACCAAAAATAAAACTAGGAATAAGAGAAATTGTTTAATTTGATAAAGATTATTTACAAAAATAGCCCAGCATATCGGTGCATGCTTTTGATGGCAGCACATGGGTGGCAAAGGCAGGTAGATTTCTGTGAATTTAAGGACAGCCTAGTCTACACAGAGAGTTCTAGGACAGCCAGAGCTACAAGGAGAAAACCTGTCTCAAAAAAACAAGACCAAACAAAAACAAAAACCTAAAAAAAAAAATCTTATGGCAGATAAAATACTTAGTTGTGAAATACTGAGTTTCCTCACAAAGAAATGGGAAATGTCCTGATCATCAGTACTTTAATGAACATCATGCTCGCATATTAACTAATACATTAAGACAACTACATAAATAATATGCATAACAAACAGAAATCAGATACAACTATGTACATAAATCATTAATAAAAGTTAATAAACGAGATAGCGTTTTTTAAAAATAGCAATATCTGGGCTGGAGAGATGGCTCAGAGGTCAAGAGCACTAACTGCTCTTCCAAAGTTCCTGAGTTCAGTTCCCAGCAGCTACATGGTGGCTCACAACCATCTGTAATGGGATCTGATTTTCTCTTCTGGTGTGTATGAAGACAGAGCACTCATTAAATATATATACACACATATATGTAAAGGAGCAATGTTGTAAGTCATTTATGGCAACAGTGCCAAGACAAAGCAAGAAAGTGAAATTTTCAAACATGGAACTGAAAGATTGCACTGGCAGAAGCTGATACAACTACTGTTTGCCTTAGATAATCAAACTGCCAAGTGTGATGGTGCACATCTTTAGTTTCGGCACTTGAGAATCAGAACCCTGGGTTGGTTGGTTTGTGGCTTTTTTAAACTAATTTTTACCATTTTTAAATTAAAAAAATTATTTGTATTAATTAGTTATTCGCTTTGTGTCCCACCTGTAGCCCCCTCCCTTTAGAGCCCTGTTTAACTCTACACACAAGAGTTCCAGGACAGCCAGAACAAGAGTGAGACCTGCTGTAAAAAAGAACAACTTTTACAAGAAAGAATTCAAACTACTAAAACCAAAAACAAACGCGGAAGGAGGTCTGGTGGCACTGTGTAATGCCAGCACTTAGGAAACAGGATCTTAAGTTTTAGGCCAGTCTACATAGTGAGACCTTATCAAAACAAAGTCCCAAGGAAACTGAATTCACCATCGTACTAAAACGAAATATACTGTGATCAAGTATGATTTTTTTTCTCCTGTGGCCCAGAATACAGAAAGTGATCAATGCACATAACTACTTAATAAAATGAAAGAAAAGCAAATGATAAACCCCCTAAAGACATGATCATCCAATTTGATACAGATAAAAAAAAAAGGGGATCTGATGAACTTAAAAAATACTTGACAATATGAAAAGACAAAATAGCACAAGGAAAGCCAAAAAGGAAAAAAAAAATCAATATTGAACGACATATTTTCCTCTAAGGTCACAAACAAAGCAAAATGTCCTTTCTACCACTTTTATTCAACACAGTCCTGCAGGTCCTAGCCATGCCAGTTTGGCAAGAATAAAAACTTAATGCATTCACACTGAAAATAGAGAAAGTCATATGTATAAGCAGGCGGCATTTTTGTATATGTACAGCATCCTAAAGTATCCAGCAAAACCCCACTAGAAAAATTACTGGGCCAGTTGGTGATGACACACTCCTCTGATCCTAGCACTTGGGAGGCAGAGGAAGGAGGATGTCTGAGTTCCAGGCCAACCTGGTCTACAGTATAGAGCTGCTTTGTTATTCAAAAAACACGTTTTCACCTTGGCCTTCCCCTTGAGACAGAGAAAGGAAGAAGTTTCGCCAAGTTCCTTAAAATTTGTTCCATGTTCCTTAAAGCTTGTTTGTGTGACCTTGGACCATATCTACTATGGGAAAGTAGCTTTAGAAAAGAAGTTTGGCAGTTCCATGAACTTTTCTTTTTGTACTGATGTGACTTGTTTTGGCTTTGCCTGTAAAAAAAAATGAATCATGGAATAAACCCATGCTGCAGTCTTACTGACAGCCCCCTAGAGCCGATCCTGTGTGCAGTGTGATTTGTTTTTAATTATTTTAATCCTCACTCTCCACTCAGGTACTGTTCAACTCTGCCAGCAGGCTCTGGCCATCTCCAAGAAGAGTTCTAGGACAGCCAAGACTTCACAGAAAAACTCTTATCTCAAGAAAACCAAAAACCATAACCAAACAAACAGACGAAACATAAAGCAAACAAACAAAAAGTAGCAATAAAAAGTATTGAAAGCAACAGAGTAAGAGCTTAAGTGGAAGAAGGCTATGCAAGCATGAGGACTTCAGTTCAGACCCCCAGAACCCATATAAAGAAGGCCAAGTACAGCAGTGTGTGCCTGGATGCCTATACTATCAGAACTAGGGTACACAGGCAGCAAAACCACATGGCCTTACTAGCAAGCCAGTCAAGCCAACTGGGAAACTCCAGGTTCAGAGAGAAAGCCTGTCTCAAAAAAATAAGGTGAAGGAGACTAAGGAAAATATCTACGGCCTCCATGCAAGTTAGATACCCACAAACACATAAAAAATGAAAATAAAAACAAAACAAACTAATACATATAAATAAATGAAAAGCCAATCCATGCTCAAGGACTGGCTCAAAAGATCTGATATTAGAATATCAATCTTACCCGAATTAAAGTAAAATTATACACACATTCTATGTACTCTATAATAATCCAAGTGATGTATTTTTCAGAAACAGACAAGTCATTCTAAAACTCATTAGGAACTCCTAAAGAATCTCAAGGGATGTGAAACAGTTAATACAATATTTCAAAAAATATTTTTATTTTATGCTTATGATAATTTTGCTTGCATGTGTATATATGTACTAAGTGCATCCTGTGCCCACAGAGGGCAGAAGGGGGAATCTGATGCCCTGCTACTGGAGTTGCTGAACTGGTGCTGCTGACTTCTGCTTGAGGCCAGCCAAAAGTGCACGGCAAGACTGTCTCAGAACAGAAAAACAAGACTGGTGGGCTCATACTTCAGGACTGTGAAATACAATTGTTGAAGGCTGGTCTGATGCTGGTCCTCAAGATCTGATTAAACCTATCCTTGCTTGAGGCCAGCCAAAGTGCACGGCAAGACTGTCTCAGAACAGAAAAACAAGACTGGTGGGCTCATACTTCAGGACTGTGAAATACAATTGTTGAAGGCTGGTCTGATGCTGGTCCTCAAGATCTGATTAAACCTATCCTTGCTGTAGAAATCTATCCCTGTTGTATAAACCTACCTAAGATATAACTGACTGGTTGATTAAACAGCCCATATCTGGGGAGGGCAGAATAGGCACGGCTAAGGTTCCCAGGCTCCTGAAGAATCACAAGAGACAGAAAAAATGGGAAAAGAGGAGAAAGGATGGGTTAGTGGAGGAAAAAGAACAACACGTGGGCTAAGAGGAAGGACTCCAATAATGGCATGAAAAGGCCCAGAAAAAGAATATAAGCAAGTATTGTGGGATTACGGGTGGAAAGCAGACCAGATGAGGATTAAGGCAGATGGCTCTGGATGGGGGCTGGAGATGAATGGTGAGGTTACTGGAGCAGCGTAGATGAAATAACCTGCCGGCCCAATGTACATAAGACAACTATAAAATCCAACAGGTGTCTGTGTCTTCTTATTTGTGATAGTGGGTTAAATAATACCACCATGATAATCTTAGGGCTGACAATAAACATTACATAGGCCAACACTTTTTTATATTTACTACAATACACGATACAAAGTTACAGTAGCTAAAACTGTAGTATCAGCACACAAATCAATGGAACAGACAGCCCAAAGTAAGTTCTAGAGTGTAAGATCAAATGCTTCTCAGCAAACATGTCAAAAATGATTCAATATAGAAAGAAAAATTTTTTATACAAGTACTAATGGGAAAACTGGTAGGCTACATGTAGAATAAAGTTGCACGTTTATTGACATATTTATTGAATACAAGAATTAACAATAGGCTGGGTGTAATGATATACACAAGTAACCCTAGCATTTGGGAGACTGAAGCAAGAAGACTGCTCCAAGTACAAGGTAAGCTGGCTACATGGTAAATTCTAAGCCAGCCTGAGCTACAAAACAAGATGTCTTAACAACAACGGCTAAGGATGTAGTTCAGTGGCAAAACACTGTCTAGTATGCACAATGTCCTGGTTTAATCCTTCAAAACAAAATAATATCCAAATATCTTATTATCCAAACATCTTAAAGATCTAAAAGCTAAAACTATAAAATTCTTGGAAGGAAACAGAGCAAAGGACAAACACACTGGGTTTGTGCAATATTTTCAAGTACACCATAGTCACAGGCAACAAAAAGACAAACTAGACTTGATGAAATTTAAATTTGTATGTGTACCTAAACACACTATTAACCAGATACAACGGTTTGTGCCATTAATCACACCCAGCTATTAGGAAGTCTGAAAAACTAAGGATCATTTACGTCCAGGGCCTTGATTCCAACCTTGGCAACACAGCAAGCTTCTCTCTCTTCGCATGTTATCTCAGGTACTATCCCTTCTCTTTTAACACAGGGTCTCTCACTAGCCTAGACTCACCAATTAGGCTAGACCAGCTGTTCAGCAAGCCCCAGGAATTCTACTGTTTCTTTCTTGTCACATCATCAAGTACATGTTACCATGCCCAACATTTTACAGGGGTTTTTGGGACTGAACTCAGGTCCTTGTCCTTGTGCTAGCAAAGCAAGCACTTTACTACAGATAACCCCTACCCCACAAAGTCCAGAATCCCATGTCTCTCTCTTTTCCTTTCTTTTTTATCTTTAAACAATTTTTACATTTTTATTTTATGTATAAGGGTGTTTCACGAATGCCTGGGGTCCACAGAAGCCAGAAAAGGGTATTGGATCCCCTTGGAATTGAAGTTTAGAAATGGTTGTGATGTGATTAATATAAAAATAAATAAATTACATTAAAAAAAAAAGAAATGGTTGTAAGACACCGTATGTGCTAGTAATAGAACTTAGGTTCTCTAGAAAAACAACCAGTATTCTTAAATACTGAGCCATCTCTCCAGTACCCAGGATCCCATTTGTTTAAAAAAAAAAATGTGTTTCATCTACACGCATATCTGGTACATGTGTGCAGTAATCAAGAAAGCCAGAAAAGTGCAACAGATTCCCTGAAACCGGAATCTTGCAAAATTGCTTCAGAAAACACCCTGCATTTAAAAGTCTTCTGAAAACAACTACATGATCAAAAGCCAAAATCCAAAATTGACCCAAATGTCTGCCATGGCTTGTCTCACAGTCTTCCTGGATATAATTTTCATCCAGATTTTGGCTTTTGAAAAATAGCTTAGCATTTAAAGATAGTATTCCTGAATGTTGGTAAGGAAACATTACTTTGTTTAGGCAAAGTTCATGAGGCAGCACATGAGGGGCTCAGAGGTAAGTAATGAGGCAGCATAAAGGGACCACCCTACATGAGGATATATAAATGATTAATACTTGCAAGGGGAAAAAATTTTCTTCAGCCACCCAGAGTTTGCCCATGGTCCTTTAAGAAACCAAAATTAAACTCATTGGTTCACCACTCTAGACTTAGATGGCCAAACTGTTTTTTCATGCCCTATCTGGAATGAGTACCTATATGGCAGCTCATAACTGTAACTCCAATTACAGGGAGTCTGTTGTACTTTTCTAGCTTCCTTGATCACTACACAGATGTACTAGATATACATGCAGATGAAGCACATTTATCTTAACAAATGAGATGCTAGGGACTAGAGATTTGGTTCAGCACTTCAGAGTACTGGTTGTTATTCCAGATGATCCAGGTTAACACAAGAGCAACCTGTAAGACATAAGAAAATGAGTCTGGAGACACGGCTCAGCAGTTAAAAGCACTGGCTGCTCTTCCAAAAGATCCAGGTTCAAATGCAGCACTCACACAGGCAGTTCACAACTTTCTATAATTCCATTTTTAGGGGATCTGACACCCTCACATGGACATACATAGAGGTAGAACACCAATGTAAATAAAATAATAGTAAAAAAAATTTAAAGATATAAGTAAATATCTGTAGACTAGTAGAGACTAACATCACTAAATAGTGGAGATATACAATTCTAAACAACATACAGCTATCAGGATGGCTACCTGTTAAGAGGAGAAAGTAGTGTTAGCAAATAAGAACACTTTGTAGAAACTGAGGCAGAATCACCACAAAACACCTCTGTTAATACAACTCCTCAGTAGCTAATCAGACATTCAGAAGAAATATTTTACCTCAGACTATTAGAACCCTAAGACAGTTTATTACAGAATCCTTTAAAAAAAAAGTGTTTGTTTTTTTCCCCCTTGGGCTGGAGGGGTAGGTGGTTGGTTTGAAACAGACACTCCCTATGGAGCCTCCCAAGTGCTACAATTACAGGTGTGTCATCATGCTTACCAGCTCAGTAAGCAGACTAGAGACCAAAATCCTTCTTTATCACAGCTTACCTTCCACAAGCAATCTGAGTAACAATGCTTCCCATAAGTTCAAAAACTTTCCTGGGGTTTATTTCATGACTGGTAGAATTATGACCTAACTGGCCATAGCCTCCAGCTCCAAAGGTGAACACTCCACCTTCCTGCAACAACAAAAACAACTAACTTATGAGAAGCTCAACAAAAAACACACTAATGTTCAAAACACAGACTCAATGCTTTCTTTCCTAACTGTCTCAGAAATTAGATGATGGCTGACTAAAGAAGGTAAAAATGTCTTAAGACTGAGATAATATACTGTGTGGTAGTAGGGAACAAGCCTACAGCTTAGTGCAGTTAGGCAAGCACTCACTCTATCACTCACTCAGGCTGTATCTTCATACCTACTTTTACTAAACAATTTTTATTTTTCATGACAGGGTTTCTCTGTGTAGCCCTGGCCGTCCTGAAACTCACTCTATAGACCAGGCTTGCCTAGAATTCACGGAGATCCACCTGTCTCTGCCTCCCAAGTGCTGTGACTAAAAGTATATGCCAATAGCTACTGGGAAAATATTTTTTAAATGTACTATTAATTGTGTGGGTGTGCATGTTCACTGTCCTTGGAGGATAACTCTATAGAGTTGGTACTCTCCTTTCACCTTTACTGGTGCTGGTGAATCAACTCAAATTGCCATGAATGCTTGGAAAGCACCTTTAGTTGCTGGGCCATTTCACCAGCTTTTACCTTTTTCATTTTAAAACAGAAACTCAATGAGATGTTGGCCCTGAACTTGTTCTTAGTTCAGGAAGGTCTTGAATTTATGGTTCTCCTGCTTCAGGAGTTGTGACTACAGGCTCGACCACCAGGCAAGCTTTTATAGATTCTTTAAGTATTAGTGAGGTGTTAAAACATTTAAGTGTTCATCAAAGAACACTTATTTTTGCTGAGACGGTAGTACACACCTGAAATCTCAGCACTTAAGAAGAAACTGAAAGACTGCCCAATAGTGCAAAGAGTCAGGACTACATGAGACACCTCACCTACCAAACAGTAACCTCCATTAAAACAACCAACCAAAGAGCCAGGAAATACTTAATTGCTTCAGAATATCATTGTATTTTTTTAGTTCAAAGGACACATTTCTAACCCTTTACAAAAACTTATAAATGCTATCTTTAGTTAGCAAGCTAGCTATGCCTTGAAGATAGATAAATGCTCTATCTAAATTTGAGTGTGATGTCTTCCTACCGGGAAGATAATACAAGCTATTCAGGCAGATAGTGTCAAAAAATACAAAGATTAAGGGTTCTACATAAAGAGTAGATATGTAAGCAGAGCACACAGATATGATTGTAAACATACATAGTTTCTACAAGAGATAATCTATAGGGGTTGGAGAAATGGCTCAGTGGTTAGCTGCTCTTTCAAAGGACCCAGGTTTGATTCCCAGCACCCACGATGCTCGTCTCAATTGTCTGAAACTCCAGTTTCAGGGGATCCAACACGTTCACAAAGACATGCAGACAAAACACTAATGTACACGAAATAAAAATAAATAATTAAAAAGAGATAATCTCTAAATCTTTATTGTTAAAACTCATGAGTCAATTACAGGCCTTTTTTGTTTTGTTTTAAGACAGTTTCTCTGTGTGGTCCCGGCTGTCCTGGAACTCACTCTGCAGACCAGACTAGCCTTGAACTCAGAGATTCACCTGCTTCTGCCTCCCAAATGCTGAGATTAAAGACATGAGCCATCACTGCCCAGATGAGGCCATTTTAAAAAAGACACATAACAACCTGGCACAACCATGTATTTTTCAATTTGACACTTAACTTTAGTTATGTGTGTGCAATTTTACATCCTGCTTTCAACATCTAACAAGTATAATTTTTATATATTATAATATAAGGACACACTTTAAAAAAGAGGGGACCGGAGATACAGCCTAGTTGGCAGAGTGCTTGCCTACCACGCACAGCTTTGGCTCCCATCTCTAACACTATGACGTGGGTGGGATGGTGCGCACCTGTGATTCTAGCACTCAGAAGGTGGAAGGAAGAGGATCACAAGTTCAAGGTCATCTTCAACTACATTTGGAATTCAAAGGGAATTTGTAATTCCAGGGCCAGGGAGACTGGGACTGATTATAAATTCAAGGATAGTGTTAAAATAATAATAATTTTGAACGAAGGAAAAAAACTGGTGCATAATCTTTTCCTCCTTTTGCAGTCTTGTGCAAACTAGTACATACGCTTCACCTGAGCTGTATTTCCCAACCCAAAACTTTATGTGTTTTGCCTGCATATATGTAAGTTCACCTGTGAATGCAGTGCCCCAGAGGCCAGATGGAGTCATGTGATCCCCTGAAACTGAAATTACAGATGGTTTGAGCTGCTAGGTGGGTGCCAAGAACCAAATCTTGGCACTCTGGAAGAGATGTGAAGTGCTTTTAACTGATAAACC
This sequence comes from Pachyuromys duprasi, assembly GCA_028658305.1. Classification (NCBI taxonomy): domain Eukaryota; kingdom Metazoa; phylum Chordata; class Mammalia; order Rodentia; family Muridae; genus Pachyuromys; species Pachyuromys duprasi. Next base: position 37,942,486 of record CM053756.1, on the reverse strand, counting down.
ATCTCTGCAGTTCCCAAATTGTCAAAGTATGACTAGAAATTCATGTCTGCCAGATACGGTGGCGTATGCCTTTAACCACAACACTCAGAGGGTCAGTCTGGTCTACATAACGAGTTTTAAGCCCAGCCAGCCAGCCAGGGCTACACAGCGAGGGTTCTCTGCGTGTCACTCACACACATAAAGAAAAAACAAGCTTGTTTCTTTTTGTTTTAACTGATTATATAAGACAATAACAACAACAATGCGGGGGAGGAGGGAGCATGACCTATGCAGCCAAATACAGCTTTCAATGTCTGAACTCCGTTTCTGTGGCGCTTGGGATAGAACCTGGGAGACTCTGTATGTCACGCAAGCACTGGGCCGACTACTAAATCCCTAGCCCTTCTGAAACATCAATCTCTACTTTGGCCAAAGAACAATTTCTTAGATCTTTATGTTAGTATAACAAATATAATATTTTTCCAGTAAAGCTTAGTATATTTTATTTTTATATTGTAGAAGATCAAATTTGGTCACCATGTATCTTCTTACTGAACTACACCCATTGTCTGAATATTTTCATTTTCACTTGCATCTAGTCACCACAGACGCACTCCAGAAAATGAAAATAAACGTTAGAGCGACTGACAAGACTGTGCTGGAAACACACTGTAATTAACTGGCATAATATTCAGCATACAGAAAACAGAAATTCAGCTGCTTCTTTTTATAAAATATTTATAAACCTAATGGAAGTTTAATGCAAATCAGATAGAATGATAAAATACAAATGGGACTGATACACAGCATTGCAAGCCTGATGAACCAAAATGAAGTAATTTCATTAAAAGTATTTAATAATCCCCAGCTACTCAGGAGGCTAACAGGATTAAAAACCTGAGGTCAGCCTGGATAACCAGCTCCTATCGCAGGAGGGGCTGGAGATATGACACAGTGGTAGAGAGGTAATCCTGGGTTTTAATTTCTATTATCTATAACACAGACAAACAGACCTCCAAAAAGTGCTGAGCATGGTATGAAATGACTGCAAGCCCGGCATTACCAAAGCTCAGAGAGAGGAATGCCTACGGCTTTAAGGCTTTAAGGTGAATCTGGAGAACATAACCATTCAAGCTGCAATCAAAGGTGACAGTGAGCCAAAGCGCACAGTTCTTAACTCTAAGCAAAACTAAACATTAAGGCAAATTGTTTTCAAGAATAATAAATTATTCTTTTTCAAGATAAACTATTTCTGAAACACAAACATTGTTCAAGTCTAATGAAAATATCACAAAAGCATTCACTAATTATGAAAAAATTACTGCAAATAAAAAGTTTTATACATACAATACCTTGGTTAGTGCAGCAGTATGATCTTCTCCGCAACAAATATAAACTATTTTCTGAGATCTTAGTGACTTTAGTAAATTAGGAACATACCTATCTGAAAATTCCAATAAAAGACATTAATGATACTTTAAAAACAAAAGTTCCTCTAAAATTTGCTTCCTTTATAGATTTCCAAACTCAGTATACACACTAATTTTTACTACCAAAGATTTTGTAAGAAAAAAAATCCTATAAAATTGGGTTTACAGGCCCTATGATAAAGTAAGGATTCAAAGATGAGCATTCAATTACCCTATGCCACTGTGCACAGGGCTCAGTAATCCAGGACTTCAGTGTTTTCAGATTTTCTACATGTGCATCATTATTTATTCTATCAGAGATCCTACTCAATAGCCTCTTGTATTTTCTGTTTTTTGTGGTAGAATATACGAGCATCTTTAATGCAAATAAAAACTTTTATCTAGAGGGGCATAGGAGAAGGGGAAGGGAAGGCAAGATTGGGAGGGAATGAGAAGGGGTCTACAGCTGGGATACAAACTGTAACCAATAAAAAAAAATGAAAAAAAAAACCTTTATCTTAATCTATGAGTGAGTTACTTATCATCATTATTACGTTAAAAACTCTCATGCATTAGAAATATTAGAACTTTACAAACTATGATATATGACAGGTATATATGATATACATGACAGGTATAAAATGTCAGATAAAAGATGCTAGCTTTTTTCAAAGTTATTTTTTAAAATTCAAAATGTTTATTTTCAAGACTATCAACAATGTAAAAGGATGTTCAATCAAAAATTAGCAATGCAGATCATATTAATCCAACTTGAAACACATTAACTGAATAAATCATGTTAGTTTCCAAGAGTTGCCAATACTGGAGAAACAACAGTTACCAACTTATATGTAAACTGTCTCTCATGAAGACAATGAAGACTTGGACAGCATAACATTTCTTTTTCCTTCAGTTCTGGGCTTAATGCCACCGCCTCCTATCAAGTAGTCAAGCATTCCACCACGGCTATCCATAACCTCAGTCCAAGTGATCTAAAGAACATTTTTATTCTTTTTTGTGGGGAAGAGGTGCTGAGGATTGAACCCAGGGCCTTGTGCGAGAGCTTTTCCACCAAGCAATATCTCCAGGCCTCAATAAACTTTCCAATTTATTATATGCTAATTTTTAGCCTTCCACACGATCCTCCCCAAACATTACCACATTAAAATTTTGAATTAACATTTTCAGCTCCACTTCCATTAGTCCTGGGAAGATTTGGATATACATTTCTCCAGTGCTTTAAGAATCATTCATTCACCTCAGAAAACAATCTTTTAAAAAATATACTTAATTATAATGAGAACTTACCATTTTCATCATTAAGACCTAGCTGACCAAATTTGTTACGACCCCATCCAAAGATAGCTCCAGAAAGGGTGAGTACAAAACTATGGGCTCCTCCTGCTGCAACTTGCATGAATGGAATTCCAAGCAAAGACTTAATCAGCTGTGGTGAAGTTTGCTTTTTACAGTCAATGCCTAGACCTAGTTGGCCATATTTATTCTGTCCCCAACAGAAAACTTCACTTGCTGTAAGATAAAAATCATAAAATTACTTTATACACACATAATATTATTTGAAGATCAACTACTCTCTGGGGACATGTTCTCATTAGATGAAAATACACATTTACTTAACAATGAAGTTTGTTTCTTTATTATGAAAACATAGTACTACATAGACGAACATTCCTTATTAGCACACTTTTATGTATCTTCAATACAGTAGTAAGGAGTGATATAAGGAATTTCCTTAAGCTCTACAACAGAGTACTAGCTCTCTTTTTTTAATAATTTATTTACTTTCATTTTTATGTGCATTGGGTGTTTTGCCTGTGAGGTGTCAGATCTTGGAGTCACAGGCAGTTGTGAGCCGCTGTGCAGGGGCCGGGACTCCAACATAGGTCCTCAGGAAGAGCAGCTGGTGCTCTCAGCCGCTGCACTGTCTCTCCGTCTCCAGCCCCTTCCCACCCCTTTTTAACATTTCTTACCTTTTACCCTTATGCTCTAGCCTCTCCCCAAGAAGTACTCTTCTGCTGTCAAGGCTTCAGTTATCAACTACCATACACAAATTTAAGCACCATGTAGCCCACTGCTTATCTGACACCTACACATGGATGGTTCAAAACCACTTCATACGGTTTCTACCCTATTTCCAATTGCCATACTTCCCGGTCCAGTGTTGCTCTTTCATCAGAAGTCATATACCTAGGATGTCATGTCCCTTTCTCACACACCATCAAATCTTAAATCTACCAAGTATTACCAAGTTACATACAGCTTCCCCCCTCGGAAATAGATGTTTTTAGCATCCTTCCTGGTTCCTTTAATCATTATCTCTACTTTTTGTTTTGATTCATCTACCAGCAACTTCATGTATTTTTTTTTTTCTTTTTGGTTTTTTAAGACAGTGTTTCTCTGTGTAGCCTTGGCTGTCTTGGACTCACTTTATAGACCAGGCTGGCTTCAAACTCACAGAGATCTTCCTTCTCTGCCTCCCTGAGTACTAGAATTACAGGTGTGAGCCACTGTGCCAGGCTTAGGTATCTTTTTATTAAAATAACTAGCAATAATCTAATAAACTCTGATAAATTTAAAAGCTCATACAATAAAATAGTACACATTTAAAACTAAGCATCCAGGCTGGAGAAACGGTTCAGTTGATAAGTAGAAACAAGTTCAACAGGTCTCAGATGAGGGTGGGGGATGGGAGCAGGAATAGTGACATGCTCTTGCAATCTCCAGCAATGGGGTTAAGAAAAGCCAGTAGTATCTCTCACTGGCTAGTCTGCTTATCCTAACCCATTTGGTGAGCTCCAGGCCAGTGACACCCTGTCTCCAAAAAAAAGAAAAAAACAAAACAAAACAGAAGGTGGGGTCCCTATATGGCACCAGAGGCTATATGATACCCAAGACTGTCCTTTGGATCCAAACCTATGGATAAACAACTAACTAAATGAATATAGTTAAAGTAAACTTCTCTATAACCTATGAAATACCAGGTCCTTGACTCTTCTTCAAACATTTATATATTTGCATAATGAGACAATAATACCTATAATCCCAGTGCTGGGGAGGCTAAACAGAAAAACTGCTTCTACTCAGGCAGTACACAGCTCTAATCCCAGTGTCTGGGAAGCAAAAGTAGGTAGATCTCTGAGCTCAAAGCCAACTGATCTACAAAATGAGTCCCAGGACAACCAGGGCTACACAGAGAAATCTTTTCTCAAAAATCAAGAAACTAAAAAACAAAAACAAAAAAGAAAAACTGCTCCTAGTTCAAAAATAGCCTGGAAAACCAACCAACAAACAAACAAAAACAAAAAAAAATAGCCTGGGCTACAGAGTATAACTGTGCCTCAAAAACAGCCAGGCAGTGGTGGCACATGGCTTTAACGAAGCACTCAGGAGTCAGAGACAGGTGCATCTTTGAGTTCCAGGACAACCAAGGCTACACAAGGAAACCCTGTCTCGAAACACCAAAAAAAAAAAAAAAAAAAAAAAAAAAAAAAACCCAAACACAAACAAAACCAAAAAGGGAAGATTTGAGCGGGAAAAGTTGAGTGCTTTCTCACCTCTCTTAAGAAGAGCTCATAAGAAAGCCTGTTGGTTTGTATGTGTGTTAAAACTTTCCTTACTCACTATACCCCGCCACACTTCTTTCCTCACTCACGTGTTATGTTTTCACTGCCCTAACCACCTACTAACTTTCTGTTCAGTTCATGTCTAGTTTTCATTATTGGATATCCTAGATTAAATCTCATTCTCATTATAAGTTCTATAAACACAAATTTTTCTCCACAACCCCTTTCACAGTACATAACCATACTGTTATCTGTGTATAATCCTATGAGGACCAGTAGTATACAAACTTATCACTCACTGTATACTATACACTCAGGTATGCACAATTCAGACTAAATGCTCACAAAGTTTGTTATGAGATTATTATGATACTACCTAAAGCCACTGAACACAAGAAAACAGAAACAGATGGAAAACTCTTGATTTATCATGTTTTCTTAAAAGACTTATTATGTACACATGTATACCTGCATGACAGAAGGGGGCATCAAGTTTGTGAGCCACCACATGGTTCCTGGGAATTGAACTCAGGACCTCTAGAAGAGCAGCCAGAGCTCTTAACCTGAGCCATCTCTCCAGCCCCTAATTAATCAGTTTTTATGGAGCTAAAACTAAATGTTTTGTTCACATTAAGTAGACCCCTCCAGATATTTACTAATATAGTCGCAGAGACAAAAGAACATATTTTTTGAGATAGCCTAGGATGACCTGGAACTTGTAGAAATCTTCCCATTTCAGCTTCCCACGTGCTGGGATTATAGGAATGTACTACCACTGACAGGCTGAATTTATCTTTTTACTTTTAATTATGTATTTTTATTCATGTGTATGAGTCTCTATGCATGTGCATGACCATAGAGTCCAAAAGATGTTACATCTTCTGGAGTTGTGAGCTGCCTCATGAGTGCTGGGAACTGAACTCAGATCCTTTGGAAGAGCAGAAAGTGTTCTTAAAACCACTGAGCCATTCTTTGTGTTCTCCCCTAAAGTCTACCTTTTTAAAAATAGCAACACAAAAACGATGAGAGAATCTAATTCATTTTTTAATCTTCAGTTGGCATATGAATAAATTAAACTTAGAATACTAAAAAAAAGAAAGAAAAAATCCTAATAGAGTATTTATCCTAAAAAGCTTAGCTATAGCGCTGGAGGGATTGCTCAGCAGTTAAGAGCACTGGCTGCTCTTCCAAAGGACATGGGTTCAATTCCCTATACCTACATGGCATCTCACAACTATCTGTAACTTCTAGGACATCACACACACACACACACACACACAGAGAGAGAGAGAGAGAGAGAGAGAGAGAGAGAGAGAGAGAGAGAGAGAGAGAGAGAGAGAGAGAGAGAGAGAGAGAGAGAGAGAGAGAGAGAAACAAGGAGAATATTAATGAACAGAAAAATAAGTAAATCATTATTTTAAAAAGATCAATCATTAAAAAAAATTTAACGAGATAGATGGAGGCCAAGCTTCCTCTGTTATGAAGCAATGGCTTTTAAATTATTTAGTAATTAAGACATAACCCAATCTCGGGCCTATATACTTAACAAAAATTACATAATGCACACAAAGCAAATACCTAGTAAAATACATAATAAAGATGTATAAGGTATTTGCAGACTAAAGAAAACATTAGTACAGGGTGTAGTGGCACAGTCTGTTAGTCCTAGCACTTGGAAGGCAGAGACCGGGAAAGCACTGAGTGTTCAAGGCCAGCCTGGTCTACATGGGAGGTTGAAAGATAGCCAGAGCTACACAGTAAGATCTTGTCTTGAATAAACCAAAAAGAATACAGAGGAGGAGAAACTTAGGGAATCACATGGAGGAGTATCACATTCATGAACTGAGAGATTTAACTCTGTAAAGATTATCCTGAAACTGACTTATAAACAAATAAGCTCAATAAATACTTCAGCAGTCTCTATGTGTGGAAACTAAGAGCTGATTTAAAATACATGTGGCAACAAAAAAGGATCCAGAATCAGGACAAATCCTGTAAAAAGAAAGCTAGTGGCCTTTTTGTTCAAAGTACCAACCAATGATCTTTAGAGCAAAAAGGCCAAATGCTTACCTTTAGAAAGTGCAAGTGAATGATAATAACCGCACGAAACCTGTACTATCTGGATATCCGACAGACTTTTAATGTTTCTAGAAAAGAAGAAAAAGAGCAGAATCAATTCTTTCTGTGTAACAAGTGGATCTCGTATGCTACTTATGTGCTATTCACTGGCCACTTACTATGTGAGAAGTTGTCTACTGACTTTTCAGAGTGTGGTATCTTTTCCAGTCAAGGCTAATTATCAAAACTTCACATTAAAACAAGTAATCAGAATATAAGTATAAAAATAAAAGATGTGATGACAAAACACTGTAAAAGATAGAAGTACAAGTACACCATGTCTATACCAAGTTCATCGACAAATATCCTTCAGGATGCTTTTATCATTCAAACATTTTTTTTCCCATTATCCAATATTTTTCTTAATTTTTACAGCATAAAATTTGGCAGTTGGGGGAGGGAGGACAGGGAGGGCCAAAGAGGGATGGGGCTACAACCAGGATGTAAAATGAATATAAAACAAAACAAAAACTTGGCACTTTATTTAGAACACTATTCTAAAACTGGCGCTCTCCTACCTCAGAACTGTGGGTCCTATTCCCCTAGCCTATACACCCACAGCAGTGGCATTTGTTTCAACTAGGAAAATTCAGGCCATTCGCATTTATGATAATCAATAATGTCTTATTTTTTGCTATCTCATACTCTGTCATCACACTCCTAAATGTGTATTCATTACAGGGGGTTGAGGGGAGCTGGATACTACACCCCAAGCATCTTACATACTTCCCCTTCACATGGACAACATACTTCCCCTTCACATGATCAATCTCAACGATCAAGAAAAGCAAAAACAAAGGCACCCAAATTTAACAAATGGAAAAAAAAATAAAGACCACAGCATAAATAAAGAAATAGATTTTTTTTTTTAATGTACAAAAAGCTCAACAGGTGAAAACTGGCACACCCTGACCAGACCAAGAAAGTAGTCCTGGGCCAACTATATGGTTCAGTACTAGACTACTTCTGCAGTGCCTGATGACCTGGATTCCTGGAACCCATATGACGGAGAAAGAAGCAATTACTTTCTGCAAGTTGTTCTTTGATTTCCATATATGTACACTGTTGCACAAGCATACCCACAAACACATATGCATGCAAAACAAAAAGATGCTAAAGTCAGTTTAAATAAAATCAGAAATGAAAAGGGAGACATTATAACTAATACAGAAATACAAAAATCATTACACATTATTACAAACAACTCTATAACAACAAACTTCATAACCTAGAAGGAACAGACCAATTTCTGAACATAAACACTTCATCAAAACTGAATCTTGAAGAAACAGAAAATCCAACAGACCTTTAACAAAAAGCAAGACAGAACCAGTACCTAATGGCTTCTCTGCCAAATTCTAACAAACATTTGTAGAACTGATAGATTCTTACATTGTTTCAAAAAACCCAAGAGAAATAAATACTGATACTAATAACAAATAAAAACAACAACAGAAAGTCCTAGAGATTGAGCAAATGGGTATATACCGAGTATATCTCACTGGGGTAGTGATTCTATAGCAAAGGCAGGCAGATCTCTGTGAGTTCCAGGACAGCCTGGTCTACATAGTCATTTCCAGTACAGCCAGGGTTACACAGAGAAACCCCGTCGAAAAACAAACAACAATAACAAAAACTCAACATATTATTATGATCTTATATAAAACAAACAACAGGGCGCTGAAGAAATGATTCAAGGGTAAAGAGTACATGCTGCTCTTGTAGAAGGACCCATATACATATTTGGTTCCCAGCACCTATGTGTTAGCTCACAACCATCTAGTTCATTGCTCTAGTTCAGTGTTTCTCAACCTGTAGGTCATGACCCCTTGGGGGTTATTAAATGATCCTTTTACAGGGGGGGGGGGGTCACGTGTTGGATATTTATATTACAATTCCAAACAGCAAAATTATAGTTATGAAGTAGCAATGAAAAAACGTTTTACAGTTGTGGGTCACCACAATATGAGGAAATGTGTTAAAGGGTCGAAGCACTAGGAAGGTTGAGAGCCCACTCACGGCTCTAGTTCCATGGGATCTGATGCCCTCTTCTGCCTTTCTGGGCTCCAGGCATTCACATGATACACACACATACACACACGAAGGCAAAACACTCATACGCATAAAAAAAAAGAAATAAAATCTTAAACAACAGCAAAAAAGCAAGATGTTAATGTTATAGTGGCTAAAAGCTAAGATCTGAAAAGAGCGGTGGCTGCACACCTGAAGCCCACTCCTGGGGAGCTCCCGTTTCCAGATTCAATTGAACAAACACACAAAGCCTTGTTTAAAAAGTCAGAAAAACATGCAACCAATAGTATTCTGTTTGCTTGTTTTTGAGACTGGGTCTTTCCTGGCTGTCCTAGAGCCTACTATGTAGACTAGAATGGCCTCGAATGAGATCTACCTGCCTCTGCCTCCTGAGTGCCAGAATTAAAGGTACCATGCCCAACAACCAATCAGTATTTAATAAATATTTCAATAGCTGGGACACTTGATAAGAGTAGAACCAGCAGTATAAATCGGCCTATCCCATTCTACAATTCCTACTTTTCTTTACAAACAAATTCTATCCATTATGGAGAAAATATCAATTATATAATAGTCAACCAAATACCTCAACCCAAATCAGTAACAAGAACCAACTTAGTAGATTCTTGAAAAATTCAAAGGAGAAAAATAATTAGGCAATAATACATGATCACAGTAAGCAAAATGATTTAGATAAACAAACAACTTATTATAAAAGATTAAAGACCCCTCTATGGTCACCTTTGTTACCTGGGTACTCTGATCCATTCCTCTGATCCTAGCAGGCCAAGCTGTCCATCGGAGTCAAGACCCCACGCATACACCTGGCCCTTGTCATTAAGTGCTAATGTGTGGGCGTCTCCACATGACACAGCTACGATGTTTTGGGCATCCAGGGCAACAACCTGCTCTACAGAACACAAGTCAAGAAGAACATTACATTCTAGTTTTGAGCTTAAGATGAGGATAATATATATTCAGTTCTCATTTTCTATCAAAAAATGAGATGCTTAAACATAAAACACAACTAGGTGTTTTGAAAAAAATTAACAAATATGTTCATATACAGTTCTCATTGTGATAACACTATCAGGTCTAATAAATGACCTGAACATCTTAGAGAAATTCAGGGCTCATCAAGATGACTCAGAACAAAGTACTCTATTCAAAGTCAACATTGAAATACAAATCACTTAAAAATAACCTGCGCTGTTGGAATTTTAGCAGTATATTAAGTAATTCAAATTTATTTTTTCATACGACACTACAGTGTAGTATTCTCAATGAAATAATCAGAATTGGTCATTTACAGATTTCTTTTTCTTTACTGGTTTTCTGAGGCAGAATCTCACTATTGCAGCCCAAGGTGGGCTCAACATGGAATCTTCCTGCCTTTGGCTCCCAAGTTCTGAGACTGTAGGCATGCACCATTACTGCAGGCTCATATTTTAACATTTAAAATCAGTTGGCTATGTTGACTAGAGAAGTAAAATGTAGTTTGGCTACTATAAATGGTGGGTTTTAGTTTACAGACTTCTATTTTAGCACCACCAACTACAAACCCCCTCACATGGTTAAAATATGCTCATTTTAAAGAAAATATAGCCAGCCAGTGACAACCAAAGTTTCCTTGTAAATGCCCAAGTGCTAGGGCTGCAGATAGGCCTCAGGGCTCTCACACTTGCTATTCTTACAGTTGACTGGGGCTCAGTTCCCAGCATCTACACAGTGGCTTACAAACTTCTGTAATTCCAATTCCAGGGGATCTGACACCCTGTTCTGGCCTCCAAAGGCACCTCAATGCATGTGACTACACATATAAACATTCAGGACAAAGACTCATATACATAAAACAAAAAGATAAGCAATGTTTCTTAGTTTTAACAGTACAAATTTTTAACATGCCATTTGACATTAACTTCATAAGCTTAATAAGAATGCTACAATTATCTTCAATACACCAGAAGCTTCATGATAAAAGCAATTAAAACTCCATCATCCAGGGTTTCTTGCAATAATAATCTGTAAATAATGTTATTCAATTTTATGAAAGTGTCTGCAGCAAAGAAACTGACATTCCTGCATGTAAAGCAATTCAAATTACATTTTTTTTTTAAAGTGGGAGACTTGTGCTAGACAACCTTTGGATATCTATCTATACAACACTAGTAATACACTAAATACTTACCTTAACGTATCTTGAGTTGATAACTTATTTTTCAGACATGTACACCTGACCTTACTATATAGCGATCAGGCCAGTTTAAGCCTGCAGCAATCTGCCTGCCTCTGACTCCCAAGTGCTAAGATTACAGGCGTGAACACCATGCCCAGCAAACTGGTAACTCTTCAAGCTGGTGCTCTATACACTGAAGTTTATTACACCACTCTGTCACTCTTGTTTTTGTTTTGTTGTCTCATTTCTTTGTTTTGTTGTCAGGGTTTCTTTGCGTAGCCTTGGCTACCCTGGACTTGTTTTGTAAGACCAGGCTGGCCTGGAACTCACAGCAATCCACCTGCCTTTGCTTCCCTGAGTGCTGGGATTAAAGGTGTGTGCCATCACACCTGGTTTCCTAATTCTTTCATTTATTTTTACGAGAGTCTCACTATATAGTTTAGGCTGACCTTGAACTCACAATTCCAACCTCAGTCTCTTGCTACTGTGGGTACCACCTAGCCCATTCCACTTCTTAAAGACTTCCTAGGGAAAAGATCAGTAATTCACATCAAAAATGGAGTAGATGAGAACTTCGCTCACAGAAAATTAACCTTTAATCATTTCAAAGATGCTCAACTTCAGGAAAAAAGGCAAATTCAAACTGTCCTTCAGAGCCTGCCAGTACACCAATAAGATGAACACCTGTGGCTGTACTCACACTAGATTAGAACATGAACTCGCTGTTAGACTGCGACACCCACGGGCACCCACAGCAAACGGACCTTCAACTCAGAGAGTCTACTCTGCATGCTGCTGGAGAAGACAAGTAATCAGCATTTCCTAGCCACAAACCCCAGGACCTGTAACAGTGGCACAAACCAACTACTCTCTGATTGCAGTTACGGCCCACTCCATGACATGGAACCCATACCTGGAATTGCTACAAGCGGCCACAAACCAAAGAATATAGGTCATGGGCTTTGGAAGGAAACCTACTGCTGTTATTCTGCTAAAGGAACATACCATTAAAACAACTCTCGATAACATATTACTATATCCATAGAGCAGAGCATCACTCAACCCTCAGAGAAGCTTCTCTTTGTAGTAGATAGACTCACAACCGAACAATGGACAGAGTGACTTTGGAACACTCAGCCCTAAATGGGATGTCTTTAATAAATACCTCCCCTCAAGGCTCAGAAACCATGCAAAAGAGGAAGGTAGATTTTTCAGAGCCAGCGTTGGTAAATAACTCCAAGGAAACAGTCTTCCGGGCACAGCAGGAATGGTGAACTCACAGACACTGTGACAGCACACATAGAAACCACACAGCACAGGATCGCAGCACAGACAAAATCCCAGCACAGGAAAGAGGGAGTGAATACAAAGTCCACCCTTAGCCATGAAGCTACCTGCAACTCATAACCTGCTGGCAAAAGGAAATCCGTTTTCTCCAATGGAGAGTCATTGGGTATATCAACCACACTCCAGGGCAGGCCCCAGGCCCAGGAGGAGTCTGACAGTACTAAACTGACTTAATGGTTTTTTCGCACACGTTATCTTTTGGTTTATTGGGGTTTTTTGTTTGATGGGCAGCAGGAGGTGGGTATTAACATGAACTGGAGTGGGCACGTGGAGAGGATCTGGGGGAGGGGAAAGAATATGATCAAAGCCCCTGTATTTTTAATTTTAGGTGCTGAATCTAAGAACGTGAAGGACAGAGGTAAGAAGATTAAGGGTCCAAGGCTAATCTCCAGCTTCAGTTACATGAAACCCCATCTAGTTCACATACTCACGTAGAATTCAATTTTTACTTAAAAAACACAATCACACACGGGCCAAACAGAGAGAAACTGGAAAATAAACTAAAATGTCAACACTAGTTATGCACATTTTTCCTTCCCCACTTAATTTTTATTACATAAATAATATACAAAATAAAAAATATATTTTATGATTCCTACTTTTAAAAAATAAGGACATTAGTCACACCTGGATTAGTGAATAATTCTAATTTGTTTTTGTTGATGTTACTGTTTGAGATAGTCTCACTATGTGAGCTGTACAATGTCCTCCCTTCACAGATAAGCACAAGATATAGCAACATTGTTTAACAACTTATTTTCAGAACACAGTTTATAAATACTTAAGGATTTCAATATTTCTTTAAATTTTTACAGGAATGACCAAAGAGTAATGATAAAAATTTCATTTTATCTGGGGTTTCAAAAGACAAAATGAAATACACTTTGGAAACATTAACCAGGTATTAGTAAGAACAGACTGAATCAGAGAAAACTATGGTCATGATTCTTGCATGAAACAGAAGTGATCTTACTAGAATAATAACCAAGATTTTTAGGTACTGACACAAGGTTTAAAGTAATGAGCTCAGAAATAAAAGAAACAACTATCTACAAAAGAAATAAAATGACAGAACTTACAAAGCAAACTGAAAAATTTTGGCAACATGGCCAATACTGACACTTGACAAGGAAACAAAGCCTAAATGAATCTCTCAGATGTGAATCTACATGAGATCAAAGGGTAAGTAACAACAGAGGGATGAGGAGTTGTTTGGAGAAAATAAAACAAGACTAACACAAATCACAATTACTTCCACTTTTAACACTCCTTTCCTGTTCTCATAATCATTAAATAAGGGTTATAATTCCACACACACACACACACACACACTTAGAATTTCTTTCTTGGCTTTTCGTTTTCGTTTTGTTTGAGACAAGGTCTCTCTTTGCGGCCCGCTGCTGGCCTCAAACCCAGAGACACTGCTGCTTCTGCCTTCCTAAATGCTGGACTTAAAAGCTTTAATCTTCTTGACATGTAAATCTCTCTTCTATTTAAGTACCAAAATAATGACTGCTTACATAAGTGTTAAAAAAAATACTCAGATTGGTGTGGAAATAACTGCAAATGCAGAAGCATGAGACATGATCAAATATATTTTTTTTACATTTTATGGGTCAGGTCAGTTCATCATTTCAGTTCAGCTGTGTTTAAAAGCCTGAATAAATAATATCAACTTGAGTATCTATTTTTCAAAACATCAGGATACAACTATACTATATAATTACTCATTAAATCATTATTAAAACCAATTGCTAGGGGCCTCAAGATGCCTCAATGTAAAGGGCTGGCCACTAAATCTGACTGAATTCTCTCTGCAGGACTCACAATGAGAGAAGAAAGCCAACTCCTGTAGGTTGTCTTCTGATCTCTCCACATAAACCTGTACATGTGTGCACTCATCTCCATCAAACAAACAATTTTTTTTGAAGTTGAAAGAAAAATCAGCTAAGCACAATCAAAATACCTAGACAGACCAGGCAGTGGTGGCATGTGCCTTTAAGCTTAGCACTTGGGAGGCAGAGGCAGGCAGATCTCTGAGTTCAAGGCCAGCCTGGTCTACATACTGAGTTCCAGCACAGCCGACGCTACACAGAGAAACCCTGTCTCCAAAAAACAAAAGAAACCAAACGCACAAAAACCTAACAACAACAAAAAAACTCAACAACCAACTTCAACTTCTGGCACCTCCGTGCTTCCCACAAAAGGGAAGCACATCATTGTTTTCCTGTCCATGACATCTTTTACAACTGAAGGTAAAGGAAACTCATCCATTTTGTCTTGTTCCAATACAGCATTACCTCCAAGCTTCACAATATTTTAGAATAGTTCTTGAATAAAAGTTACAACAAGATCTTTAAAGCCTAAAGGAAAAGAAGTATTTTTGTGCTTGGTCTAGCCAAGACATAGAACTATTTGTTGAATACATGCCTAAATGTCACCTATAATGAAGAAATAGACACTGGCTATCTAGAGGCAAACATATGAATAGCATAATAGTTCCTAACAAGTCAATGTAATAGGTATCAGACAAATATGAAAACAGTTGAATACTCAAATTGGTATTAGGCAGACCTATTTGTGTACCTTCCCCAATTCCAACATTAGTAGCTTAAAAAAAAAAAAAAGCAAACATCCATTGAATACTTACCACATGCCAGGTATTGCTCTTTTCAGTGCATGCGTTTCATAAACTGGCAAGAACTTATCATGATTATCCTAATTTCATAGACCAGAACACTCAGACACACAGAAGATAAGCAATATGCCTAAGACATCATACCTATAAGCAACAGACCAGGACTACATCTAAGTTTTTAAAATCCCACCTCTTTTTTTTTGTTTTTTTTTTTGAGACAGTATAGCCCCAGCTGTCCTGGACTCACTTTGTAGAGCACACTGACCTTGAACTCACAGATATCCACCTGCCTCTGCCTCCACCTCCCTAACTGCTGGGATTAAAGGCCTATGCCACCACACCTGGCTAAATTTCTACCTTAAAAAAAAAAAAAATATATATATATATATATATATTTACACTGTTAAAAAAGATATAAAGTATCCTTCATCAACCTGCTCATTCTGCTCCTACCTCTGTACCTGCAGTAACTACTCTTATTATCCGTTTTAATACCTCTGTAAGTCAATATAAATGTTTTATTTTGATTTACCTAACGTTCTTCTATATCTTACTTATTTTTCCTTAGTATATTAGATGCCTTCCCATCCCAGTCCTCAACCACAAAGCACTGCATTATATTAACAGTGGTTGGATAAGTTATTTTACCAGTTCCCAAAAGAAACATTAAAGTTCTTTCTAATCTCCATAAAACACTGTTGCAATACTATAGTAGTAGCCCAGACACTGGACTTTTTAGGTAAAAAACACAGTGCTTTCAATTCCTCATCTTTTACACTTTTTTTTTTACAATGACCTTGAGTTATTACTTTTTTTATTGTTATTACAAAAGGTCTTCTATTATTTCATTGATCTTATTTTCACTGTGTTAATCTTGTGTACACGATAAAGAGTGAAAAAGAGAGATTGAAAGAAAGAAAATGTTAACTATGTCACGTGTACAGGTAGCTGCAGAGACCAGAAGAGGGCACTCAAACTCCCAGGAGATGGAGTGACAGGTAGTGGCCACATGTGGATGTCAGGCACCAAACTCAGGTCCTCTGAAAGAACAGCAAATGTTCTTAACCCCTGAGCCATCTCAAGTCCCACCTCACCTGGTTTTCCTTATCCACAAACACAAGGCTGAACAGAGTGGCAAAAACCTCTAATCCCATCACTAATTAATTCAAGGACAGCCTAGGCCGAACAGCAAGATGCAGTCTCAAACAACAATAAAAAAAGGGGCAAAAGCTGATCTGGGGTAATATAGGAAGGATTCAACAGTGCCCGACACATAAATGGTGGTGCCCATTACTAGTTTTGAATATCAGCATTATATTTTTAAAATAACTTTATTAAGTTTCCCATAATGTTTTTCCCTCCTCTATACTCTGCCATATCAACTTCTAAATAAATGTATGCTTTCCTCCCTATTTCTACTTGCAGACTTAACTATCCTGAGCATATGCAAAAACATGTTTATGCAGAGATAACCAATTAGCTTTTTACATAACCACTCTTCAAAAAATAAGTGTAAGGTGGCTCAGTGATTAAGAACATGTATTGCTCTTCCAGAGGACCAGAGTTTGAGTCCTAAACCTACTCCAGGTGGCTCAGATACTTGTAACCCCAGCTCAAGGGACATCTGACCTCACTTGCACTTGTGTGCACATATTTACACACAGACACACACTCATAATTAACAGTAAAATAACTACTAAAAGGTGAGGGGCTGGAGATGGCTCAGTGGTTAAGAGCACTGTCTGCTCTTCCAAAGGACTCAGGTTCAATTCCCAGCACCCAAATGGCAGCTCACAACTGTTCGTAACTCGAATTCTAAGGGATTTGAAACCCTCACACCAATGCACATAAAATAAAAAATAAATTATTAAAAAAAATAAAAGGTGACTATAATTTCACAAAGTTCACTACTGTTGAAAGGTTATGAAATATCAAATATTTAGATCAGAAAGTATGTATGTAGCAATTTACAATACTTGTAATAAATTCTGGGCAGCAATCAGAGATCTGCACTCAACATGGCAGTCTGTTTGCGACAGAGTTTCTCTGTACAGCTCTGGCTATCCTGAAACTCATTCTATAGACCAGGCTGGCAATGAACTCAAGAGTTCTGCCTTCCTCTGCCTCCTGAGTGCTGAAGAGGTGTGTGCCACCACCTCTTTTTGTTTTGTATGATAATCCTAAAAAGAAATAAAATCACCGGGCTGGAAAGATGGCTCTGTAGTTTTTTTTTAAGTAATTTATTTATTTTTATATTAATCACAAGCTATATACTTCGTATCCCCCTCTCTCATTCCCTCCCACTCTCCCCATCCCTCCCTCATCTTCTACCTGCCCCCCTCCAAGTCCACTGATAGGAGAGGACCTCCCTAGCTTATCATGTCTCTTCAGGGCTGGCTGTACTGTCCTCTTCTGGGATCTAACTGCTCTTTGGGGGCGGGGGGCACGATCGACAAGCCAGAGACGGTCTCTCCAACCGAGGACCATGTGTGGATACAAACTAGAACCCCTGCTCAGATGTGGCCCATGGGAGCTCAGTATCCAACTGGGTACCCTAGTAAGGGGAACAGGGTCTATTTCTGTCATGAACTCAATGGTTTAGTAGTTAAGCGCATTTGGTGCTTGCTCTTCTAGAGGACCTGGCACACATATGGCAGCTCACAACTGGAACTCCAGTTCAAGAGGCTTCAACACCATCACAGACAAAACACACATGCGGCAAAACCAATGCACAAAAAATTCAAAATACACACTCACGGACATGTTTCTACTAGTTGGTAACAAAGCACCCAAACTTTCCTCCAGCTTTTTACAGATGGTCCCTACTGTTCAAAAGGACCTCTTCTGTCAATCTAATTTCTTCCCCTTCCTATTTTCATGTCACAAAACAGTGTTACATCAAAGAAACTCTTGCCTACACCAACAATACACAGTTGACGACTATTCCAACTACAAGTAACACAGAAAAAGGCATCAGGTCAAACACAGTCATTAACCGATAGGGTTGTATATAAGCAAAAAAAAAGCCTATTATAAATTTTAAGTACCAAGCTATCAGATGGTACCTTGCAAAGCAAACAGACATTTTTTTTATCACTATAAAAATTCAACTTTGATAAAACTAGGAAGGAGTGTGGCTCAAACCTGTAATCTCAAATTTGGTAAACCAAGGCAGAGAATAGCCGTGAGTACCAGGCATCTCAAAACAAACAAAGAAAAAATAATAAAATAGAAAATAGATAAAGTAGACAGCCATTTATGGCACTTTAAATTTACTATTTATTTTAAATTCACATAGCACGTCTAACAGTTCCAAGAGGTTGAATCCCAACCACAAAATAATAGCTTTGTTATTAATTACCTGATACACTGGCACGATGGAAAAGTTTACAGCCTACCTAATACACCTAAGGGAAAACAAAACTGGAACTCAACACTTCAAGCATTTAGTCCTGATTTTCTCCTAGTTGTTTTTTTTTTTTAATTCCTTACTGCCCACTAAATATTGCTATCACATTCACATTAAAATTTATCTCACCAGAATCTTCTCTCTTCATGCTTTCTGTTTCCAATGACTCCACGTGGGGTTGAAGCTGGCTCTATCTGCACTGATACACAATTCACTTCCATGACGTTAACAAAGTCTGTCCATCTTGGGTTTGCCAATCGCTCCTGATCTATCTACTCCTTCCTTGTTTTAAGCAACTATTACCACAGATAAACTAACTGCTTTCCAAATTCTCCTCTCTTCAATTCTTCCCTTACAAAACCATTAACTGTCATTAAAAACTATTAGTGTCTACTAGCCAAATTAAAATTAAAACAGCTAAATATAATTTTATACTTCAATCTGTTTGTAAACACAGTTGCAGATTATTTTAAAAGTGTTTATGCTCATGAGAATTGTTTGTAAATGAAAATTTTAAAATATATTTATCTGACAAGCTTTAATGTACAATATAATAAACCTTGTATATGAACAGATGAATGACTATATAAATGATTGATTGTACAGAATTTTTATGTTCCATATTCTCAGACATTCCAATTAAATGGATTACCATTCCCCAGAAGGCATCAAACTTGCTCTGGTAGTTTGAAAGAAAATGGTCCCTACAAGCCCATAGAGAGTGATACAATTAGGACGTGTGGCCCTGTTGGAGGAAGTCTGTCACTGTATAGACAGGCCTTGAGGTCTCATATGCTAAAGCTATGCCTAATATGGTAGGCAGTCTTTCCCTGCTTCCTGCAGATTAAGATGCTGAACTTTCAGCTCCTTCTCCAGCAGCATATTTGTCTGCATGCCGCCATGCTTCCCACCATGACAATAATGGACTAAACTCTGCACTGTGAGCCAACCGTAATTAAATGTTTTCCTTTATAAGAGTTGCATGGTCATGGTGTCTCTTCACAGCAGCAGAAACTCTTAAGACACTTGCCTATGGTCATGTGAACTAATCACCCTCCAAAACACTTCCCATTCTCTCCTTTAAAAGCACCGAATGTCATTCCTATCCATGTTATCTATCAATCCTCTTCTACACTCACCTATAAGCAATGCTGTTTTACAATTTTCTATCACCTATCTTTGTGTTTTGGGATTTTCTGAAATCTTATACAACTGTGAAGCCTTTACTGGCACGAAACTCCCAAAACAGATCAGTCTGGACTCAACTTTGCAGAACTCCTGCTGAGTCCTGGGATTACAAGTGTGAGCTATTCTAAACAATCATTTATCTGTAAAGGATACTGCTGCAGATTTATGTGCACTCCTATGATGTATGTCTTATTTCCTTACTAGACTTTCACACAATGTTCATTATACTCAGAAGCCTGTCAAATGAATGTATTTTGTAACTTTCATTTACAAGTGAAATTCTTGTACCTTTAAAATGATCTACAACTCTAACATTTAAAAAATATAAGTTAGTTGTTTGTTGTAGATATGCTAAAATTAAAAGTGTTTTTTTCCTAAAGAAATAAGAGATGAAAACAAGAACTAAACTGATACATAAAACAATCATAGCAGATATAGTTATGAAGAGATGGAAAAAAACCTTAAAAATCCTGAATGTTAAAGTATCATCAGTCAACAATCTAAAAAATTGAGTCTTTTGTTTATATGTATGGGCGTTTTGCCTACATGCATGTCTGGGATCCACATGCACGCTATAGGAGGTGGTCACCCAAGCAGGGCAAAGACGGTGTCTGATTCACCCGGGGAACTGGAGTTACAAATGGTCAGACCATGTCCTCTGGAAGAGCAGCCAGGTGCACTTAAAAGGATGAACCATCATTCTAGCCCCTCGGTATTTTCGTAATGTGGAAAATAATTCTTCAATCATTGAAAACAGGTTGAGAAAGAAAACCACAAGCAAGGCATGGTGGCGCAGAGCTTTAATCCCAGCACTCAGGTAGACAGAGGTAGGTGGATTGCTGTGAGTTCAAGGCTAGCATGGTCTACAGAGCAAGTCCAGGACAGCCAGGGCTACACAGAGAAACCCTGTCTCAAAAAACCAAAACAACAAAAAACAACACACTGCCAGTTTATAGTTAGAAAAATGAGTAAAGACTCAAATGAGAGTATTTCTGCAAGATGCCATCACACTTGATTTTTACCTTTTTATTGTTGCCACATTTTCTATCAAGACAAAAAAATTAAAACTGTATTTCAGAATTGTATAATAACTAACAGGAAAAAAATCAGTCTAAACTTACTATTAATAAAGAAGGAAGGTGCTGGGGTATAGTAGAGTGGTAGGGTGCTGGCCTAGTGTATATATGAGCCTGGACTCTTTAACATTTCAAATTATAAGAAAAAAGTATTAGTTTTGAATAATATGTAGAAAATGGGTTACTAAAGAATCTTAAGACTATACCAAGCCACAAAACAAGGCAGAAGAATAAGTCCAGGTAAATTTTTAGAAGCACTAAAGATCAAGAAATTTTCCTTTTGTAACTAGAACAGACCTGTTCTGATTTTGTTGGTGAGAGTGTATGTTTATATAACCCAGTCAGGCTCCTAAGTCTTGATCCTTCTGCTGTAACCTCCCAGTGCTGAAATTACAGGTAAGCACCACCACATCTAAAAATGTTTACACACAACACCATTTTCCTTGTGTGTATTGCTGCCTTATTTTATATCGACAATGTTTAAGTCCAGAGAACAGAGAGAAAGAGGCTTGTTATATGACTCCTTTTACTATTCATTTTCCTACAAGATCTAACCCAAATAATGTTCTCTGTCACAATGTTTAAGTACGTCTTCTTGTATCAGATTCTTAAAAAATCCCAACGTTCAAAAATATGCTTTATCGTTCAGGAAAAATAGATGTCATTTTTATTTCCTCAGAACAATCTTAAAAACACATGGAATGCTGTGAGAATGCTACATATATATAGCATACTGACAACAATGGAAACCTAAGTATCCTTAAGAAGTTTCTAAGAAAGAATAGGTGTGATGGTACAAGTCTTTATTTAATACAGCACTCAGGAGGCAGAAACAAGCAGATCTCTATTAAATTGGAGGTAAACCTAGTCTATTTAGCAAATTCCAGGCCAGCCAGCGATACACAGTGGGACCCCGTCTCAAAATATCTCCTAGTAGATGATACGAACTGACTCCCTAGGCTGCCATCTTACAACATTAATTCTTGGTAATTGCCCAAACTATGAAACTGAATTCTACCATTTCTTTGATGATGAAAGTGGCATTTCATTTTTCACTTTTTATTTTTGAGGGAAGGTCTTGCCTCCAACTAATGATCCCCGAGCCTCCACCTTCTGAGTGTTGTATTACAGGCCAATCATGTAAACATACTAATATAACAAACACAAAGAAAATCCTGAAAGAAGCCAACTACGGCCACATTTTTTTTTTTGCATGAGTTGTTTAAAAAATATAAGCAAACCAATGCATCCCAGAGGCAGCCTTGATACAACATAAATTAAGTAATCCTAAGTTCTAATGCTAGCCACTCAATCAACCCTATATGGCAATCACTACAGACTTCTGATAGACCAGCACAGCAGTCAGACAATGAAGGAATATACGATAATAAAAACAGAAATAAGAAAAGTAATCTTTGTTTCTTTAAATAATCTTGGGGTGGGTGTAGCTGAGTGTCAGTGTTTGCTTAGCATGTGTGAGACCTTAGGCTTGATCTATAGCATAACCACACCAAAAAAAAAAAAAAAAAATTTTGTTCCTACCACACAGTGGCATAGTGCAATCATCTTGGTAAAATATTGATTTATGTCAACAGGCCATCAAATAGAATGGCAAAAAAACATCTGCATTAGCATTTGATCTGCCTCAAATAAAAGATATTATTGTAAATAACACTAAACAAGCACAATTTAGTGAATAAAGTAGGAGACTGGTAGGCTTAAGCTTTCAGATTCAGTTTACATCTGTTCACCAGCCACCTGCTGTTTGACAAGTTACTTACCAACTTGTGCTGCCATTTCTCCGAAAATTTATCCCCTAAGATGAGGATAATTCTTGCAATTTGTGTCACAAGCATTTTGAAAGGAACCATGAGTTATTGTGTAATGCTCTTGAAATTCCTCAGATGTGGGGTCCTACACAAAGTAAAGTATTATTATACATCTCTCTAACAGTAGCATCTGTTTGCATTATGACTTTCCCTACACTTGAAGCTGTAATTTCTTGAGCACTGACCTTTCTCAAAGTAGCCAAGCCTGCCAACCTGGCCTAAGTAATGCTTTTTCCAAGTCTTTGTATAATCTACATCTTTCTCTTCCTTAGAAGGTATTATGAAAACTAAGACTTATAAAATCCAGTGAGCTACAATCTTGTATGTTTTGGTAAAGAAATATGTGGGATAATTTGGTATTTTTAATCTGCAAATAATTTACCATATTTACATATTTCCTATACTTTTTTTAAAAAATCCAACTGTATATAAAAGGACATTTCATTTATAGATTTATGTTTTATGAACAGAAAGAACAGGCCAGAAAGTGAGAAATCCAGAAAGACAAGTAGCTGTTGCTGTGACCAAAATGCTCTCATTGTTTGAATGACCAACAGCAGTGTGCGAGGGTCAGATAATACAGCCCATCTGGAAGAGCTTGGAAACCACAGAGAACTACTGAAATACTTTAACAAACTTAGAACAATCATAAAATAGCTTGGTACTAC
Organism: Pachyuromys duprasi; assembly: GCA_028658305.1. Lineage (NCBI taxonomy): Eukaryota > Metazoa > Chordata > Mammalia > Rodentia > Muridae > Pachyuromys > Pachyuromys duprasi. The sequence goes on along the minus strand of CM053756.1, from coordinate 37,919,034 downwards.
TTCTAACATTAAACAAGCAAAACATGTATTAAGACATACAATTAAAGTTTCTGTCAACAAGCTGTGACTGGATAGGAGTAAAAAAAAAACTCATTAGGAAAAATATACTTTTAATAAAGTCCTTTTAAATCTTCATAGGTAAATCTAAAAAGTATACAAATAAAACTAAGTTCATTTAAATGGACAGATAGAACACACAGAATTAATGTATTTATTTGTAAGCTATAAATTAAGAAATTGAGAAACTAGCTTTCAAAAGTATTTAGAAGTTCTTATGGAGGAAAAAATACATGAAGGTGAAAGAGATATTCATTTTTCTAGCAGTAATTCAGGAAATTAGCAGTGAGGTCATATATGAACAGAGATGAATATGCACTGAACCTATACTCTGTTATTGGTATAATTAGTCAGTAAGTGTTTTGCATGATTCCTAAAATATCCAAAATAGAAAACTCTCCCAATAGGCCGCAGGTCCAAACTATTACACGGTAAGACCAACTCCTTACCATGTGACTCCAGTAACTTATCCTTAATGATGCTAAGCTCCATTTCATGGTAACACATCTGTTATGGTTATAAAGCCAGTCTATGTAAAGAAATAATTCTTAAGTTTTTCTCTACTTTCTTTGTGACTTAAGCTCTGATGAAAGAATTGTCTATGACTCAGACATATAATCAGACTGCTCAATTATCAAAACTTTAAGACCAATTAAATAAGATCTAACAATTCCGTATCTTTAAATTCAGCTCTCAAATTCAACAACTTATAAGATGCAGGGAAAGGGCACACTTAACACATTGAAGAATCATTCCAAAGAGAAATAATTTTAGTTAAAACATTATTAAAATTTACCACTCATGTTCTTCAAACAGAAGATGTGGTTGAGAGCTGGAATCCTATCATAGCAATCACACCTCCTCGAGTTCCTGTTTTTCTATCTCTGTAGCCTAGTTACACTTCAGAATTATCAGAGCACCAGGACTTTTGCTTAGGATCGGATGCTCTGACCCCCTCAGCCACCCCTTTTTATAAAAGTAATTCTAGCTTAATTTTTGACTATTTATGTGACTACTGACAGAATTAAACTTAAACCTTTATTTCTTCAATTCAATCCAACATATCTTTCTCATCATTTAAATTCCCTGCACTTGAAATATATTGCATATCATGGCAAATTTAAATTCCCTTCAGTTATTTCATTTATATATATCTTAACTCCCAACTCAAGCTCTCAATCTTTTTTATTTATTTACTTATTTGTTTAGTTATTTATTTTGGTTTTTGAGGCAGGATTTCTCTGTGTAGGACTGGCAGTTCTGGAACTTACTATGTAAACAAGACTGACCCTGAACTTAAAAGAGATCCATCCTCCTGCCTCCACCTCCAGAGTTAAAAGGATGCCAAGGATGCCACCACGCAGCTCTAGCGAGACTGTTTTATATGCCCTGGACACTGATGAGCCAAAGTGAAAATGGAAGCACATTCCTCAACTCTGTATTACTAAATAATGCTTCCAGGATGAATTAACAGAAGACAGATATGTCACAATACAGCCATCACCATGTCAACAAGACCAAAAAACACTTGGCTTTCCCCAAACTTCATTTAAACAGTTTAAGTTTTACTACCCACTGGTGCACGTGTCTACCCTCTTCTGAACAAGTGTATAGTTGTATTTGAAAGTTCTAGACTCAGTAAGTTCCAGTGAGCACACTGGCAACTCCTACACCTACTATGTGGCCCCAATACCACGAAAATCTCAACCTGAGGCTCCATTTCCACACTAAGCAAAACGGACAGATAGTAAATTGCCATGTACAATAACCTCAAAGTCCAAGATTATGAAAATCTGGAACAATTCTCTAAGAGATCATTTTGTGAAACATAATAAAACTCATTTGAGTTCTACAATAATTAGACCCATTGTACTAGGAATCTGTCTCATTCACTCAAAAATACCAAGTTACATATCATGAGACAATGTTACATGTTATGAAAAAAGATTAAGATACTACCCACAAAGAATACAACCTCCAGTATCTGTAAATTAAAAGTGTTTGCAATGGTGGTGAGATGATATGAAAGATATTTCCATTTACTGCCTGAGTTTTTATACCTACATTCTCTCAAAAGTACCAAAAAAACCTGATATGAGATGATAAAGAAAAAGGATTGCCATAGGGAATATCTAAGTGTCATTATTGTAAAATAAACATTATTATTATTATTGGGTACAGCAGCAATCTCACCTGAATTTACTACCTTAATGTAGCAGCTTTTGGTTATCACAGCTTAGTAAAATACCTAACAATACCATCTTAAACCTGTTAGTATCTGATTTTAAATACAACATCCAGGAAAACAAATCATGAAATCTGACCAAATGTTTTCAATCCTCGGTACCTGATAAACTATTTTACTTAAGATACTTCTACATGGTCGGCCTACCTACCTACCTCACATTCATAAACCCTTTAAAAGCTAGCACTGATAATGATCAAAACAGAAATTAGGGGATTAAACAGTATTTCTAACTAAGCAAAACAAAAATTACTTATCTAAAGTGTAACGGGGATAAAATGGAAGAATTAAGGTATAATTTAAGCAAGTAAATAAAAATAAAAGCTTTACCATATTCCCCCCATGTGTACAGAAACATCACAGAGAGCAAATCAGAATTCAACAGCTGTTCAAGGTGGCTGAACTTACTAAAGATTATGATATCTTTATAGTCTATACAAAAGAAACATACACTGAAGGCTAGGGTGTTCTGTTGATGTTTTCAACCACATACAATTAGAGGTCATACTAGTAGTAGTAATAATTAAAAACAAAACAAACCCACAAACCAACGTACTAAGAGGCATTTGAAAGTCGAGAGTATGTTTAACTCTTGCTTTGCTTTTAAAGCTCGATCAAGACTGTAAGTTTAGGATTTACAGAGATCATACTAAACATCATTTCAAATGTAAAATGTTATCAATTACTAGAAGTAGAAAGACTTTAAACTTACCTGGTTTCTTCCTGGACTTTTCATGGCCTAGCTGTCCTAGGTCATTGCATCCACATGTGTATACAGTTCCATCATCCAAGACAAATACAGTATGTCTGAGTCCACATCCTACATCTCGGACTTTCTTATTTACAAAAAAGTCGCTTTTTCTGGGCTCTAGTACAATTTCCTCATCAATTCCACCCAAACCTAGCTGTCCATAGGATGCATTTCCCCAGCACAACATGCTTGTAATGACTTTGGTCTTCCAGTTTCAATACAAAAGTCTCTTCTGAAACACTGGAAACTTGGAGGTACCCTATGCCTGAGGAGACAAACCAAAGTTAATACATCGTCAAATAATGTGTGATATGTAACTAACTGCTCTCTCAGCAAGTGTTAAGCTACAAGGACTTTAACTGTCAAATATTATAATATGATTCAGAGTCATCATTCAGTTCCAAGAACCAATCAGTTCTTTCCTTTTCTTTTTAAAGCCTCATATGCAAATGTTTAGGAAATGACACCACTTTCTACTGTTCTTCACAGAAGTTAAAACAGTTAAGTGACTTGGACTTTGTTAAGAACTCAGAACTAAGTACTCTGATGAAATTAGTTTCAAGTTTAATGAGAACAGTAAATAAGGCATGTGTCCAATGCCCAAACAAGCAAGTATCCAGCCAACTGCAGAAACATAACCTTAGAGTCTGCCTCAGCTCACAGCACCCAACAATCTGATACCTACCTCCACATCAACAGAAAACTGAAGCTCTTATCTGTAATAGAAATAAAACCAATAATGGAACTCAAAATTTTTTTCTCACAATTTAAACTACATTTCTTATTATTTATAATAGGCTATATACAAAATTAGAATCTATCAAGTCATAATTTCAAAACAATCAACTCCATTTCACAAGTCAAAATACTAGCACCAAACCATCTCCACTAATTTAATTTTAAAACTAAACCGACGTGATGCAATATATATTCATTTTAATTACCAAGATTCTCCCAAAACAATTTTTTTTTATTTTGAATGGTTCCTACGAGTTAAAAAAAAAATCCCTCAATAATCTATACTTATGTATACTTCTAGGAAATTGATGAAAAACAAACTGTAACCAATCTCTGGCCTGCTGGGTGTTTTTCAAAATAAGAGCGAGTTGGGAGCGGGGTTAAGACACTGATAGTTTGATAGGGAGATCTATATAACTTCTTTGCTTGAAAGACTTACAGGACGGGGTTGGTAGATGTCTGAGGTTAAAGGCACTCTTTTAAAGAGTGCAGAATGAATTCCCAGCACTCACAAGGAGGCTCTCTGCTGTTTGTCCCAATCCTACGCCCTCTTCTGGTCTCCACCGGCACCAGGCACACACACGGTACACAGAACTCTAAGTAAAACAACCATAAAATTAAAAAAAAAAAAATAAAGGAAGAAGAGCTTGAATCCTTCTCTAAACCTCTACACTTTTTTTCAAAACACATGATGCGTTATTAAATAGCATTAATGGAGGTTAATATTATCCTAGCTGTCCAAAGTCATCTACATTCCTTACACTGAATCTGAGTTTCCAAATATAATGTTCCTGCATGTACGTTTATTTTGAAAGTGCTGAAGATGCTCCACTCCACTCCCATCAACAGAAAAGTTTGATTTCATTCTTCTGGGACGCCAAAACTCGAAAGTTCCGGAGAGTTCTGCATTGTCTTTCCGTATCTCTTAAGACTAGCGGAAGACAGGAACACATCCATTTCAATGCGCTTCGTTTGGGCACCCTTTTTTTTTCCCCCTCCAGAAGTCAGAACGGGTATGGGAAAGTCATTCTCTCGCCAGCAACAGGTTGGAGAACGGAAAGCAGTTCAGTTTCCTCTTTCCCTGACCGTGCACCGCGGCGGGCTCTCGCGGCCGGGGGAAGAGGAATGGGCTGCACACACCCAGCCTCGAGGGCACAGCAGCCAAACTCCCCGGAGCGCCGAGCAGTCCGCCCCACCGGGCTCGGGCCCCGAGGCCTCGGCCCCAGGGAGGCCCTTTCCCCGAGGGCGTGCAGCGCCCCGGCCCCGGGAAACGATGGGGACGCCGGCGCCCTTCACCAAGGCCCCGGCACAGCCCACCTCCGTCACACTACCCCGAACCCACGGGGCAACGACTCACCCGGTCCCTCCGGGCAGGGAGAGCCCTAGGCGGTGGACGGCGGCCGCTCCCCACAGCTCGGGGCAGCTCTCCGGCTCTCGAGACTCTCCTCCTTCAGCCGGCCGCCGCGATTACCACGGCTCCTCCGGCGTCCCGGCCGCCGCTCCGCCCGCGGTCGCTGCGCGGCTCCCCTGTGAAACTTTCTCAGCTTCCTCAGAGAGGAGCTACCGCCAGCACCCTCCGGACGGAGAGACAGCCGTCAGCGACCCGGATGGCGCGGGAGGGGAAGGGCTGGTGGCGAGCAGGGTGGAGAGCACGAGGGGTGGAGAGAGTCGAGGGAGAGGCTGGCGACAAGGGAGAGGGGCGGTGGTTTCGCGGGGGTTGGGGGAAGGGAGGGGCCGGCCGGAAGTGAGCCGCGGGGCATGCGCGGCCACGCCCACTTCCCCATTCGCGCGCCTGCGCAGGAGTCCTCCCAAGGTTCCCCGGACCAAGGCGACTGCGCAGTTGGGTTGTTGTTTTTCCTGCTCCGGGAGACTGATGTCCAAGCTGTCAGTGTGTTCTCTTTCTGTTTTGTTTCGTTTTGGGGTTTGGTTAGGTTTTTTTGTTGTTGTTGTTGGTGGTGGTGGTGGTGGTGGTGTGTTTTTTGGTAATTCTTCTGCGTTCAAAAGAGCTATTTAGCTAAGTTTTCTTTTTGGGTTGCCTTTCTGCTTTTCATAATTTTATTCTACCTTTCCTAAGGAGATTTTGAAGTAGCAGGCGAAACTCACAAATATGGCTAGAAAAGCCGGTAGCTCAGTTTACACCCTTAAACTCACCTGAACCTAATCTGAGCACGTGAGATATATTGACAGCAATAGAGCAGGGCCCTTAGCCTAATCTCATTAAATGTCAGCATCTTTGCTTCAGGTTTCCTGGAACAGTGATAGCTCACATTTTCAGCTAACTCCTTGGAATAAGGTTAAATTGCCCAGCCTCTCTGACTCAGAGAAAAACAGAGCGTTACGGCTATTGTTCCTGCTTCATAAAAATGAAATCCAGAATTCACGGGACAGTTTTAACATCATCTTGATACCAACTCTGTCTGTTGTGTTTCAAAAGATAAAGAACCCAGTAAATGAATGGAGGGCAAATTGTTGGGGCAAGAAGAAAAGATTTATTGGGTAAGACGTCAAGAGAGTGTGGAGCAGCTTTCTGACATTTAAATCCTTTTTTTTGACACAGTTTCCATGCCCTCTTTATTCCTAGAAGGAAACAATTGAAGAAACCTAGTAGCTACCAGTATGGGTCTGTGTCGATCTTGAAGAGAGGGGGAGGAAAAACAACAACAAAAAACTTGGTAGTTCCAAGCAAAACAGCTGTGATAACTGAAGGAGGCGCAAGACCTTCCCAGCAGAGGATAACTATAAGCAAATTACAGTCTCGTTTATAATTCATAATCATAAGTGAATTTGTAATAAATGAGGCAGTTTTGAAATTGTATGGGACTTATTTTTACACAGCATTTAGTTATTTCTTTACTAGATGCTTTAGCCAACTAAGCATGGCACCAAAGCTAAGTTAGGTTGTGTTCAAACTTGTGGCTTCTTCCTCAATGGCTGAGATTTCAGGTGTAGGCCATAGCACCTGGCGATACTAAAACTTGATGTTTTGGCATGAATGTTAATTATGATCGATTCCACCGTTGGCTAGGTTGTTTGTTTTGAAAAGTGTTTCGGATTAGAAAATGTCAACAGTTTGGAATATGTGTGTTAATTTCCTGGACTACAACAAATTACCACAAATCAAGTCTCTTAAAATAGTAGAAATTTGATGCATCACATTCTAAAGGTCAGAAGTCTGAAAGTGTTTCCCTCTGATTTCTAGGAGAGAATTTTTTCTATGCTTCTCCCCTACTTTCTAGTGGTTGCCAATGGCCCCTGACAAGCACTGGGGAAGCATCCACGCTGGTTTCTGCTTCCACTTTTACTTGCTGTTTCTCTGGATGTCTGTACTCAAGTCTTCCTTATTCCAAGGATGCCAGTAACTGGATCAGGGCCCACGTTAATCCATTATGAGCCCATCATCATAAGCTGATTTTAGCTACAAAGATTTTATCTTCCAATAAGATCACACAGGGTACCTGAGGCTAAAATTTCAGCCTATCGCAGTATGTTAGAGAAGTATAAAATGGTAAAATACTTAAGAAAAAGAAAGCATAATTTCAACATTGGAATGTGAAAGTACTCACAAACTTTTTCATTTTCACTGCTTTATTTTTCATATTGTCTTTTTTTGGTTTGGTTTTTTTTTGTTTGTTTGTTTGTTTTGCTTTTTTGAGACAAGATCTCACTATTTTGTCAGGACAACCATCAAACAGAAGTGCATTTTATGCTGTAATAAAGCATAGAGCTGAGAATAATAGAGTGAGTCCTTGAAATAGGATAGGCAGTAAAAGTCTCCACAGAGGAGTTGACATTAAAAATGAAAATTAAAGGGACTGGAAAGGTGGGTCTGTGGTTACGAGCACTGGCTGCTCTTGCAGAGGACCTGGGTTCAGTTCCCAGCACCCATATGGTGGCTCACAAGCATCTATAACTCTAGTTCTAGGATAAATGATCCCTTCATTTGGTTTCCTTGAGCAAGAGGCATGCATGTAGGGCTGGCAACACACACACATAAATAAACATGGAAAAAGAGAAAACAGGAAAGATTTATGAGGTTGAGGCAATGAGATAAGGAGGTCAATGGGCAGCCTTAGCTATACAGAAGATGTACATGAGTCTCAGGTTGCGAGAGATAGGTAGGTAGTTAGGTATCAAGCCCTAGGAAGAAATGAAAAACATTCAAGGAAATAGCTAAAGGGTATAATACAGACGGAAAATCAAGTACAGAATAAACAAGAAATGTACGCCAAGGAAAGAGAGGAGTGTAGTGACCAGATGCACTAAGGAAAAAAGTAACTTCTGTGGAACAGAGCAGGATCACTGAGTTAGTGAGACGTTGGGGAGGTTGTTATCCAAAGGGAGTTAGCAGTGGCGGGCGCTGAAATGGCAGTAACAGAGATGATGTGAAGAAGGTTGAAGTAAAACTTAATTTGCTTTCCGTCTTCTGCCTGCTCACCTGCGCCCCCATCCTCACCAAGCACCCTGCAAGGTCCTGACACCTGTTTAATGTGGTGCTGGCTTTCTTCAATCCACCCTAATCAGTGACTGCTTAGAATCTGCTAGTGACCTGCTAGAATTAACCTGTGAAAACCTGAGAATCAACCAGTAACCTATTGGAATTAACTATCAGCCCACTAGAATCAGTGGCCTAGAGCCAACTATCAATCCAGGCATTTGTGATAAGGTAGTGTTAACCACTAGTCTAGAGGTAGCCAGGGACCAAGGGTCAACCTCTGACCTAGACCTAGAAGCAACAGGTATATTCTAGGAGAGCACACAGACTTCTGCATCCTGGACTAGGGATGAGACCAGGTACCCTCAGCTTTCCTGAAGAAGCCATGAGACCACAGATTCAGAATTCAGACAAGGAAAATATTTTGGAAGTAGATTCCAGGCCAGCCTGTGGATTATAACCTCAGTAGCTGAGGACAAGATACCGGTTTTTCAGATATGTTAGACATACAACTCCATTAATACCTCTAGAGCATAGGCTGGAGAGATGGCAGCCATGTTAGGTGGCTCAGGACTACCTGTAACTCCAGCTTCAGGGGTTCCAATGCCTCTGGCCTCTGTCAGCACTACACACACATGACTTACAGACACATATAACATGAGTTTTAAAAGATAAAACTTAACAGGACTGAGGACCTCTGAGTCAAGATGTCCAACTTAAATACTTCACCTCTTGGCTTTTTACTTTTGAATCCTCTGAAGTATTTCTTCATAAAGTAAAATGGATATATTTTTAAAAAACACAACAAATGCAAAGAAGCTAAAAAAAAAAACCTTACTTTGTGGATAGATTTACCAGGGCTGCACTAGGTGGTAAATGATTGAGGCTACTGGTAAGCTTTTTACTCAGCAACTGCCTGAGTAAAGCTATTTACAAAAATGAAGACATTGAAGGAAGCTGAAGGTGAGGATTTCAGTTTTTTATTGTTGCTGTTGTGGATGATGATGGTGGTGGTGGGGTGAGGAGGAGGGTTTTGGTTTTTCTAAATAGGGCTTCTCTGTGTAGTTATGGCTGTCTTGGAACACGCTTTGTAGACCAGGATGTCTGATGTCAAACTCAGAGATCCGCCTGCCTCTGCTGACTTCTGTGATTAAAGGCAGGTGCCCCCACTGCCTGGCAGCGTTAGTGTTTTTTGAGACAGGATCTCACTATGTACCCTGGTCTGGGTACCCTGTTCTGGGCCTTGCTATGTAGACTTGCCTGGCCTCAAATTTGCAGAAATGCCTCAGCTTCTGCCTCTGGAGTTCTGGGATTGCAGGTGTATGCTACAAAGCCCAGCTGGAAGATAAGTTTTGGCAAGAGAAAGTCTTGATGTTTTTGTACTAATTTTGTAAAAATTCCATAATACCACAAACTTGGTACCCTTTTTTTATGTGCATTAGTGTGAAGGTGTCAGATCCCTTGGAATTTGTGTTACAGACAGTTGTGAGCTGCCATGTATGTGGGTGTTGGGAGTTGGACCCGAGTCCTTTGGAAGAGCAGACAGTGCTCTTAACCACTGAGCCATCTCTCCAGACCCCAAACTTTTAATTAAAATCTTTTAATTTTAATTTTTATTAATTACAATTTATTCACTTTGTATCCCCCTGTAGCTGCCAATCCCACTCTCCCTACCCCTTCTCCACCCATGCCCCTCCCCCAGTACACTGATATGGAAGGTCTTCCTCCCCTTCCTTCTGACCCTAGCCTATCAGGTCTCATCAGGACTGGCTGCATTGTCTTCCTCTGTGGCCTGGTAAGGCTGCTCCCCCATCAGGGGGAGGTGATCAAAGAGCCAGCCACTGAGAATGTGTCAGAGACAGCCCCTGTTCCCATTACTATGGAACCCACTTGAACACTGAACTGCCCTGGGCTACATCTGGGCAGGGGTTCCAGGCCATCTCCATGAATGGTCCTTGGTTGGAGTATCAGTCTCAGAAAAGACCCTTGTGCCCAGACAAACTGAGTATCTCAGTGGTACAGTGCTTGCTTAGCATGCACAAGAATTACCACAAAAAGAAAAAAAAAACATAACCTAAATAATTTATTTTCTCACAGCTTTGGAAGCTGGAAGTCCATGATGAAGGTGTCAGCAGTTTCCCCTCTTCCCCTCCCAAGAGAGAAAAAAAACCTCTTTCCTAGACTTGCAAATAAGCACCTCCTTGCTATGTGTTGTCATGGTCTTCTATTTGCTTTCTGTATTCTGTCCCTGTTGTTGTTCTTGTAAAGACATGAATCATAAGGAATTAGGGTCTTACCCTGTGACCTCATTGTACCTACAGACCTATAGACACTGGCATACAGAATGAAAGGACTTCAACATAGGAAGAGTATAATGTGAGCAACTGTAGTTTTTCCTTTTGTTTTTTTTAAACTAATTTTTATTTTATGTGTATAGCTATTTTGCCTGCATGTATTCTATGTACCATGTGAACGTGTGGTGACTACAGAGGCCAGATAAGGTGTCTGTGCCCTGTAACTGAGTTACAGACGGATGTGAGCCACCATGTGGGTGCTGGGAGCCTAATTCAGATCCTCTGGAAGAGCCCTGTTTCCTTTTCCTGAGGCAGTGTCTTCATCATTGTTCTGTTTCAGTGAAGAGCCACCATGACCAAGACAACTCTTATAAAAGGAAGCATTTAATAGTGGCTGGACTTGCTTACCACTCGGCATCAAGGAGCACAGTGGCGTGCACGCAGACCTGTGCTGAAAAGCAGCTGGGAGTGCGTCCACACCCATAGGCTGAGAGAAAGAGGAAGGCGGGGGAGACTAAGCCTGCTGTGGCCTCTTGAAGCCCATCTTCAGTGACACACTCCTCCAACAAGGCCTAACACCGAATTCTTTTCAAATTGACCACTCCCCATGACTAAGCCTAACTAGTTCTAGCTGTCCTGGAACTATGGAGCCTGGGTTGCCCTCTTCTTTCTGGCACTGGACCTGCCTCAGAAGTGCTGCCCTTACAGGTGTTAGGAATCACACCTAGTCCATAATAATGTTTCTTTCTTTTGAATTATTATTAAAAAGGCTTTGGGGCTGAGAACATAGTGCAATTGGTAGCGTGCCTGTGCCTAGCATCCATAGTGAATAAACCAGGTATGGTGCCACAGGCTGGTATTCCCAGGATGTGGAAGGAGGAAGGAAAATTAGTTTAAGGTTGTCTTTGGCTACTTAACAAGTTCAGTGCTAGCCTGGGCTACACAATACCACATCTCAAAAATAAAAAGCCAGGTGTGGTGGTGCTCCCTTTTAATCCCAGCGTTCGGGAGGGAGAGCAGGCTATTGTAATAGGGGATTGTGGACCTGCTCCTCCCCCAAAAGGGGGGGATAACTCCTAACACATTAAAAGCAATTTATTGATTTTGTTTGTTTGTTTTTATCGAGACAGGGTTTCTCTGTGTAGCCCTGGCTGTCCTGGACTTGCTTTGTAGACCAGGCTGGCCTCAAACTCAGAGATCTGCCTGTCTCTGCCCGTCTGAGTGCTGTGATCACAGGCGTGTGCCACCATGCCCAGCTAGCAATTTTATTGATATTGTTATAAAATACTTCACTTAGTCAACAACATCAAAAAGTAATACTTCTGAGTATTTATTGCAAGAACCTTCTCAACTTTCACCATCACAGTTTTCCCAGCCTCCACTGTCACTCCAAATTTACTTTCTGACTTCAATTTTCTTCTCACTGTTTCTGTGTAAAACAGCAGTAATCTTTGCATTGTGAAAGGCATAATTGTTTCTAAATGTTTTCTTTTTATGATGGTGTCACTGTTTCCCATTATCTAAAAGCAGAAATTCAGCTGACAGTCAAACAAATGAAACCCTGGAGAATTATATGTAATGTGGCCCACGACCAGTATGTGGGGATGTGTCCATACACTTGAAATTAGTCATTACTCTAGCTGTTACTATACTTTCTTATCAGAAGATGCTCTTAAATTGCCTTGTTGGTTTGGTCTTTTCACTTTGTTTTTCACAATGGTTAAAAAAAAAAAAAACCAAAGACTTAACTATGTTTTAACATTTAGTTAACAACGATCATGAGATAGAAGTTCTGGTAGTTCTTATTAATGAACATCACCAAAGTAGTACAAGTGTGGGATCTGGGGTAGCTGTGTGATGGTTCAATGGTTAAAGGTGCTTTCAGCTAAGCCTACGGACCAGGACCCACACGGTCCTGCAAAAAATTGTCCCTTGACTTTCATAGTCATAACTGTGGCATGTATGCATTCACAGACACACCACACACACACAGTACAGATAATGGATTGGAGTTTTTGTTTTGTTTTTCTAAGACAGGGTTTCTCTGTGTAGCCCTGGCTGTCCTGGAACTCACTCTGTGGACCAGGCTGGCCTTGAACTCAGAGATCTGCCCACCTCTACCTCCTGAGCGCTGGGCTTAAGTTCTGTGCCACCACTGCTAGGCCCTGAAAGCTTTTAAAAATGTCTACTGAAACTTTTGGGGTTTTTGTTTGGTTGGTTGGTTTTTTGTTGTTGGTGGTAGTGGTGATGGTGGTGGTGGTAGTGGTGATGGTGGTTGGTTGATGGGCTGGGTTTTTGTTTTGCTTAACTTAATCTTTTAAGTTTCTTAAGACAGGGTCTTATATAGCCAAGGCTGGTCTCAAACTTGCTACATACCTTAAGGTCCTGAGCCTCCTGCTGTAGCATCCTGAGTGCTGGGATTCCAAGTTTGTACCTGCAGAACCAGCTCAGCCTCTTTTGGAAAAGATGGGCCTGGGTGGCACTTGCCTTCAATCCCGATGTACAGGAGGTGAAGGTAGGATAAGTTGGAAACTAGCTTCATAATAGTTCCAGCCACAGATGCATAATGAAACCATATAAAAAAAGAAGAAAGACTGATATCTAGAAATAAATAAATAAATCACTGACATTCTTTTAAGCTCTAAAAAATGTTTATTTAGGCACAGTGGCCTATGCCTGTAATCCCAGCTGTTAAAAATGATGCTCACAACAGATGTTATATGAAAGAGGTTTATTGGATAGAGGTGGAGAGAGAAAGGGATGGGGAAAGGGAGACATGATAGGGGGAGGGGGCACCCCGATGGAGAAAGGGGAAAGAGGAGAAGAGAGGGATAAGAGTAAGGGGAGGGGAGAGAAAGACAGGGAGAGGGAGAGAGAGAGAAGCAAGGGTCCATTTATCCTGGCCCCTGTGGGCAGCCACACATGATGACATAAGTTACTAGGCAATCGAGAAGCAGGTTGCTTAAATGCTACCATCAGCACTCAGGGAAGCAGGGGCAAGAGGATCTCAGTGAGTTCAAGGCCAGCCTAGCCTACAAATTGAGTCCAGGACAGCCAAGGCTACCCAGAGAAACCCTGTCTTGGAAAACTAAAAACCAAACCAAAACAACAAAAACATGTTCATTTAGTGATGGGGTAGTGTGTAGAAATCAGAGGATAACTTTCAGAAATTGGTTCTCTCTTTGGTGTGGGACCTGGGCTTGAACTCAGGTCTTCAGACTTAGCAGCCAGTGTCTTTCCCCACTGAGCATTTATATTTTTATGGGCAGATCTTTATTAGAATTTGAAAACTCCACTCATAACTATAACATGAAAACTTATAGCCTAAAGGGTTTGAGCAGTAGTGGCCAGAAAGACAGAATATTCTAGGAGATAAATTATAGCTGTCACTTTCACTTTGCCTGATACAGTTTGTCCATATTAAGATATGGTCACACTGCTTTGTAAAAATCTATACACATACTAAGAAATCAAACAAAATTATTCTGTAAACATGGGGTGTTATGAAGCAAATCAAGATGTAGTGTGTTCCCTACAATGAACAAACTTCATCTATCTGTTCAACCTTTTTGGGATGGGAGGGTGGGAGGGGGTGGGGAAGGTGTTGAGGGTTAGAGGGTAAAGGATGCAGCAGGGAGCAGGATATCATTGTCTGGCCCTGACTGGCCTGGAACTATCTGTGTAGACCAGGCTGGCTTCCAACTCACAGAGATCTGGCTGCTTCTGCCTTGAAGTACTGGGATTTAAGGCATGTTCAGCCATGTGTTCAGTCTTTAGCAGGAAGCCTTACCCAGCAGGCTAAAGAGCAGTCTCAAACTGTCCCCACATACAAGTTCTGACAGTGTTGACAACAAAATGAAAAACCTGTAGAACAGGAAATGATAAGGTTTTTTTGGTGTTCAAATACTGTGTGCTTTCATTACTTTGTGCGTTAGGAGGATCCAAAGGATTCAACACAGGGTAGAGGATGTGCTGCTGGCCTACCTCCACAGAGGTCGCTCTGTAGCCTGGGCTGCTCGGGATCTTCCCGCCTCCCGATGCCGAGACTATACGCCTAGCCCAAGACATCCAGGGAACTTGGATCTCTTTATCCAAGTATCCTCAAGAATGGAAGACTGAAAGTTCATAGCACTAAGTGCCTTCAAGAAGAAATTTGAAACATCTCATACAAGCAACTTAATGGCCCAACTGAAAGCCCTAGAAAAAAAAAGAAGCCGATACACCCAAGAGGAGCAGACGGCTGGAAATAATCAAACTCAGGGCTGAAATCAATCAATTAGAAATGAATAAAACTATTCAAAGAATCAATGAAACCAAGAGCTGGTTCTTTGAGAAAATCAACAAGATAGACAAGCCCCTAGCCAAACTAACAAAAAGGCAGAGAGAAACTATCCAAATCATGCAAAATCAGAAACGAAAAGGGGGACATAACTACAGACACTGAGGAAATCCAAACAATCATTAGGTCTTACTACCAAAGCCTGTAGAAAACAAAATTTGAAAATCTAAATGAAATGGACAGTTTTCTTGAGAGATTCCACCTACCTAAATTAAGCCAAGATCAGATAGGAAGATTGAATAGACCTATATCCCCCAAGGAAATAGAAGAAGTCATCAACAGCCTCCCTACCAAAAAAAGCCCTGGGCCAGATGGTTTTAGTGCAGAATTCTACCAGACCTTCAAAGAAGTCCTAACACCACTTCTCTATAAAGTGTTCCACAAAATAGAAATAGAAGGAAAATTACCAAACTCTTT